>BLSH010298234.1:395013-438542 GCA_018402905.1 Glandirana rugosa | reverse complement strand
ATTGCTCTGCACATTTTATGCTCCATTATAAAAATAGATGTGGCCCTTTTTTTCTTGCCTTGGCTGACCAACAGAACAACACACTCTTTTACAAGCAATGCCCCCACCCTAAGACCATTGAATATTTGGAAGTGGCACTGGATGGCATTATGGATGGTAGGATTATCACTAGCAATTTCTTCAAAAAGGTTGATGGCAACCGCTGTCTGGAATTTAGAAGTTGTCACTACACACTGCCTTAATGTGCCATTTGATTACATCTTTATATGATTGTACAATCAAATTGTATAATGTATGGTTCAAGATATATATATATATATGTGTGTGTGTGTGTGTGTGTGTGTGCGTGTATGTATATATGTATGTGTATGTATATGTAATTTTTTTTCTTCTTTGATTTATATATGTCATGTTTATAATTAGTGTTGCTGCTTCATGCCCTTAATACCAAACATATGAATTACACATGTTCTGTAGCTAATTAAGATGGTAATTTGATTCACTCAGTGTCTTGACTGAATTTAATTAGCTATATAGCCTTCATAGTTCATGTATGATTATTTTTCAAGGGATGAGGTGGCAACACGAGTGATCTATATATATTTACACCTCTTCATAACTAACATGAAGATTGAAACACGGCAAATTGATCCTTGTATACAGCAGTCTTGTCTCACTGTGGCAGCTATCAATCTCTGCAGACCATCTTTGCCGTTGCTGAATTTTCATATATTCTAGGTCAGTCAGGAATAGGGATGGATGAATGAGTATATAAAAACCATTTTGTGGCTGCGGATCATACAATCACTTAAGGGAATCTGCAACATACAGTAGTTCTGCTTAGATGTACTTAGAGCATCACATGCTGTGACAGGTCATTTTTAATGCTCATATTTTTTTTCTTACACATTTTATTTCTCAACTTACTATTTATCTGTCCTAAACAGTAACTGCTGTCTGCAAGGCGGTGATCAATCAGTGTCCGTTTCTCGGTGGTATTAATGGAAAATGTCAGCGAGGAAATAGGGGAGAGTTTCGTTTCCTCATGTTATTTTGAGTGTGAGAAAATAATATTGAGAAATGTGGACTTGGCACACTTTTTGTGTGTGGCATTAAGCTGGAAGGATTAGAAAATGGAATCACAGGTTCTGAAATGAAGGTGTGGCAGAGGGCCTGGGAACTCAGGATGTTTGAAAACTACAATTAGCTTGTGCTTTTAGTATGCCTCTAGCAAAGTCATTTTGGCATTAAGCGGATTGCAACTGGGAAACTGGATTGAGATGAATTTCGCTCTAGAGTGTTTTTTGTCAGCCTGATTTTGTTTAACCTTTTACATTTCAGATATTTGCCAGGTATCTATGGGTGTGTACTAAAGAAGAACTCTGCATTTAATGAAAGGTCCCTACCGCTATATAATATATATATATATATATATATATATATATATATAATTTTTTTTTTTTGTTTTAAGTACACAATACACTTAACTTTTTATCTGCAGCCTTCAGTCCAGTGACATTATGCCCTTCCACTTTTTATTTTCCATCAGTTACTGCGAGGAATAGGTCCAAATTGGACCCTTGCAGTGGCAAAGGCTTAGGCCATCTGTCATTAAATACTGGCTTTGTTCCTGATAGGACTAGATCTCCTTCACGTCCTGTTCTGTACAACACCCTTCACCTGCACAGGAAGTGAGGAGAAATCTCCCCAGGGTTGGACACAGACTGCTAAATAAAACCTGTTCTGTTCTTTAAATAGAGAGGAAGTAAGTATAAAAATCCCAAAAGATGGCTATAAAATGTTAACAGATGTTCTAACCTTATCTGTACAAAACCTAATTGAATTGATTAAATCTGGAGTTCATTTATCAAAAAAACAAAACCAACAAAACAACCTTTTTCTGGAGTTGTGAAATTGGGGTTCTCGTTACATAGGTAGTCTTGCTTCTTTTTTAGTTCTTTAAAATGGTAGAGCTTTACTGTTTGATACTCGCCTCAAGTCTAGAAAGAAAACAATCTCATCAATGGTGACAAAAGTGTCTCTGCACTATAGCTTTTCTCCTTCCCCTCACTTCTTATTGAGGTAAACAGGAACATTTTTTAATGTTTCAAAATGCTGTATAACTTAAAAATAATGAAGTCTGCTCTCATGAAGCCTATACTAATGCATGCAGTACCTGCTGCTGCTAGGAGCCAAAACAAAGTTGACTTTGCTTTGTAGCTTCAAAATATCTAAAGTCTGCTTTGTAACAACATTTTAAGTGTGTGGGAGTCCAAATATGTGCAAGCCTGCCAGCCATCTGCCAAATATATGAATGTCTCTGTACTTCTGAGGAGCTGAGAGAAATAAACTGCCTTTGCTTTCTATACTGGAATAGGGCATATCATTCTTAATGGATGGCTGTGAGCATTCATTCTCCTATTGAAAATATTGGGATTTTTGGGCCCTTTCATAAGAGAACTTGCTGCAGTTGGAATTACTTGGAAATAAAGGGGTTTTTGTACTTCAGGATGTAAGTGCTTGAGACAAAATCAAAACCCAAATGAAGCATCAGTAGCTAAGAAACATTAGTTATGGGTGAAGAAAATGGCTTTCCACAAGATATGGGGTTCTTTGGTTTTTCTTTACAGTTTTGCTATCAAGGCTCTTCCATTTGCAGACTTGTCTGTGCTCCTATGTGCCTGAGGGCACTGCACAAACCAAAAAATCCAAGTACACTTTCCAGCTAGCCTGCAGAAAAATAAAACAAAACGACACTAGCAATTTGCAATAAAAACAGAGGTTTTGGGGCACAGCCCGGACACGCTAGAGTGGAGATGCACTCACGCTTTCACCTGGGCTCTATTACACAACTGCTGCTGCAAACAGCACTGATCCCGCTACAGGGATGAAAGGACGGCACCACAAAAAAAAAAATACCTCTCTGAACCATGACACAACTCGGTAAGAAGGGACTTAGTTGGCAGGGCTTTCCCCTTACGTGGCTGAGAAGAATAGATGTATTCAAAGTGATTATACTGCCATGAATTACTAATCTCTGTTACCATTCCTGTTTTCAAACGGAGGCAAAAATTATTTACGGCTTTTGGCATAATAAAAATTCTAAACTGGCCTTTTCTAACCTATGCAGATTAAAAATGGATTGAGGCCTAGGTTTACCTGATGTGATTCTATACTACAAAACCATGACCTTAGTACGCATAGTGAATTGGCACCACAACATCTATGACAAACTGTGGGTTGAATTAGAAAAGACCACAATAGAACATAATTAAGCTGGAGCACTGTGGTTCTGTGCAGCACATTGGGACTATTGAATTTGATGCCACCCAGTTACTCTTGTGAACTTAAGCCCAGGTTCACACTGACAGCAGGATTGAAATCATGCGAGTTCAGCTGAACGCCCATGATTTCATACCCTGCATGTCAGTCCAACTTTGGGGGCGATTTCAGAGACCATCTGTGCGGGTTGCTGCACAGATGTCTATACAAATTGCACCCAAAGTAGCCAAAAGTAGTATGGAAACTACTTTTGGGAATCGGTGCAGTGCCGCAAAGTCTGCGTCGCATCGATTCAGACTATGCCATTGCCGACAATAGCCACGATATGGCCAAATCACTGCAATGTGAATCTAGGCTAAATGTTCCATCCGTTTTTATGGTGGAAGATGTAACGTGTCATCACCTGCAGCCTCTCCCACTTCTTTAATTTCTCCCTCCTCCCCTTCCTTCCTGTGACAGGCAGGGGATCCTTTCCCCACTTCTGCTGTCAAAATTTGAAAATAGCAGAGCCTTGTAGGGCTCCACCCACATGGGCTGCATCATTCAATCACAGTTTCCTGCTATTGTGGCTGATAGCTTGTGGTTCTCAATGGGCTCCAAGGGCACCTGCGCTAAGGTAACTGCCTGCCCACATAAGGTACCAGCAGACAGCTATGCTGAGAGTCTGCAGTAACCCGAGTCGTCTCCCCCCTGATCTGCTGATCATGAGTGCAATAATCTGCTGGCTTCTTAGAAAAATAATAAATGCCCATTTTTTTTTTTTTACCTGCAAAAAAATGCACTTATTTACTTTTAAAGATATACACTTCCTGTAACAAGTATACGGTTCTGCAAAGCCAGAGATGTGTCAGAAGTCCATATCTTCATGCTTTTTCTTAGTTCGGAATAAGTTGTTGCATGTTGCTTACTTTTTCTTAAAAATGGTAGTAGCCTGGTTCCCACGGTTTTCTGAATCACAGAGCTGGAACAAGCATACAGCAAGCAACAGCATAGTTTACTAAAAGAAAAAAAAAGTTTTCTTAAAAGTACATTGTCAAAAAAATTAATTCAATTTGAAAGATTTTCTCTTAATTAGTTGTATTATGAAGTAGCTTTATCATTCTGTCTGTCAAGCTGCCACAATTATAGGATATCCTCTTTCCCTGGGGTAATATTGCTGCATCAAATTGACTTTGCAGTTTAATATTCAGGCCTCTGTCATCACGTATTCCTGTTGTGGTTTACAATACAAGCCACTTCTGCATACCCGGGCTGTATCAAATACCACAATGCTCTTATGGCAACCTTTTTACCTGTGCAGCACGAAGACCTTGGTAAATAACATGGATTCTATGGGGTGCTTTCTCTCTTAATGTTATGAGAACATTACATTCAGTCTGCCTCGTTGTCCAGAAAAGGTCAGGCAATATATGTTTTTTGCTGTGATGTTTAATTGCTCTCCTGTTGCTTCAGACTGCTGGGCAGTCTAGCATGAAAGGCCATTACATTGCAGCTGAACAAGAAACATTTACTGCTCAGTCCAGTAGAATTCAGATCCCCTCAAATGTGCTGGTTGACTAAGTAGAACTCCAGTTAAACGTCCAACTGCCTTCTCCCTGGACTATCTGAGCATCATCATCATATACAGTGGGTCCACTTTTTCTCTTTCTGCTTAACACTTTTTTTTAGACCTCACGCACACATGGCAGATAAAATGACGCTTTTACGGGTGTTTGGCATTTATTTTTTTTTTTTTTTTTTTTACTTGACACTAAACTCGTTTAGGCACGTTAATGCATGCATTCTATTGGCCAGAATAAATTGTCCAATAGAATATATTCGTGCCAAACGTGAACACACATAAATGCATGTGCAAAACAGGGCTTTTATTGCATCCTATTTTTTTAAGCAGCTTTTCATCTGCCAGGAGAAAAGGTATATAGAGGAGCTGGGTTCACACATTGGAGTTGTTGCATCATATGTTGTGCATTGTACGAAGCCAACCCAAAAGGTGTATGTACTATTTTTTTTAATGCAGTGTACCACAACATACAATAGTGTATTACCAATCTTTGTGGAGCACTGCAATGCACGTTCGTTGGCAAGATGCAGTGGTTTGCTGTTAATTTGCATGTTACTGCAGCACAATACTGTGCAAGAAGTGTGTTCCAATGGCATTTCATTTCTTTTTCCAATGGTTTTTATTGAAAATAGATTTTTGACAAATAAGGTACTTATTAGCACAAGTACATGATCAGCAACAGTGTTACAATGGAGAGTGTCAAACCATTACTTTCTGGTCATTGAACAACTACACCATATAATTACTATCCACGACTGTCTCTACTCAGAGGGCAAGATAAGGATGCATGAGATGCCTAAAACTCACTGATTAAGGTAGACCCATTCACTGTGAGCATAACAATGTTGGTACTAACTCTTGTAGCAATTCAAAACTATTATGCATATATGGTTCCAAAAAGCGGGAGAAAAAGTGAAGGCGAAAGAATCCTACGAAGGGACTTTTTTTGCAATGGAGCCAAACTTGCCAACACTAAGCCAGAAAAAAAACCCAATTGCAAATATACACTAGGCTTAAGGTAACCTTAAAGCAGAGCTCCACCCAAAAGGGGAAGCTCTGCTTTTTTGCTCCCTCTGCTGCCGGATACTTGTCAAAACTAGGTACCCGCTCCCACTAATTAAGTAATTTCTGGCCCCTCCTCCTACCCCCCCCTTTCTGGGAGGCACACAGGCCCCAGAAGACAGTGGGGAGCGTTCAGAAAGCGCAGCGTGACTCGCCCAGTATGAAAAAGGCTTCACTTACGGTTTCCCTTAGTGAACATGCCGGGGCCTGCACCCAAAGCCAATGGATGGATTGGGCTTGGGGTGCCGATATTGCGTGACAGGTAAGTGTCCTTATATTAGACGTGAACAGCTACAACATTTGTAGAAGAGAAAAAGAAGAGGTTTACAGTAGTTTTGGCAATAATCAGTCCAGTCACCGAATAAACCAAATTGAAAATTCTTATCCAAAACCGTTTGACTTTAGGGGATGTCCACCAAATGTGGAGAATTGTACCCTCCTGGCCGCACCCCCTGAAACAGAGAGGCGATGCATCCAAGTAGATTTTGGCTAACCAGAACGAGATACTATCGTGACAATACCTTATAATGCTCCTCCACCAGAGGAGTGTTTAAAATTCCGTTGTGCACCATGGTCGACCACTGGGACTAAATGTCCTCATGAATAGTCTCCCCCAGGGGTGCACTTTATTTTCATTGGTACTCATTAAGGCAGTGCACATGCATTGCAGCACATGGCAAGGCACGAATGTACATTGATGCACTGCAACAGAAGAAAAAAGGCAATTGTTTCTTTGCCCATTGTGATGCATTGACAGCCCATTCAAATCAATAAGCTGCCTTAACTCAGCATCACATTAACCACTTGAAGACGAAGCCTATTTTGACACTTTTTGCTAGAAAGTTGCTTAGAACTTTTAGGCACGGTTCACACTGCAGCGATGCAGGAAACCTGCAAATCCACGCATCGCATGTCTCCCAGCGGCAGTTCACACTGCCATATGCGAACTGTGTGGAGTGTCAATACAATGTTAATGACACCCCCAAATCAGTTTGCATATCGCACTGCGAACTGCAAACTCGCACAGGAATCGGATCGCATAGTGTGAACCACCATGCGATCTGATTCTGACCCTGTGAAAAAAGGGTCCTGTGCAAGTTTGCTCCGATTGTAATGCAAATTCAGCCATGCAATCTCTATGGCTAAATTTGCATCGCACAGAGAATCGCATATGGTTTACACTGCAGTGCGGTGCGAATCATATGCGATTTCTGAGATTGCTGCAGTGTGAACCCAGCCTAAAACCTATATATATATTTTTAGCAGAGACTCTAGAGAATAAAATTATGGTTGTTGCAATTTTTATGTCAAACAGTATTTGCTCAGCGGTTTTACAAACTCCATTTTTTTGGGAAAAAATTCTTTAATGAATTTTATTGCATAACAAATATATAACGCAGATTTTTGGTAGCGTATAAAATATGTTCTACAGAGTAAATGGATACCTCACATTGTCACGCTTTAACCACTTCCAGAAACAGAGATTTTTTTTTTTTATTTGTAGCGCAAAAAATAAAAACCGCAGGGATGATCCAATACTACCAAAAGAAAGCTCTATTTGTGGGAACAACATGATAAAAAATTTGTTTGGGTACAGCGTCGCACGACCGCGCAATTGTCATTCAAAGCGCAACAGCACTGAAAACTGAAAATTGGTCTGGTAGGAAAGTGTTCTAAGTGCATGGTACTGAAGTGGTTAAAATTGCAAACATTCATGGAATGGCGACAAACTACCATACTTAAACCATCTCTATAGCTGGGCTTGAAACATGTTTACAGGTTAACCATTTAGAATTACAAAGGAGGTCTATCACTAGAATTATTGCTTTCACTATAACGTTTGCGGCCATAGCTCACGTTTGCCTCTGAGCACAGGGGCGCTTTTAATTTTTTTTTATTATTATTATTATTTATTCTATTACTTTTTTTATTTTTACACTGTTCCTTTATTTTTTTTGTAAACATCCCCTATGATAGAAATAAAGCATGGCAAGCTCTCTTTATGTAGACATCTGGAGTTTATAAGACCCCCGATGTCTCCTCTACCTTTGAAAGCATGAGATTTAAAAAAAAAAAAAAAAAAAGAATCTTATACTTTCCAAAAAAAAAAAATGGGTTTACGTCTGCCCTTTCTGGAAGTGACAAATTCTCATTGCTTCCAGTCTCCTAGACCATAGAGGTCATCTGAGACGATCTGTAATCCTGACACCTCTATTGTAAGCTGGTGCAACAAGCTGGGCTCCCTGCCAGGACAGGAGAGCCTGGAGAAGCGTGGTGGTGGTGGGGGGGGGGGGGATCCCATTCCATCACCAGTAAATGCAATCCAGCAGCTAATTGGCTGCTAGGATTTCTTTTACATGTTATAGCATCACCAGCTGCAGCCATAACCCCGGTATAACTATTTGCAGTCAATCATGTACATGTATGTGATTTGGCGGCAAGTGGTTATTATGCAACAATGTAACACACCAGAAAAGACAGGTGTGAAGGGGGCCTAAGGCAACACTTCCACATATGCATTGTAGCACATTTTTAAAAGCACATGAATGCACATCAATGCAGTGCACATTTTTGCACAGAGTATGCATTATGAGGTGTTTGGCCATTCATTTTTGGTGGCACCCCAACACCCACAACAAAAACAATTGACCTTAAGTAAGGAGAGTCCGGTGTGTGGTTATTTTGTCTGCTGGTGTGCATTTGGGACTTCTAGAAGATGGATGGACTTGTTTATTACAACATGTGCAAAATGTGAATGATGCCTATCATCCCTAATATTCACCCCAGCCTGAGCTCTTTAACACTTTACCTCATCTTTAGCTTATGCCTTAACACTTAACGTAACCCTAAGATTTAGTCTAACCCTCCTGTTATCCACTCTGTACGATGGTGTGCAGAAAAATTCAGCTCAACAAGCATGATGTGAACAAGCCCTTACTCTTGACTGTTGGGGTTTTGCTTTGCCTGGACAGGTTTATTTGAGTTAATATATAACTTGAGTAACATTTATTTCAATGTGATGCATGCATGATGCTAGTAGCCGAACAGATGCATCCAGTAACTAATGTACACCTGAAAAGGCTCTGTCGTCAATTACAAAAAAAAAAGTCTAAATTTCAAATATACTTCTACTTTCAGATAAAGTACACCAATTTGAACTTTAGCCCTCTTAAACTACTTCGCTTCTTTTTCCATGGTCTTTGGAATCATGCCTGTGCAGTGAACACACATTGACTTGCATAGATTTGTTTTCAGTGTCTCCAGTCTTGGTAGATGGGCCCTACACAAGTCAATGAGGTCTCATAAAGTGAATTTATTCAACAGTGAAGAGAACTTTAGTCTTTGGGTGATTGATGTGTTGAAGCTCAGTTGAAAGCAACCCTCCAGTAAACATCTGGGGAGGGAGATTGGTGTAGTTTAGCTCCAGTGGGCTAATGTCTTAAAGTACTCTTGTCTTTTAAGTGTCATTTGTTTTGTGCCTGGGTTGCTGCTATAATTCATGGTTTTGAGGTGTTCCTTAACTAGTCAACCCTTTTTCCTCGTGACTTTGTATGTGGGATTTGTGTTTTCCTCTTGTGGTTGAAAGTCGCCCATGCCTATTTTATATTTGGTTTGGATGTTGCTTCTTTTCCTCATATGTGCACAGGTCAGTGTGACCAACATTTTCTCATTCTCACTGAAGTGAACTTCTCCATAAATATTACGGAAAGTAATAGAACTACTGTACAGAAGGCACCATGGAGAGTTGTACCTGCTTGGCTTTTGAGTGTGGCCTTCCTGATGAGCATTCGGAGCCCTGGAAAATCTTGTGTGCAGAGCACAAATTCCCCACCCCATGTGATTGTGCCCAGAGTTGGTAATAGGTTGCTCAAGCACTGAGCACTGTATTATGGGAGGCATTGGTCGCTCAGGCACTGAGCACTGTATTATGGGAGGCATTGGTCGCTCAGGCACTGAGCACTGTATTATGGGAGGCATTGGTCGCTCAGGCACTGAGCACTGTATTATGGGAGGCATTGGTCGCTCAGGCACTGATCACTGTATCATGGGAGGCACTGGTTGCTCAGGCACTGAGCACTGTATCATGGGAGGCACTGGTTGCTCAGGCACTGAGCACTGTATCATGGGAGGCACTGGTTGCTCAGGCACTGAGCACTGTATTATGGGAGGCAGTGGTTGCTCAGGCACTGAGCACTGTATTATGGGAGGCAGTGGTCACTCAGGCACTGAGCACTGTATTATGGTAGCCGTAGAAATTGGAAGTCTCACTGCAGTGCTTTCAGCTACAGAGGTCCCTGTGGGCTCATTTTCAAGTTCACCTGAGCCAAGGTGTCCTAGCAACTGCTGGGTTTCACTGTGCAAGGCAATCAGGGCCCACTCACATTTCTCCTAGACCAGTGGTTCTCAACTCCTGTCCTCAGGACCCACTAACAGGCCAGGTTTGCAGGATAACTGAAATGCATCACAGGTGATATAATTTGCTGCTCAGTGATTGCAGTATTCTAGTCTGCATCCCCCAAGGTAATACTTAAAATCTGGCCTGTTGGTGGGTCCTGAGGACCGGAGTTGAGAACCACTGTCCTAGACTGTAAGCTCTAAGGAGCAGGGCCCTCTGAATTATCCCATATTAAATTGTATTGAAACTGTACTTGTCTGCCCTCATGTTGTAAAGCGCTGTACAAACTGTTGGTGCTATATAATAATAATTTGTGTGTTGTAAAAAAAGCATATTGCCACAACGCATGGCACTGCACATGCTTTATGTGCGTTGCAGTGCTATTCATTGTGAATGGCATCCTAACACAGTAGAGCATAACAAACCGCATCCCAATGCATAAATTATTTGAGGTGGTGCACTGCATTGCATTAAAAAAAAAAAAAATGCACTTTTTTTTTAATCCATTGTGGTGCACTGGCAGCTCATTCAACACACATTATTGCACCACAAAGGGGCTGTTAAATGTAAATGGGCTCTCAGGTTAAAGTGGTTACCGCAGTCACTTTGTTCTGACATATATAAACAACCGCCTACCTTGGAACCTTGGAAATATAGGTGAGGCTGAGAAGGACACAGGACAGCATAGAACTGTGAAAATATAAAAAGAAAGGTAGTTGCATATAGCTGGAAAAACAAAGGTCCAACAAATACTTTTGAAATAATAGACTTGTTCTTTATGGGTAGCTATGTCTTGGTCTTTGAACCCCCTGGCAAGGACAGGTGTTTTTTGTTCTTAATGACAAAATTCCTTTCCACCTACGAGTTTATAGTCTCACTATGGGGCCGCTCAGCTAAGCGTTCACGCCAGTTGGTGATGAAAATAGGAGTCACAAGGGAACACGGGATAAGGCAAATGTTTTATTATTTTTTTTCTATGTATTAAAAATAATAGCTTGTGATTAGTCCAATTAATCAGGTGAATAACTTGTTTAATTGCAGTGGAGCTGAGGACAGAAGGGTGGATGCATACATTTTTGTTTGTGGTTGTGTTTAGACCTCTGCAGGCTTGTCCTTCTTGCAGTCCGCCTCGCTGGAGGGGAGAGCAGACACGTACTCATTAACTTTACTTCTTGGATTCGGCACACTTGAATGGTTTATATTGTATCCAAGTTTGTTTCATAAGAAGCCTATTTTTACATAGCAATCAGGTGTACAGTATAGTTGCTGCCAGTTTGTGTCATTCGCGGTTTGATGTTTGTTTTGTAATTCTTTACAAGTTGAAAAGACCCCATTGGAACCCTAAAGAAAGCGAAAAAAAAAAAAAGTTAAAAATGCTTTTAACTTCTAATCTCCATATGACACAACTCCAATAAAGTTACAGGAAAATACCTCAAGCCCCATACACACCATCAGATTTTCTGTAGACTTTTGTCTTCAGATTTACCAAAACCATGCAGTGCAGAGGCCTGCCTGATTGCATGCTAATTGAAACTCTTATAGTTTGACCCCATATTATATGGTTGCATATTATTATGGTACAGTGGAGGAGTGACCTAGCCACCCAGGGACATGGTGTGTTTACAGGATTACCAGGCGAAAACTAAGCAAAAGAAGCTTGAGCAAAAATGAAACCAATGCAACCACCACACCAAGGGCAAGTCATTTGCAACAATTTTTATTTTTTTGTTTAGATACACTTTAAGGTTTAAAACCTCTGACAAAATGTTACTGTGCTTTTCCCTTGGGGTGCTATTTCTTCCAGTGTAGCTTTGTTGGCAAAAGGTGGTTTTGGTAGACTTTTGTCTGGCTATATCAATTGAAAAATTGGCTATAGCTGCTAAAAGGGTTTTCAGATTTCTATATGAAATTTTGATGATTTTAATTGTGGATTTGATTGTAAACAAGTTTCTGGATTTAAATATTTATAAAAGAACTAGCAAGTGCTCATTCCAGTTGATGTTGTGTTTACTTTGACGTAATCTGTGGCACGACTTTTACATACTTGCTGTTTTGTATTTCCTTTAATGTATTTATATAATTATGCTTTCCAGTACTCTTAGCTGTTCTCAGTTTCATTGACCTGGCTTGAATTTGGAGACCAGAACAGTATAAAGTACAAATAGAGTTGAGCGAACACCTGGATGTTCGGGTTCGGTGGGTTCGGCCGAACTTCGGGAAAAAGTCCGGGTTCGGTACCGAACTTGACCCAAACTTTACCCCCATTGAAGTCAATGGGGACCCGAACTTTTCGACACAAAAATGACCGTAAAAAAGACCTGGAAAGTGCTAGAGGGCTGTAGGAAGTAAAATGATTTTAGAACAATAATCTGTCCCTTACAGCAACAGCAGGAACCTGACCCTATAGAACTAGAAGATGATTTTAGAACAATAATCTGTCCCTCTCAGCAGTAGACTCTACCTAGTCCAGTCAGATCGTTCTGTAATGCAGGATGAGATGTTATTATATCCGCAATCTGTCCCTCACAGCGCTGGCAGCATCCTCTCCCTGCACTACCCAGAGAGCATGTGACATGCAGCACTAAGTGACTCCAGCTATTAAAGAGGCTGGGTCACATGATGCACTGGCCAATCACAGCCATGCCATTAGTAGGCATGGCTGTGATGGCTTCTAAGGGCAAACCAGTGAAACGCTTGTTGATTGGCTGCCCTGCAGCTATTCAACATTCGTGATAAAATGCCCAAACCCAGAACCCGAACCCAAACTTTTTTTTTCAAATGTCTGGGTCACGGACACCCCAAAGTTCGGTACGGACCCAGTACAACCACTGGGTAAGGCTTCATGTACAGTTGTGCTCAAAAGTTTGCACACCCTGGCAGAAATTGTGAAATTTTGGAATTTATATTGAAAATGTGACTAATCATGTCATAGGTGTGTGCACAGGGTGTGCCATGTGTGCCTGGGCACACCTTAATCACCTTGTGTGCATTAGCATTATCACTCTGTGTGCAGGCGGGGAGATGGAAAAGATCTCTCTCTCATCAGGTCTGCCATAAGGGAAGAGGTTATGCACTTCTCTTTCACTGTACCGGCAGGGAGATCAATGTGCTGGGGTAATTTTATCTGTAGACACACACATGCATGTGTGTTTGAGCTTTGGGGGTGCACACCCTAATGCAATAGGCTGCGCACACCTATGAATCATGCCAAAAAACTGTCTTTTATTCAAGGAGTGATCACATGAAGCCATTTATTATCACATTTTTTGGCACCTTTTAAAATCACAATAAGAGAAATCACCCAAATGGCCCTGATAAAGTTTACATACCCTGTAATGTTTGGCCTTGGTAGAGACAGATGGTGGCACACGCAGGTTAAAATGGCTATTCGAGGTTAATTTCCCACATTTGTGGCTTTTTAAATCGCAATTATTGTCTGTGTATAAATAGTCAGTTTGTTAGCTCTCACATGGATGCACTAAGCAGGCTAGATACTAAGCCATGGGGAGCAGGAAAAAAAAGTCAAAAGACCTGTGTAACAAGGTAATGAAACGTTACAAAGATGAGAAAGAATATAAAAAGATATCCAAAGCCTTGACTATGCCAGTTAGTACTGTTCAATCATTTAATAAGAAGTGGAAATTTTGGGGATCTCTTGATACCAAGCCAAGGTTAGGTAGATCAAGAAAGATTTCAGCCACAACTGCCACAGCAATTTTTTGGGGATACATAGAAAAACCCACAGGTATCCTCGGGAGAAATACAGGCTGCTCTGCAAAATGATGGTGTTGTCGGTTTTAAGGAGCACAATACGATGATAGTTGAACAAAGAAGAGCTGCATGGCCAAGTTGCCAAAAAAAAGCCTTTACTGCACAAGTTCCACAAAAAAAAAGCCTGGTTACAATATGCCTTACAACACCTTGACATGCCTCATTGGGCTTTTTGTGGCAAAGGCTTCCTTCTGGCAGTTCAACAATGCAGCTCTTTTTTGTTCAAGTATCAAGTAGTTGAATTGTGCTTAAAAACAACCACGCTGCCTTTTTGGAGAGCAGCCTGTTTTCTCTTGAGGTTACCTGTGGGTTTTTCTTTGTATCCTAGGCAAGTCTTCCACCAGTTGTGGCTGCAATCTTTCCTGGTCTACCTGACCTTGGCTTGGTATCAAGAGCCCCAAATTTTCTACTTCTTAATAAGGGATTAAACAGTTCTTGACTATATATATTCAAGGCTTTGGGTATCTTTTTATATCCTTTTCCATCTTTATAAAGTTCCATTACTTTGTTACGCAGGTTTTTTTGACTGTTCTTTTCTACCTCCTCATGGCTCAGTGTCTAGCCTGCTTAGAGCATCCAAGTGAGAGCTAAAAAACTCACTGACTACTGTATTTATACACAGACACTAATTTGTGATTTAAAAAACCACAAATGTGAGAAATTAACCTTTAATTGCCATTTTAACCTGTGTGTGCCACCTTCTGTGTCTGTACCAAGGCCAAACATTCCAGGGTATGTAAACTTTTTATCAGGGCCATTTAGGTGATTTCTGTTATGATTTAAAAAGGATCCAAAAAACTGATAATGGCTTTATGTGATTAATATCCTTAAATTAAAGACAGTTTTTGGCATGATCAGTAATATTATCAATATCAATGCCAACATTTCACAATTTCTTCCAGGGGTATGCAAACTTTTGAGCACAACTGTATACAGACGTATTAATAAAATAATCCTGTGTACACTGGATTATTCTGCCAGGAATAGGCAGAAAAATCCAGCTCATTTTGAGGCATAATGATGTGTGTTAATCAACCATTAGAATTAGATTTAAGCCTTATGCAAACCATGAGAATATCGGATGAATGTTCGTCCATTTTTTTTTTTTGCATGCTTGTCTCATTTTGAAAATGAAGTTACTAGAGTTTTGAAAATTCTCGTATGGCAGAATACAACTTCAGAAGTGATGTAATGTGGTGTTTTGTAATGTATTCTTTATTTTCGAGCATGCGTGGCTCTTGGTCACTCAATTTTTTTTTTTTTTGGAACAAATGCTGTATTGATCAATCAAAAATCATTTAGTTCTGGTGTCGTACGAGAAAATTTTTCATGCTTGTCCCTTCGGATAATTTGGCAAGAATTTGTCGTGATCGGCTCTCGAAAGCTGAATATTTATCCTAGCCATTAGAATTAATGTATGTGTGTTTTATGTGTGTTATATGCACATATATGCTAAAAATATGCCAGTAAACCCCTCTTCAAACATAGGTTCCAGGCATTTTATTTCTAAACTCTGCTCTAAAATGAGTATAAATGCCACAATGTGAATGACTAAAATAAAGCTGCATTCAGAGGCTTAAAATAAAAATGCTACTAAAAATGGCAATGTCCTATTTTTGCATGAGGCCTTACAGAAAACAGAATCTACATACAGAATAAGCAAATATGGCTGCCTATGTTGTATATCATTGCTAAATATATATAGGAAAAAGGATTTTAAAATCTTAGCACGTGGATAAGATTTGCATTAGGCTGATCACTTCCTTTTACAGGAAGTTAGCTGTATCAGCTGGCCACATGCCCCAACCTGTCTTTGACCACTCAGTGAAGCTGTCATCCAATACATCATATGTTCAGTGTACATACAGAACTACGTCTGCCCCAGCTTTGGTATAATCCAGATATTAACAGCATGTTTTCTTGGAGGCATCATTTTTTTACAAGTTAATTGCCTCTTTTTCTTTATGATTTGGCAGATTTGCTTTACTTGTGAGTAAGTAGCAGGATGACTTTACACAGCCACTGGAAATCAAAAAGGACAGTCTGATCTTTTAAGTGCCGACAACGCCCATTAGTGATTGCACTGTGATCCTGGAAAGCATAGCAGCAGGAAGTGAGACAGGTAGAGGCAGAGGTGATAGAATTTCCATACACAGTGACTGTGCAACTTCACAATCAGGTTCACACCCTAGAGAACCACTATATTGAAAAGTATTATGATTATCATCCGATAACTGTGTTGAACACATGTAATAAGTTTCCAGTACATACATTTCATTTGTATTATTATACAGGATTTATATAGCATCAACAGTTTGCACAGAACTTTACAGTATAACTTTGTATTGCCTTCAGAGTTTGTACATGCTATTGGGGCTGCTCAGTGAAAAATGACAGGAGTTGGGACAAACCATAACACTGACAGGTGTTCTTTGGGGTTTTTTTTTTTTTTTTCGGGCTCGTTCACCCCACAATATGCACAGATCAATGCAGGCTCGACACCAGGGCACATAGAGAATAATTTAGAATATGTTAATTTTGCAAAAAATTTCATGCAAAGCTTAGAAAAGTCCAAGCATGATAACCGTTCAAAATTTACACTCGTTGAAAATAAGAGTATATTTCCCCTTTTTAGCTTCTTTTTTTCCCTCTAATATATGTATATGCTAAATTTCCTTTAAAACACATACATCTAAGTATATTTAGTTATCTGTATCACAATTATTTACCATGAAATCAACTAAAAGGTAAAACCCATGTTTTGGCATGTAATTAATAAATGTACAGTTTTTGGTGCTGTATTTCTGTCTGTGTTTTACTTACCAGCTGATTTTCTATATTGTCTAGATGTGATGCCAGCTCCTGAGCAGACTCCCTTGATGGAGGAGGGGCTACAGAAAGTCCCACAAGAAGCTCCCCCCACTACCAACATGGAACCGGAAGCCACCGCCACAAACATTTTGGCGTCAGTAAAAGAACAGGTAAAGTTAAGTTGTCCTTTAAGTTCACTTAACTTGGTTAGCTGGCTGCACAATTTCTCTTGGCTACAGTTGTATCTTATCAATATAACAGCAAGATCTTTACTACCAATACACCTAAAAGACAGCAGGGGTGTTTTATTTTTAATAGATATGACTAAAATGGTTCAAGAACAGGGGCATTCAATTTACTGCATTCAGATCTGTAATTTATAAGGATCTGAACAGTGCAGTATCCTATTCTATGGGCCCCATGCACGTTGCTTTCATTTGGACCTTCATGTTTAGCTGCATAAACCCAATTTACAAAAATTGTGTTTACTGTTCTGCAAATGGGCAGTATTTTTCGCTGTACACTTGTTTGTGCTAACATTTTCATCCTTCCATTGTTCTGTGACCCTATTGGCTGCCACTGCTGCTAAGGACCAACATGCAAATATCAACAATGTGTAGTCAGTGAGGCCGCTGCTGATTAACACTCACACCCAACCCCTTTAAAAAGCTTCAAACAAGGGAGGTAGGAAAGATCGGCCGATCACATCATGGCTGTGTTTGGGTCCAAGAGCTGGGAGCGAGCAGTGAGCGTACGCCCAGCACAGAAATATCAGCTGCCCAGTGACGCATATGTGTAGTGTGTGAACGCTAAAGCCCACCCCTTTCCTGCCACACATGTGTTTTGTGGGCCGCGAGGGGTTACACATTGATGTTTGGTTTGATTATTGATTGGTTATTGATGTTTACAACTGTTTCTGAATGAGCCATTCATGTGGCAGCGGCCTTGACCTTCAGTCATTCAGAGTAGGCTGAGCTTATTCCATGTAATGGCTACAATGTTTTTCTTTAAGGCTTCTTTCCCTCTTTATTTTAAAGAATATATTACTACAACATTTAATACAGGCCATACACGGAGCAAATTTCTTTCCTACACCACGGGTAGCGAAAAATCGCATGCAAAATCTGGCAGGCTGATCCATGTTAATCTTTCAATCAACTTGGTACATTCTGCCTTGCTCCACACACAAGGTTTGAATCTCGTCCAGTTCAGCAGGAACTCTGAAGCTGGTAAAGTAATCGCTCGGATTACTTTTACAGGTGGAGAAAGGGTATCCCCCCTCCCAACACCACTACTTTTCTGGGCTCTCCAAAGCGATCAGGGAGCCCAGCAAGGCGACGACCAGTGGCATCCTGTTTCTGAGACACGGTGAAAGGCACGGATGTTGTTCCTCCCACTGTGTGATGTCAGAAATCGGGAGTGACAAGGATTTTGTCACTTATGGCTTCAGTCTCATGTAAACAATAAGCCAGTACCGGCTTGTACAAGCATCAGATCAAACCGATCTTGATTTGATCTGATTCTTTGGAGGGCAGCGGAGAGGTTTGGGGTCTAAAAGACCCCAGATCTCTCCATAAAGTGGACCATGCTATCACAAGGGATGTTGATTATCCCTTGTGATGGCAATAAAAATGATTTAAAAAAAAAGTTAGTGTAAAAAGGAAAAAAAAAAATGATTGTGACATTGTTTTTATTTTACCAAACAATTGGGTGTTGTGTTTTCTCACGTTAACGTGGTTTGAAGTGGTCTGCTGTCCTTTTAAGCGAGTGGGTGAGAGGTATGTGCTTTGCATTATGGGAAATTGATGTTTTCACATAGGCTTGTAATGATCAGGGCTACTTTTACTGTGTCGCATTTTCTTGCATTTTGTAAGGCAGCCTTTAAGAACAGTTGTCATTCTTGTATTTTTCATAGACTTGTTTTTAGTATTTTAAGTGAATTCTAAAATCGTTATAATTGGACATAACAGCATACACATTGGAGGATCTTTGAAAAAATAATCTTGTTCATCTTATTTGATGACCAGTGTTTTTGCTGATCTGCACCTGATGTAATACATTACTGACTGTCTCTGCTAAGCACTCCACAGCCTGAGTTTTCATTGGATAAGATCGACCAAAACCCCATTGTGCATTGTAATGAAAGAATGATCTGCAGTCTTCCGAATTTGTTTAACCAAAGGCACTAGAATAAAAAACAAACCATCTTTTCTGCCAAGTTTGCTTCTCATAGTGGAAAAACTGAGGTTTACTGGTATTTTTGGTTTTCTCCCACACAATGGTTTTAGTATAATTTCTATGAAAAGCGCGACTGTTCCAATTGAGAAGCTATGCGCTAAATGGAGAAATGACTGCTGTAATTGTGGGGAAGTGTAACTGTGTTAGATCACGACTAGAGAAAACCACAGCAACATCTTAAAGAAAAAGCAAAGTGTGTATGTAGCTGGTACTTACAATATGTGAGACAATCATCTTGCAGCAGTATTTATTCCCGCTGGGGAAGATTCATTTTATTTCAAAACAATCAAATGATATTATTTAAAAATACAGAGTATTGCATTTCGCACACACTTCTTCCCAGTTACAATTACCTAGATTCATGAAAAAAATTTACCTTTACAAACCTTTTAGAAATAAATTTCACTATGCAACTTCATACCCAATAGCATCATTTTTTTTTCTTATAAACATAAACATTTTTTTGTTTCGGTCAATTTTATAGTTTTTTTTTTAAACTGATTTTTGACTTTCTGTCTATAAATACATACATATACATATCTATATACTCACTCACACCTCTCTCTGTAAATAAACATTTAAGGCCTCATGCACACTATAGCTGTGAAACGTTCATTTCACAGGTGTTTGAGGCTTTTCTCTTTAAAGCTGATGTCCATGTTTCCAAATTGCATGAGAAGTTACACCCCAGTGCCGACAATGGGAACCATTCATGTTGCAGTGATTTTTGAAAAAGGTTCATGCGTTACTTTTTTACCAATTTCTTTGCAACTTGCATAGACTTCTCTTAAATCGCAGTCGCAAGCCGCAATGAAATCTGCAGTGTAAATCGTAAGGATGTGCAGCTTTGAAATCGTGATGAAGTAGCAGAATTTCAAAGCCGCACTGGTGTCTCAACCTGAGCTTAAATAGTTTATTTGGACCAAGCTGGTGCAAATAAACTATTAACTTCACTAAATGCTGCAGTGTCTCTAAGCACTGTATGTAACTTCAGCTACATACAGTGCTGGGTTCCCACTGTGAAACGGAGACTTCCGTCTCACGCCTGGAAAAACCCAGAGTCTGGCTGAGCGGAGATCAGCCATTTATAGGCAGTTTTGTATTCTGTGATTGAATACAAAGCTCCCTCTGGCTGAGTGTGTGATGTCATCAGCCCACCCCTCCCACTCAGCCAATCGAAGGGAGCTTTGTATTCACAAAATGCAAAAAGCCCCTCTGTTAACCTATGTGTCCATACACACACAGGCTTTTAGAGGGGTTTAGGGACAGAAATCTGAACGCAACAAAATCACTTTCAGGAGGGGAACACTTGGGCAGAAAAAACGTCCAATGTGCTTAAACACTGGGTGTGTTTAGCGCTTGAGTGATTATTCAGTTCAGTAGTTAATGGAATGGATAAATGCCCAAGTGCTTAATGCAACCCGAATGTGCTTACACACAACTAAACTCACCTGAAAAACGTGGTTTAGGAATATTTTTAATGCTGCTTTTCTCCCATCAGGAGAAAAGCATTCAGAAGAGCTGCTTATGTGAAAAAAGGTCTGCACTATAAAGAATAAAAAATATGTATGTATATATCAGCTGCACACACATTAAGTGTAAGGGTTTTAAAAACGTAAATCAATAGGTGCTGCACTACTAATGTAAAATATAGCAAAAAGCAACATATCATCAATATGTGACATATGAAACATAACGTGTCAAGTTCATGTATATCAAAGCAACATAAATGTGAAAATGGCTTCACATTTCTCATTAGAAATACATTGCAATGTTTATCAAGTGCAAAAAAAAGACCCTCTGAAATAAATCCAAAGAAATCCACTGTGCATAATGAATGTAGACTTGCAAGTGACATCTTCACCAGATAGCCCCTAAGGGGTGTATGCTCACCTAGGAACAAATCCCAGTACTGGGGCAATGGAAGCCTTACAGCATATTGTCACTGGAAATTTAATCAACAGCTGCTGATGGTAATTAATGATCAACCAGCCATCAGCATCTTGACCGTGCTCCGTTCCATCACCCACTGACACCCATCATCTCCCACACCACCACCCACACCCAGCATCACTGACACCCACACCCCTCTACACCCACCCACTAAAACCCATCACTACCACCCACACCCCTCTACACCCATCATTACTGACACCCATCACTACTAGCACCACCCACACCCTTCTACACCCATCATCACTGACACCCACCCACTGACACCCATCACTACTAGTACCACCCACACCCCTCTACACCCATCATCACTGACACCCATACCCTTCTACGCCCTCCCACTGACACCCAACACTACCACCCACAGCCCTCTATACCCATCATTCCCCAGACTTCCATTCCTTCCTTTCTTATTCATGGATTCTTCCATGCTTCAGTTCCTACCCTCCCTTGTATCCTAATCGTGATGCTACAAATACCAAATGGACCCTCTGCACACTGCTACACCCTTCCCAGCAAACTATGCAATGTAAAACAGGGATATTTCAAATATTTTTATTAGATTTTAGAAAAAGGTGTACATAATCTAGCAAATACAAAAATTTCCTTGTACATTTTGTTGTAACAGTAATGTAATAACTAACCTCATTGCTCCACACCATCCTTTTTTATATTATAGATCGAACATATTGTGTAGCTTAGATCCATTATAGATGCACTCCAGTGTGTAGTTTTTGGCCTCACTGTGCCTCCCCGCCCACCCAACAGGGATCTAGCTGTGGGCAGAGGGGCAGCCGGCCAGCCAGTTTCCATTAGATCATATCAATGCTACCTTCAGTTATACAGATAATTGTACAATCAGCCAGTACAGGGTAGGGCAAGAGCAAACAAGAGTATTGAGTAGGTTACAAAAGGTAAGAATAATAAACCAAAAAAAGGAAAAAATATCGGAAGAAAGTAAATTACTATGTCTCCCAGAGTGATCGCCAACCTCTAAACTAAGAACAATTTAGCTCCTAGACCTCCATAGTGACCAGTGTAGGTGGTACCTATCTTCTCTATCTTCTTTACATGCCAGAATTTTCTCCAGTAGAGCTCTCTCATTAACTACCCTGATGACTTCGCTAATGTTTGGTGTATCATTTGACTTCCATTTTCACATTATTACTGAGCGTGCCGCCATGATTATGTGCATGGATATAGGTCTCAAAGGGGTGTGAATGTTAGATAGGTTCATGCCACGGATTGCTTGTTGTATATTTGTTTTGATTATATTGCCTGTAATCTTAGAAATTAGTTTAAAGATTTCATGCTAGAAACTACGGAGATACTTGCAGGACCATATCATGTGTGGTAGTGTGCCTACCTGACCACAACCTCTCCAGCACAAGTTTGTGTTGGCGTCAGAGAATTTGGCCATTATGTAAGGCGTATAATGCCATCTCATTAGGAATTTTATGGCAAGTTCTCGGTAGTTTGTAACTATGTTTAATCGCATTTAGCCAATGACTGTCAGAGTAGCTCTTGCCCAGTTCGGTTTCCCACTTGGACAGGGGGGAAGGTTTGTGAAATCTAGATTTGGAGTTGAGAGAGTTGTATATTTGCAATATACCTTTCAGTTTGGGGTCTGTGGAGAGCCAGAATTTCCAGATGGGTTCTGGCAGTACACATTCCTTTACTTCTAAATGTCTAAGCAGTGATGCAATCCTCAAATAGGTAAATAGTTCAGATTTAGGCAAGTCAAATTAGTTGGATAATTCCGGAAAGGTTTTAAGTTTACCTCCTGCACATATGTTCTGTAAGTTTTTT
Source organism: Glandirana rugosa (assembly GCA_018402905.1). Lineage (NCBI taxonomy): Eukaryota > Metazoa > Chordata > Amphibia > Anura > Ranidae > Glandirana > Glandirana rugosa. Next base: position 415,659 of record BLSH010298234.1, on the reverse strand, counting down.
GTTTGCCCCTCCTTTTCCAGTGTTCTAAGTCTGTCTGCAATGCACCATTCTATAGCCTCTATTGGAATCTGAATTTTTATGGTTGGTCCAACCAGATTCCCCTTATTAGCAAGGTGATCCCAAGCCTGTAATGAGGCAGCAATGGTAGAATAATCTGGGTTTTTAATTAAGGGGCAAGGGACAGTAGAAGTGACCTTGGAGATTTGTTTTTCACCAGGGCACTTGGGGGGGTCTCGGAGAACCATGATTTCAGTTGGTCAAGTACTGTGGCTATATAGTAGTCCGTTACATCTGCAAGGCCCAAGCCTCCTACTGATTTATGTTTCCTCTGTATTTGTGAAGGGTATCTAGCTTTCTTTCCTGCCCAAATAAATTGGGATAGGATTTTTTGCATTGTGGTGAAGAAGGCATTAGGAATTGGGATGGGGAGTGTCCTAAATTTATATAAAATTTTTGGCAGAAAGTGCATTTTATATGCGGCTAGCCTACCGGACCACGACAAGTAGTGGGACTTCACTTTGATTTCTTTTTGCAATTCTGAAAGTAAAGGCTCGAAGTTCTCTCTATAAGTTTTTAACTGGGAATGTTAATTTAATACCTAGGTAAGTCAGGGGTTATCTGACCAGCAGTAAGGAAACTTGTGGGTGAGTTCTTGTTTCATTTTAGGGTTTATAGCTGTGCTTAAAATCTGGGATTTAGAGGCGTTGATTTTATAATAAGCTATGTTGCTAAAATGCTGCAGTTTCATGGATCTCTGGTACGGAATGGACCGTGTCTGTAACTGAAAGTATTACGTCATCTGCAAACAGGGATATGACATGTCGAGAACCCTGGGAAGGTATACCCTTTGTTTGGATTGGATCGAATCCTCTCTGCCAGGGGTTCCATGATTAATGCAAAAATTATTGGGAACAGGGGGCAACCCTGCCTAGTCCCATTGGTTATTTTGAAGGATCGGGAGAACACACCTTCTGTGTAGACATATGCCGAAGGAGAAGAGTATAGGGCAGAGATCGCTGAGAGGACCTGTCCTTGTAAACCGAACTTGAGTAGTACCTGTCTAAGATACCCCCAATGCACTCCATCAAAGGCCTTCTCTGCATCCAAAGCTAGGAGCAGAGAAGGCCTTTCTGTATTTTCCATAATGTGCAAGAGATTTATCATTCTCCTTGGCGCATCAGGAGCCTGCCTGATACAAATCCTACCTGATCAGGGTTTATCAGGTTTGGTAGAATTTTACTTAGCCTATTCGCCAATAATTTAGCATAAATTTTCACATCTACGTTTAGTAGCGAGATAGGTCGGAAGTTCTGTTGTTTGGTACTTTCCCTGGTTTGGGAAGAGTAACAATTGTTGCTGTTAACATTTCAGGGGGAAAGTTAGCAGAGGAGGCGGCGGTCTGAAAGACCCTCAATAAATGAGGAGCCAAAATACCTGTAAAAAGTTGATAGTACTCCGATGAGTACTCGTCAGGGCCCTGAGACTTGTTTTTTGGTAGGCTTTTGATTAAAGTAATTATTTCATTTTCTGTGAATGGTTGGTTCGGAACTGATAACTCATTTGGGTCGACAACTGGGAGTTATATTGCCTTCAAAAACTCAGAAATAGCTCTACCAGTGGGTTAGGGAGTATCTGGGTCCTGATGCAAGCTGTATAGGGACTCATAGTAGTCACTGAAGGCGTTGGCTATTTCTGTCGGGTTATAGACAGTGGTGTTCATTGTGGGGTTGTGAATATGGCTAATTTTCTGTTTGAATATTTGGTTCCTTAATTGTGTTGCTAGGTATTTCCCTGCCCTATTATCGTAACCATACGTCTGCGCCATCAATGTCCTGATGGCTTTGTCATGTTGAGACAGCAGTAGGGATCTAAGTTCCTGCCTTTTTTAATATAGTTGGTCCCTGAGCGTTTGTGAGGTGGTGATTTTATTGCTACTTTCAAGATTAGAGATGGAGGAAAGAAGGTCCCCCAGCCGCCGCTCGCTCTGCTTCTTTAATCTAGCCGTTAATTGGATAAGCAGACCTCTAATATAGACTTTGTGTGTTCCAAAGAGTGAAGGGATCCTCGCCCGAGGGGGCATTGATGTCAAAAGAATTCTTTCAAAGCAGTCGCTATTTGCTTTTTATTCTCAGGTTGGGTTAAAGTATAAATGTCGTTTCGCAATCTGTTTGCACTGGTCTTGGTACGAAGATCCCCCACTACTACAGAGATCGGCGCGTGGTCAGACCACGTAATATAATGAATTTCAGATTAAGTTATCTTTTGGAGCAAGAATTTGTCAACCAAAAACACGTCCATTCTTGAATACGTGTGGTGAGCGCTGGAAAAAAAAGGTAAAGTCTTTTTCTGTGGCGTGCTGGCATCTCCAGATATCGTAAAGATTTGAAGAGATTATTAAGTTTTTCAGAGTGGCTCTGTTTTTTTAATCGATTCAGTGCCGGAGAGATCCATGTCTGCGTTTGATATGTCATTTAAGTCTCCACAGATAATAGTATGGCCTTGACGTATGCGAGAAACTTTCCTCCAAATTTTATTTAAGCAGGAGATTTGATTTGTGTTCGGCAAGTATAAGTTTACTAGGGTATATTTAGCTCTGTTCAGTTCGCACACGACAACCAGAAATCTTCCCTGGGGGTCCTCTAGCTTATCCAAAAGGGAAAAATGTACTGACTCTTTAAATGCAATCGCCACTCCCCTTTTTTTTACAGGGGCTATTTGCCACCAGAATATGGAGGGACTTCTTATGTGTAAACCGGGGAGGTTTATGGGCGTCAAAGTGAGTCTCCCGGAAGCAGATGTCACTTTTGAGGCTACAGGCTTCCTTCCAGGCTAGTTGCCTCTTAAAGGGGCTGTCCAGCCCTTGGACATTAAGGGGCGAGATTCGAAAGGACATAGTGAGGTCGGTGATATGTTGTTGGGGAGAAGGTATACGACTTTATTGAAGGCTTTAGGGCTCTAGTTTTGTGGTGCCCTTAAGGGAATATTCCAGTAGAGACTTAATCTTAACTTGGTGCGCTACTTAGTGCCGCTTGGTAAGAGTCCAGGCAATATGTGGCCTATTACGTCACAGTTGGGTGAGTCCTCTGGGAGACGTGAGGAAATGAAGATCAATGGGAAAAAACGTATGGTAGTGAAGGGAGCAAACAAAGGTGGTGAGAAACACAGTAGTGATAAAAACAGGCGATTTGCTTTGGGAATCTGTGCGGTCAGCGACCGCTCAACTTGGGGGATCAACGGGTAGCAAGAGAAAAGGGCAATCTCCAGGGTTGCCAAAACTAGTATATGAATGGCTGTGAAGCTTCTCTAAGTTCAAACAATATCCTTGTCGGAATCTCCATTTTGAAGTGCTGAGGATTCAGAAGGTAGATAATTGGGTGTCTATTGGTGGACCAGGATGTCCCATTTTTGTAGAAGAGAAATTCCTTCTTTCACCGTTGTGATCACGTGGGCGTTATCATCTTTTGTTATCAGCAATTTGGCTGGGTAGAGCCATCTATATGTGATACGGTGATTGTTTAAAGGCTTCGTGATCTTTGCCAGTTGTCTTCTTTGCTGAAGAGTATAGGCAGAAAGGTCATTGAAAAAAGACCGCTCCTGTAAGCTTGCTGGGAGGTTGTCTCGGTCTCTTGTGGCTCTCAGACTCCTTTGTGTGGAAAAAGTGCATTCTGGTGATCGTGTACCTGGGAAGGTGCGCAGGGATATGTTTGATTCTGGGAAGTCTGGGGATACGGTCGATGATTAAGTCTTCAAGTGGAGCATCTGGTAGGGCCGTTTTAAGTACGTTTGTGAAGAACTTGTTCAACTCTGATGGCTTAATTGTCTCCGGAATTCCTCTGATCTTGATGTTATTACGCCTTGAACGGTCCTCCAAGTCTGCTAGCTTTGTTTTCAGCCACCATAGTTCATCCTCCCTTTCGTTATGAGCATCAACCAACTCATTGAACGTGGTCGCGAAGGAATTCATTTTGGATTCCATGTGTGAGACCCTATTGCTAACTTCCGATACCTCGGACTTGAATTGGTGTGCTAAGGAAATTATATCGGTGTGGATTGTAGATCGCAAGGACATTAACATGTCCTTTAGTGTTGTATCCACGACTGTGATATTGGCAGTTTGAAAGCTGGAAATAGTCTTGAAACGCCTTAGTGTCATCCAATGAGGTATCTAACACTTGTAGCAGGTGAAGTAGAAAAGGGATCAGACATTTTTTGTTTGCTTTTTGCTGGGCTAGATGAGGTAGAGCAGGGTTGATGGCCCCTGCCATGTGGATCTGCAGATGCAACTACGGACTTGTGGTTTGTTGTATTTGTTTGTTTTGCCTAGGCGTCTGCTGAGTAGCAAAGTTGTTATTGTTGTCAGTAGTTAAGTCTTTGCTAGGCTGGGAGAAGAAATCAGTCATTTTGCCCGGTTTAGCTCGGTCTTTCCTTTTAGTGGATAACATGAATGCTTATGTACAGTGTTATGCCGGTATGACCGTGCATGCGTATGCTAGCTTCTAGTTGCTAATGATGGGTTTGGCAACCCTTATGGAGATGCTGATTGTATTACATTTCAGTCATTCTCTCTTTCTGGTGGGTTCTTTTCTAACAGCATGAGGAGTCTGAGTTAGTTTGGTAAGGTTGGTTTTATCAGTGCAGCTGTTGGTGAGACTTGCTGGTGCTGCGAGGTAGTAGTGGAGCAGGCCTGGGTGTACCAAGATGGCCGCCGGGCTTATAAGTGCAGTCCTCAATTATTTTATAACTTTATATTATTTTTGCCCGGGCACAACATTGTCCCCTCAAGCCCTCTAGATGTAGTGGCCCCGACCTGGACTCACACCGAGACCCTCAGCCCCAGGAAGCGTGTTGAGTAGGCCGCAGTTGAGATAGTAGCCGCCGCGTTAGGCCTGTGTAGGCCCCGGTCTGGGTGGCTATGTATGCAGGGCTTCAAGGTCCCCGGTAGGGAGGTTGGTGGTAATCAATGTCTCTAGACTTCCCCCAGGTGGGTGCTGTAAGGCCGTATGGTACGGATGAAGAGGGATGGGGTCCGGAACGGCCATTCTGACAAGGCCGCCTCAAGCCTCGGCCTCGATTTTCCCCCGGGCGGACGTCCGATCCACACAAAACTCAGCAGAGTTTGTAGCAGGGGGCCTGTAGAGCTGGAGTACCTTATTTTCCAGCCTTTGTGTGGTCTCCGGTCTGCGGATGGGCTTGGATGCTGCTGTGGTGTATCGGAGCTCCGTTACTGCACGTTCTTCCTCATCCGTGGCTAGCCATGCCCCCCCAAAACAGGGATATTTAGTTCACATATTTTGCAATACATGTTTAAGCCAACCAACTCGTTCAAGGTAATCCTTCTTCTGGCCAGTCCTACACTGCCTTACCACTGCAAATGCTACGGTGGACACCATGCCAACCTAATCATGATGCATTGTGGAATCAAATCGTTGACCAGATAATCGTAATCGAATCGGGAAACCAATGAAGATGCGCACCCCTAATATATAGTCCTACTGTGTCAGCCTTTTTATGTTGGTTAGTTTTATACTCCTATATGTATTTTATTGCACTGATCCAGTGTATATTAATTTAATTGTTCATCTGATTGTTTGTAAAGTACTAGAGTTCCACTGAATACGCATCCCTTATTACATGTGCTAGATTTTCTACCTTTATTCTGCAATATCTGGAGTCTGGCTGTCTTTCCTATGCCTGTGTAACTCCGCCCTACATGTTTTATCTTCACAACTTCATCTGAGGCACAGCATGACGTCCCTCTTGCTGATTGTAAAAAATCGCTGGTTAGCCCGCTAGGATTGCTTTTACAAGAAAGCTGACCGCCAGCTCTAAAAAAATCTGTACCGGGATGATGCCTATAGCTTCCGGCATCATCCCGGTATAACCACTTGTAGTCTAGTGACGTACTGGTATGTTGCTGGTCCGGATGTGGTTAATGTCCCTTCTGGTGATTTTTTTTTTTTATTTTTTTATAAAAACAGCACAGTACTCCAGGAAATTGGCCAATATACACAGCTCAGCCATAAATTTATGACCACTGACAGGTTAAGTAAATGGCATTGATTAACTTGTTACAATGGCATATGAAAGGTGTGGGATATATTAAGCAGCAAGTAAACGTGTCTGACGTTAATGTGTTGAAAACAGGAAAAATGGGCATTACAGTATGTTGTGGATAGGGCTGCGTAGCTGCAGACAGCCACATCTACACATAAACACACAACACCAAAAAGTTTAGACCAGACCCTACAATACAATCGAACCAAAATTCATGATAGTTTGTCTTTAAGCAGCCACTGAGGATTTTACATGTATAAGAGACAATATGGTAATCCTGTTCATTCCCTTAAGAAGCCACAAAATGTGTCCCCTGTGTTTCTTAGATGGAACTTTTCTGTTAACCACTGGTCTTTCACTGTGACAGGTTCCCCTTAATGCAAACACAAAAAAAAAATTACAATTGAAAGCTTCAGCTTTTTCCGCCATCTCTCAATCACTCAGATTTCTGGAAAAAGTGTCATCTTAACACAGTCCGCAACTGGTTGATGAGAATTCTGTTCTGTCAGACTTTACACTTTCCTGACATTCCTCTTCAGTGCTGGCTTCTCTCATCATAAGTAGCACATGAAAGCTAATTGCCTTCACATAAGGGTAGCAAATGTGTGCTTGTTCATTGAATAGGATGAACATCTGAAGTAAAAAAAAAAATACAAGTACTATGCATGTACTAATACAGCATATAGAGGTTAGCAGTAAAGGGAAAGTAACCTATAACACGGCATATGATTTTTTTTTTTGTGAGTTTTTATATTGTTTTAGGGTTGTTTTTTTTTTTGTTTTTTTTTTTTTAGTGGTTAGATCTTGCAAGCATGGTAGCCCCCTTAACTCCACACTTTCAACATGCTTAGAGTGTCAAGGAAAAGCTTGATTTTCCTTTTAAACGTGACCGAAGCTTTTTTGCCCTTCCTAATAGGTTTTCACCTTTTCTCTAGTTGCCATTTTCTCATTGAAAATGATAACCGAAGACCAGGGACTGTGAGTACTCAAATTATGCATACATTTTCTGCCCCCTGTTTTTTATTACATCAGGCCTACACCATTGCACATTGTTGGCAAACACTTCTATTACTTTGCTTTAATGTCCTGTATATTGTGGAAATGTATATGGGTGGCAATGCATAGCTATGGGACTGACATTTACTGTAAAGACAGAGCAATCCTCGTTCAGTGGATCCCCATCTCATTTTTTAATTATGGAAAACTAATCTTATTTTATTGGAAAATTATATGTGTTGCTTCTAGTAGTTAGTATGATTATTTGTTTCATCCGTGTGTATTATTTGTCTGTATTTTGTATATATTTTATATTGAATCCAAAAAAGTATGTTGTATTGGTGCATAGGACACTTTTTATATATATATATATATATATATATATATATATATATATATATATATATATATAAAGCAATTCGCAGTCTACTATCCCTATCACAATAAAGTGTTCTTTTGCCAGTAATATGTAGATTCCATGATGCAAGAATGGTTTGGCTTGTAAGAAAAAACAAATGCAAGGTCCAGATCAGGAAAATGTCATTACTGTTTAGTTTGCATTTTGAATATATTTGACTAAAAGAAGTACAGCCAAAGCTCGTTTAGCTGTACTTCGGTGGATTACTCTGCACTCCTGTGACCCATTTTCAGCAGACAGCGGGCGGGAGCCCATTGTCGATTGACGTCACGGAGCTGGTCCAGGCAGGGGAAAGATTGCGACAATATGACCAGGATCCACCCACAACCCTGGAACGGCGCCCGGCTCAGCCTCTGTGCACCGCTCCCACCCCCTTCACAGCCCCAGCTCTCCAATGAGACAGTAGTCAGCTCTCTGCTCAGAGATCTGAGAACCAAGCGATCAGCAATACCATTGCACAGAGCAGGTAAGTAGAACAGGTTTATTATTTTAATCAGCCTTTAGGCTCTGTTCACACTGCAGCAATGCGTAACCCTGCAAATCCACTGCGGGTTCCCGCATCGCATGTCTCCCGCAGACAGTTCACACTGCACTATGCGAACTGCTGGGAGTGTCAATTGAAAGTTAATGACACCTCCAAATCAGGTTGCATATCACACTGTCAATTCGCACAGGAATCTGATTGCATGGGTGTGTCCAAAAAAAAAAGGGCCCTGTGCAGGTTTGGTCCGAATGCAAATTCAGCTATACAAACTGTGTAGCTGAGTTTGCATCACACAGAGATCGCATGTGATTTGCACCGCAGTGCAAATCACATCTGATGTCAGACATCGCTGCAGTGAGAACTGAGCACTATTAATATGCGTCACGATTTCCAAAACCTGAGGCAATCCATGCAAAATAGCAGCTTTAGTTTCTTAAATCCAAGCTTTCTCTCATTCCTTACTATTGGCTTGGAGGCTCCCAGAGCTCATGCAGCTAATACCTACTTCTCCCTCTACAGTACTTGCACTTATGTGCATTTCCAATAAGCATGTGTCAATATGTGATGCCCGCAAATGTATAAGATGTCCTATTGCAGAACACATAACACTGGTTGAAATTTCTGTCAGGATTGGTCACAGAAATTTTACAGCACATTGAATGTTTCCCATATTGGGTAACATCCACTTAAGTGATCTTGCCTGATGATTTTTTTTGAAGTGGGTGCAGGGGTTGATCTTTGTCTTTCCTGATGTCCATGAGCCCCCAACAGGGATCTCCTTTCCCACTCTGTGTAGTGATGATTGCCTGGTCGCTAAAGTGAGCTAATGTGTGCTCTCCTGTTAGTCCACTAGACAGCATTGTGGTGTTACAAGACTAATGGACTTTACACAATAATATTTGAAAGATGTACCCCAGACTCGGGAACCTGGAATTTCAGCTTTAGTTGTGATATTAGGAGCATAGAAGGGGAGACTGATGCTTCTCCTGGGTGAATGAATTCTGCCATGAACCAAAATGCCCCTGTAAGCCCTACATGAAAGCAGTCATTCCCAGACTCTTGACCTGCAGTCTAGTCCTGCGCTGTAACATGCAGGGAAAGTGTACTGCCCTGTAACTAGTATGAAGCCCATTTATTAGAATAGCAGCTTGCTTCTGAGTCCTCTCACACTAATATTTAATTTGTGATTGGTTTCTGAGGGAATGTTTTAATATTCACACAGTTACAGTGCAGGATAGTGTATGCAGTATGTTGCTTGCCATTGTAGTTCAACTGTTGCATTCCCTCAATAACAGAGCAGTGGATTGACTAGTCACATCTCTTGCGTTTACCTGTCCATATGTGACTTGGGTTTGTAATCGCATTATACTGCATTTCTTTCCTGTACATTGCAGTCTTTCTCAGTGAAGAGTTCCACAATACTGCGAGAGAATTGCTAGTGTTGTATTTACAAGCCAAGCGTTAGAGAGTGCCTTAATCTACTTAGTGGGGTGCTTAGAGAGATCAGTTTGTCCACAGTAACCCATTGTGATAAGCACTTTTACTTACTGCCCCTTCTTCCACTTTATGAGAGCAATAGCGGCAGCTATTCATTTATAACGTGCTGAGCTGGCCTATTTATAGGTGAAACCAGAATTAAACCACACTTGTCTTGACAGGACTGTTCAGGCCATAGAAGGTTTTACCTTTTTTACTGTAGATTTGAAAAAGGTGACAACTCATGTGAACCATCTGTGGGCACCCTGCTTTACTACGGTTACTAAAGTACTAAAGATCATGGCATAGATTGCTAACTAATGCTCCACACCACACACTGGTACTTATAGCTGTCCACTGCTGGTATTTTCCAAAATGTGATTGCTCTTTGATATGCTGCTGCTACCTAACATATCTCTTTGGCTTGTGTATGTGGTTGGATTATTATTTAATTTACAGTATGTACCCTCTCATTTTTTAATGTAATGATTGGAGCGGATGGGTTAGATCACCTGTCATGTTTTAACTGTGGCCTTTGTGCTCCTTGTGCAGCATTCCCCCTTGCTACCTTTCTTAGTAATGTGCTGTAAGATGAATTTGCCTTTTCCCTTGTTTGATGAGCATTTTTTAAGATGGTTACAAAGAGTAACCACTATAGAACCAGGCACATTGTCCCCAGCTCCTAACGGACTCTAAAGGAATATATGGCAAACATACTACAGAGCGGGATAGAAAACCAGGCAAAAACAAACATGGGATTTTTTAGGTCTTGAGTCCTTCTCACAGAATAAATTTACAAACACATATATGAATACATTTTATTACATTGTCATGTCAAAATGAGTTTGGGTATAATACCCTTAAAAACCATACACAATGGTAAAAAAAAAAGTTACATAAAACTTTACAGCCCCTCAGAAAAGCACCTTCTCCCCATATGTTGTAGATTAGATACATAAGGTATGTTATCCATTCTATGTTTGTAAATGCATTGTAACACGGTGCAGGACACCAAGAAGTGTTATGACATAATAGAACATATGCACATGTATCAAGGAGGGGTGCAACTATGCAACGCGTTTCACACTGTTGGCTTCTTCAGTGGTTCATGGGGTACCGTTGAATATGGTTGCTGAAAAAGAAAAATATCATGTGATGGTATATGGCATATACCAAAGGGTCAAATAAATGAATGAAAAATTGAGCGAGAACTTGCATAAATCAATATACCAGAAAAGCTCCTAAAAAGGGGGTGAAAACTGGTCTGACATATAATCCAGACTACACGTGTACCCTATCAATATACACTTTCCTCACCTGAATATTGGATGGCAATAAAACAAAAAGTAAATGTGCCATCCAATCCCAAAAGCTGGGTACACACTAATAGTTTATTATTCAACCCAGCTAGTTGAATGAAAAAAAAAAACTGACCGCTCTTGTTGGAACCGCTGTGCTAACGATCAAACGTTAGTACAGCGATCTCCCCCGCTGAGCTGTTGTGTTCTGACGGGGGGACAGCCCCCCCTCCCCCGCCAGAACACTCCGATCAGTGCTCTCTACCATTGGCTGAGAGAGCTGATTGGGAGCCGGTGGGCTGCTGGTTTTCCAACATGCTCGAAACATGGGCTGAATGTCAGCCGCTTTTTATTGAACTGACCAAAGTCTCCCGACATTTAGCCTGTGTACGGAGCCCATAAAACTAAACAGACTAAGGCATACAGACATACCACAGAGCGGTGAAAAGACCAAGTCTGTTTAGAGCACTTCTCTGGGTGTTTACAGGGTGAGAAAAGAGAGGAAACTTTCCCAGTAGGGTACATGCAGCATCTAAAACCTAATTCCCAAAAAAGCCTCTTCTACTTTCATATATTTACGGCAACAGTTTTTTACCATGCTAACGCTTTTCTGAGGCCGGTCATTAATGCCTATTTTTACTGTCCTGGAAGAAGTGAACTCAATGTGTAATAATCTTGTCTTTGGCCTGTCCTAAGGCACAACATGATAAACTCTGTTACCGAGCATGTGTTACCCAGTTTCAATCCTTAGAATTTATTTTAATTTTTGGGATTTTAATGCTTTCAATAGGAAAAGAAGAAAAAAACATATCTACAATCTAGCTCGGTTCTAATTTTGCTACTTTTGATTTCCCACCAGCCTAGCAGTTTCTGATTAAAATGATTCCTCTTTCTGCATTTTGTTATAGTCCTGTGTAATTTCATCCTATTCCATGCACCATATTTCAGAGCTGATTATTGAAGTGTAAATTGACTTTCTCTATGCCTGCCTGATGAGGAATTGATGGGTGCGTGGAGGAAATATGAAAAAAAAAGGGGTTTGTTTAAAACATATATACTCCAACTTTCTGCTTCAAAAGTATCCATTGTACATTACAATTAGATTTGATTTTTTTTCCCTTGTTTTAGACTTGGTTGTAGAGAAATCTTAGTGTTGTCGCGTATCAAACCCAGTCATGAAAGTAAGGAGGTTGCTTGCAACAATAATTGCAGATTGTCATTTTTGTTGTGACTGTATAATGTTCTCAGTGGCAGTTAGTGGGAATGTATAATGGTTTTTCTGAGAAAATAATTGAAGCAGAACTTAACTCTTACAACAAAATACAAAGCTTTGAAGAGCGCTGAAAGGAAAACAAGATTACATCGGCATGGTATACATCATAGGCGTGCGCAGGGGGTGTGCCAGGTGTGCCTGGGCACACCATAATCACTACGTGCAGTGCCAATTCCCCCTACTACCCGGGTTTCTCCCGTGTTGGCTCCCTCCACCCCACAGTGCTGCTGGCTTCCCTCCTCTCCTCTCCCCTCCCCTGGCTGCTGTGGGGGATGGGGCTAATCAATGTTATTTACCAGCCCCTTCCTTTCCTAAAGGCACACTGACTCACTGTGTTCATTCTTAACTGAAGTATAGTAAACTGTTTACTATGCTTTAGTTTGTGAATGATCAAGAAGCCGCTCAGCACAGAGCACTTCCCATTCATTTACTGCCCCATGCAACTGAGGCTGCAGAGAAAGGCATGTGTGTTTGAGCTTTGGGGGTTCACACCCTAATGCAATAGACTGGAGCACACCTATGGTATACATAGTTACATATAGCCAGTTTGGTCCAATGTAACTATGTATATGACATACCTGGCTGATACCGCTGGAAATTACTGAAGTGGACACCTCTACTCCAGTGATCTCTACTTGCTTCTGGGTCTCGTGTTGAGCGAATGGCCTGATGCATTGTCAATACAGGAGGTCAGCTGCTCAGCTCGGGTGCATTTCAAAGAATGCTTTGCACCTTTCTAGTTAATGCAAAGCGTTCTCTGATTCGACAAGGTGGCGAGTGTAACATGACTACCCCATCTCTCCTCATGCAATCAGAGAATGCTTTGCATTGATTCATAAAATGCAAAGCATTCTCTGAATCACACCCAAGTCGAGCAGCCAACCCTCCTGTAGGATGTAGCGATGTATATGACATTCCTGGCTGATGCTGCTGGAAATCGCTAATAACACTACTTTAGCAATTTCCACTTGCCTCTGGGTCCCGCGCAGAGTGGCTGCTATCTTGCAGGATATCATAAGCTAATAGCGGCGCTGCAAAAAGTCATATCTTATGCTGTAGACTGGTGTTTCTTTGTGACACCTGGAAGTGTGCATGATGAATGGGGTCCTGCTTGGCTCTGAAACGTTGCACTTGGTCCTTTGTGATGTGATCACTCTTAAATAAAAGCTTCAGACTTTTCTGTGGTGTGCTGGCAAATATGCGCATTAACCTGGAAGTGTTAACACTCCTGTCAACAACAGAACAATCTCTGCTTTCTTCTGGAATTTCTGCTTTGAATGAATTGTCCCCAACTATTAGGCCTCATGCACACAGGACATTTTTTTACTTTTTTTCAGCAGCGGTTTTCAGCTGCAGACGTTTTTTTCTACAGTCAATAAACCCTCCATCATGTTATCCTATGTGTTCATGTACACACAGGCTGTCATTAGCTGTTTTTAGCAGTGACGTTTTTGAGCTGTAAAAAAACCCCAAGAGCCGAGGGTTTTTTTTGGATGTTTTTCAGCTAAAAATGTTCAAACACCCAAAAACGCTCAAAAAGGTTAATCCCCAATGTTTTTGGACATTTTAGACCAATTGAAAAAAAAAAAACAAAACAAAAAATGCTGGCCCTTTAAAAACATGAAAAAATGGCGGTAAAATAACGCTGGTAAAAGCTGAAAACATCCCTGATAAGCTACTGACGGTTTTGGACGTTTTTTTTAAAGTCCTGTGTGCATGAAGCCTTAACCATCGGTGCAGCCGGTCGCCTGTCGTTTTATATGAACAGGCTGCTTGCACGCTGCTGCATACAAATACCTGTGCTTCCCGGGCGACTGAAGACTGCCCTTTGTAGGAGAGTACGGATCGGTTCGCCCATGTGAACGAGACCTAAACTTTTAACCATAAGTTGGTGAATAAAGCCATCTGTTACAGGACGTGGTTCTATTGTGTTACACTGTCGAGGGTTTTGTATTGTAGTGGCATAGGGAAATTGGAACATAAAGCAGGCTGTACATTTCGAGTATTGTAACGAATAAACTTTGTTAGAATTTCACACCATTAGTGGGCCACAGCAACGGCCCGATTTTCGTGCCATCGAATTTGAATGATCGGGCATGTTGGAAATTTTTTGAAAAACAAACCATTTTATAATTATGATGGGAGAATCGTGCGAGAAATATAATCGAAAATGAAATGGCACATCAGTCAGAAAATTGCCGAAAAAGAAAAGAACATTCCAAGCCACGAAGCCAATTCTTTTCTACAGGAACATTGAAGGCTTGGTTGGTCGATTTTCGAAAAACAATGGTGGCCCCATCGGATCACAAAACGCACTCAATTTCTGATTTTCTTAAGAGAATTTGTCCAGAATTCGACCCATGTATGTCTTGCATAAAGAAGGAAAACAAAAGAATGTGTAAGCTGAACATGTGGAAGGAGAAATAAAGTATCTAGTATCACTTAAAGGGGCAGCACAGTGGTTAGTTATTCTTTTGGATACTCTGGTTTCTTCCCACTCCCCAAAGATATGTTGGTAGGTTAATTGGCTCCTGTCTAAATTTGCCCTAGTATGTATAATAAATACTGTCTGTAGATTATAAGCTCCTTTAGGGCAGGGACTGATGCTGCTTAAATTGCCGTCACTATATAATTACCTGTAATAAATTTTATAAAAATAGAGAGCTGATTCTCTGGACAGGGTGTATGCATCGCTCAAACCCCAAGCCACAGTGGCATTTTCATGAAAGGAAATCTGTCTCTGAGCCCCTCCTTTTATGGATTCTCTTTGCTCCTGCTACACTCTAACATAAAATAGATAAATATTCAGACCCTTGATGGCAACAATGGGTAAGCATTGCTGAAAAATCAGGCGTGGAGATATTACTGCAAGAGGATGTGCAATACAGTAGAAGCTGCTGACCTCTATTGTAAAATAAAATATCTCATACAACTATCCATACTGCCATGTTCACAGGGAGCTTTATGAACACATTGCCGGATACAATCACATTATTTTGTTTGTAACAATCTATATAAGCGCTGCTGGAATCCTGAATCATGTGGTCTGTGTATCTACAGTGCATATAAAAAATGATGCACATCCCTGTAAAAATGTCAGATTCTGAGATGTAAAATAATCAGACCTAGATAAATCACTTCTGATTTTTTTTTTCCCCACCTTTAATGTGACCTTAAGGCCCCTTTCACACGGGCGGACCGTTTGAGTCCACCTGTCAGTTTTTTAGGTGGGCCCGATCAGACCATCCATTACCTTCTATGGAGCCGACATCCGATCCAATTCTGTTTCCTAAAAACAGACTGATGGGGATCCCCATCCATCTATCATATCGGTTGACAGATTTAAACCGACGGGCAGTCCATTTACAGCTGACTGCCCATTGAGGAAAGTGGGACCTGTCATCCGCCTGCTTAATCAGCAGAGAGATCCCCCTGCTGAGCAGGCAGATCTGCTGGTGGAGAGTGCCAGTGTAAAAGGAGCCATAGTCTGTACAATTCAATTAAAAAACAAACTGAAATTGTTTAGTGGAGAAAAAAAAAAAAAAACAACAAAAGTGCTCACACATTTTTATAGTTAGGGATGTGGCTGTATTCAGAATTAACCAATCACATTCAAACTGATATTAATAGTAGTCAATACACACTTGCCATCAGTGAAAATGAGTTAATTAAACTGATTAAAGTGATTCTAAGGCTTGTCGTCGTTTTTTTTTTTTTTTTTTTTTTACCACTTGCCGACTGCGCACTGTGCATATACTGCGACAGTGCGGGCCGGCTGTGCAGAATCTCACACAGTTCTTTTTTCTGTTCACTGCATCAAATTCTGATTTTGTATTTAAAATTGTACCTATAGTTTATATCTTCAGAGCTCCTTGTTTGTTCTTTTCTGTTGTATTTTAAACTCTGTAGAGATGTTTGAATTGGTGTGTATCTGAACACCCTCCTCATTCTCATAACAAATAAAACAACCATGCCACCCCTTCAGTCAATTATGTATTTGAGAATGGGGTAGTGTAGTGCAAATTTATCTTTTAATAATACTAAAGGGTATTCAGCATCTGACATAGACATCGCCTGCAGCTCCACAGGCCCTTTGGAGGCTCTTATAATCCTAGGATCTGATTAAAAAGGCAAAGCAAAGAGCAGAGCAGTTAATGTACAGCTTAAAATGATTACATCATAATGCAGCTCTGGAGACCTTGAGAACCTAATGATGTTCAGCTCAACTTTTCTTAGCAATTTTTTGGTCATGGACTTTCAGCACAAACTAGTTTGAATGGATGTTCTGCACACCTGCAACGCCTTGCAATTGACAAAGTTGTTAAAATTCAGCCAGTGTGATCTCAGGAATTAACATCTACTGAAATATTAACTCCCCGCAGATAAAAACAAAGTTGTGCCGCTATATATTTAAAAAATGAGGTTTCTAAATTTGACATGGTATTCTTCTCTTAAAATCCCCTGTAAAGCACAGCTTAGACTGGGGGAGAGAGGGTTTGCACAAGGAGCTGGTCAGTTGTGCTATAGTTCTTGGGTGTTAAAGGAATATGCTAATGAGAGAAGAGAGCAGAGTGACAAGTGAGTTTATCAGTCTGCTGCTTCTCTTTCACTGTCCAATATCCAATCTCCAGGCTTTTTGTATGTATGTGTATGTATTTCAAATGTGTTTTCACCTTGTTCTATTAGGAATACTTTTAATGTGTACTTTATGTAGCCAAATTTAGTGATTGCGTAGTAAGCATTCTGGATAACCTTATGTATGTAACCTCACCTTCATGAGATGGGTTAATGTTACAAAGACCCACGATAAATGCTTAAAGTAGAACTATAGGCATGTGTTTTTTTTTCATTTTGGATAGAGTAATGGAGAGTTATAATGCCTCTCAGATTTTTTTTTTCACCCTGTGCCCAATTGGGAAGATTTACCTTCACTTCCTGTCCCATAGCCAAACAGGAAGTGAGAGTAATTCCCTGCAAATTTAGGGAATTCCTTGGAGCCCCCTAGGTCACCAGAACTAGTGTCCCCATTGGAAGATTTCTCCTCTATTACTTTTCTGGGGACAACCCAAAATGTGAGGTTTCTTTTTACTTTCACTTTGATATTGGTCAACAGGACAAATAGGGTAAATCTCCCTAACGGAGGACACAGACAGCAGTAAAAACTGACAGGTACTCTAATCCCTCTCCACTGTATCCAAATTTTTAAAAAATGTTTTGCCTTTAGTTATACTTTAAGGGTCCCTGGTCAGGCTGTCAAGTTCCGAGGAGTTGGATACCGCTGACTAGTGAGGGTGCAGGCTCAGGGGAGGTCCATACGGACCCAAAGCATACTGCAGAAACTGAAAGAGATTGATTCATCCAGACCACAACTCTCACATGTTTAGCCCTGCCCCTGGGGCTTAATCATGGAGAAACAGGTTAGTCATGGTCTGAATGAATCGAGTTGAGGCTGCTTTTACCTGTTAACCACTTGGGCCGGGTGAGCTATGCGGCAGCCGAGCTATCTCTTCTTATTTCTGTAGTTCACTTCACAAAGCTTTTAAACAAGTATTTCGATTTTTGCAAACATTCTGTAATTTTAAGATCTCTTTGGACTTGCCTGAAAGTAACGCTCACTTTTTTGCCAGTAAGGGTCCTTAGCTTTGTCATTTGAATTTATTTGTGTGTGCAGCTACATTGGGCTGAGAAAGGGAGCTGACTGAACAGCAACAAATGGGACCTACATATGAGAAGAGGTTAAAGACAACTAAATCTGTTTCTGCCAAAGGCCAGCAAAGTGTTTAGACTATTGATAGAGGCAAGGTGGTGCTCAACAGGCTGGTAGCATGACTATTTCTTCCAAGTTAATTATGGTTTTCAAAAATACACAAGGAACTGTGCCAGGCTATGGAAAAACAATGATTCCATGATTCCAGCTTAGGTAATACAGTTGTGTACTGTATGCCCTCATGAAACAATAACTCCCGGGTTTCCCCTCCAAAACAGATGCAAATTAAGTGCACCCCATTGAAATTGTTGACTTTTCAACGTATTTGAGCAGGCAAACACTAGATCAAACATTGCCTAAGTAGGAGCTCAAGAAAAAGTTGATTTTTTTTAAAAAAAATTGTTTATTCGGCAAAACTATCAATAGAAGTAATGGTGTGTAGAGTAAAAAGTAAATAAAACAGAAGCTGGTATCTCCTACTGTAGCAGAAATTACCTTTTTGGCATTTCGCATAACTCGCCCACCAATCTCTGACATAGACACAGAGAAATTTGTGACCACTTCTAAATCAAAATTCATTTAGTTTCAAGATATGGGTTTTGATTGAATGTATCGTTTATTCAATGACTGTGAGCTGCCCAGGCCCTGAGACAGCAAAGCAGCCCCAAACCACAGCATTTCCACCACCACTACCCTTCACAGTTATGAGATGGCTCTTCGGAAATACTGTCTTCAGTTTGCAGCAAACTTTTCTACTGTTAATCAGTCCTAAGTACATTGTTCCATAAGACCTGCTCTTTACCTATATGTTCAATAGCAAACTGTAATTTTGCTTCAATGTTTCTTTGGGATAGCAAAGGCTATTTCTTAACACACCTCTCATGCAGGTTGAATTTGTGCAATCTTTGACCACCCTACAATGACATTTTGGTAATCTTGGAGACTTAATATCAAATGATCAGCTCTGGCATTGACTTAACTAGGCTGGGCAATCCTGAACCAATTCGTTTTAAATGTATGCCACAAATCTGTATTTTTGTTCATTTAGATCAGGGGTCTCCAAAACTGCGGCCCGCTGGCCTAATGTAACCCTTTGCTTGCCTTTTTCCGGCCCTTAGGACACACTTCCTCCCACTGACACCAATGATGGGGCACTATTCCTCCCACTGACACCAATGATGGGGCACTATTCCTCCCACTGACACCAATGATGGGGCACTATTCCTACCGCTGACACCAATGATGGGGCACAGGATTTGAAGGGCAGCAATGAAAATGACAACTTTATGCACAAATGAATTTACTTTATCTGTAAGCACTGATAAGCACTTGAATCTAATCTTTGCCTGTTCAAATATGTTGGGAGTCGTCAACAATTTCCATTGAGTAGTTACATTTTTTTTTAACATGACTATAGCTGTTTTGCATGATTTCAGGCTGCATCTTGGGGAAATAGAAGTGGAAATAGTGTAAAAAAAAAAAATCTGCATATTGATCTTTCTGAGATGTCCATTGCAAAGACCTCTTTGTGAAGCATTCACATGGTTAAACCTTTGCTTTGATATTGCACATTCCTTGACTTTGTGTGTGTGTAGTCTAAGGAAGAAAAGTTTAACTGGCAGAAAAAATTGCTTGCCTCCAAAGACTTGTATGCAATCCATTTTTTTGTGCTTCAGTGTTTACCAAGATAAATAGCTTGTAACCGCTATTCCCAACATTCCTGGCATTTACTAGTGCCTTCTGATATCTTCTGAAATATCTTTGCTTTATATCTCACGCACTTGCGTGCCAAGCTCGATGTGTCATGAGACTGATCATCCACATATGAGCATTAGTTATAAGAGAGCACTGCCTAATGATTTTTTTTTTTTTTTTTTAGAACCTAGCATGGTCTAAATGCTGTTTTTCAGTATTAGTCGCCCAGCTTTTTTAGAGTAATGCAATCCTAAACCTGTTTTTCTTTAAAATATAGAGCAGCTCCGGACTGCAAGTGCGCAATCAATGTATGAGCCAATAATGTTATCCAGCAAACACCGTGGCCATGTGAAAGTCACAATTTTGATAATTTACTTGATCCAATGTTGTCAGAATGCAGAGGGAACCTTGCAAGTTCCTTAGATTATTTCTGGAAGCACATGCTCTGTTCATTATATTATTATATTCATCACTAATTACATGCAGGCTTTCAAGGTAGGTTTGCATCGGGTTGGTGGCTGTAAGACACATCTTTGTAAGGGCCGTTTTTTTTAAACATTTTTTTTTTGTGTGTAAGAGCACGGAGAATGCAGATGGTGTGCTTTGGGACTACATATATCATAAGCAGGACTTACCAGATGGCTAGATGCCATACTAATACCTGGATAAAAGAAATTGGTGACATTAAACTCAATTTCTCTTCCGTTCACTGACAGACGCAGCATTCTTATGACACATGGGGGTTATGCTCCTCCTACTAGGAGAAGCCTAGGCAAAACAAACAAAAGTGTAGGTTGGCCCCTCCCAGGGGGCCGTGCTCACCTTAGCATATAATCCCCCTGCTCTGTACAGCACATCAGTTTTTTATTTGCCTAGTGCAAGGAGTAGACCTGGTTCCCTATGGGAGCAGCCGTCGCCTGAAGATTCATCTAAGGAAGACTGCTATCAAGAAGCTGGCTGGTGGTATAGAGCAGGGTTTCTCAACCCGTGGTACGCGTACCCCTTGGGGTACGTGTACCACGGGCAGGGGGTACGCCGCACAGAGCTGAGTGAGACTTCACTCTCGCTTCTGCTGCGGCTGCCTCCTTCACAGTCCGGATCACCGCTGCCACCCGGAGACTGACAGTCTCTGGGCGGCTTAGCGGCGTGTGTGTGAGAGGAGGAGTCCCCCTAATATACGATTCCACTCGTGCCGGGGGACCCTCCCCGGTTGGATGTGAAAACAAACAAAACGGATCCGAAGAG
>BLSH010298234.1:361106-373396 GCA_018402905.1 Glandirana rugosa | reverse complement strand
CATTCTCATCTTCCAGCTGCAGAAATATCTCCTCGGTATGAATGTTAGTCCGCTGTCTTCCTTTTACAGGGGTTTTACCTGTAAGAAGGCAGAAAGAGTATCTTATCATACCACCAACCAACTGCTACTTCTGCAGCATAAGAAACACGTTTTATGGCCATTTTTTGGTTTTTATTATTAACCTCTAGCAGCAGAGGACCATGTTCAATCCCACCAAACTGATATCTATGTAACATTGATATTAATTTAACGCAGGGGTAGGCAACCTGGGGCCCTCCAGCTGTTGCAGAACTACAAGTCCCATCATGCCTCTGAGAGTAATTGTAACTGCCAGCCTTGCAATGCCTCATGGGAAATGTAGTTCCACAACAGCTGGAGGGCTACTGGTTGCCTACCCCTGATTTAACGTATGCCCCCCATTAGAGCACATGGGAGGGTGCAGTGTGGTGCGGCAACAGTAACTTACACACACTCCAGTTGCAAATAGGAAGAACTTGTAGTCAGAAAACAACAATTCACAACAAGCCCGGAGGAAGGCAGCCCGTCCAAGAACACTCACAGGTGAACAGCAGATTGTAGCAGAGCAGATCTCAGTTGAACTGACAGTTTTTTTCTTGGAATGTGGACTGGCCAGTCTGAGCCCACACGGGGAGGTTTCCAGAAGAAGTGGTGGATAGTTTTTTCCTACTCATCTGGAACCTTTCCCTGCCGTTATTACTATCCCTGACAGACGGGTGACCTGTCCCTACACTTCCCACACACTAAATGCACGCCAAACTCAGGAGCCAGGGTCTTAAATAGATGGCCGCCAGAGTCACATGGGCAGTCTTCATCCAACCGGATTGGTGCCCCAGTGATCCAGGAAATCATAAAGAAACCATGATCCTCAGAGCTTGCTCTTCCTCTGCACTGCCACTGTGGTTGAGCACCCCCTGCAGTGGAGAAAGTAGACTGCACCTGCCTACAAGAAGACTATAAGGAGCTTTATGCTAAGGTGGATGAAAATCATAAAACAGCCAACAAAGGCTTACTGAGCAGTGACCGTGATTAATGCCTAAGGGATGCTAGCATGCTGGCCATTACGACCTTCTGGTGGTATTTACTCTTCACACCAGTTCAGTATTGCTGCATTCTGTGTAGTCATTATAAACTCAACAGAGGGCCTGGGACTAAGCACAATTATGAGCTTTTGCATGCCCTGTTGGTCAAGTTTTTCTTAGTTCCATGAGCATGGATGCCATTTTCCCACCTAGTGGGAGCGTTCCAACATGGGACAGAGGCCCTGGTGTGTGTATAAGTAATAGTAAGAATAATATGTCATCATCAGCACACCTACAATCTTGTTTCAAAGTGCAAAGCTCTTCTGTATCACATACTTGATAAAGGATCACTGCACTGACCCAAAACATTGTCTTTTTATGTAATCATGCAATAAAGAGGAGCTTTGACCATATAGACAAGCTTGTTAGTGAGCTGGCAGGTATATAATTCATATTTTACACCATCTCCAGTTGGTGGTTGTTGCAGCGCTCTCTTAACCACTTCAGCCCCGGAAGGATTTCCAGCTTTAGGACCGGAGCCCTTTTTGCGATTCGGCGCTGCGTCGCTTTAACTGACAATTGCGCGGTCCTGCGACGTTGTACCCAAACGAAATTTGCGTCCTTTTTTTCCCACAAATAGAGCTTTCTTTTGGTGGTATTTGACCCCCTCTGCGTCATTTCTGATCGCCGCTATATACAAAAGAAGAGCGACAATTTTGCAAAAAAACCCAAATTTCTTACTTTTTGCTAAAATACAAATGCAAAAAAAAAATATAAAAAAACATTTTTTTTGCACCGTTTTTGGCCGATTTATATTCTTCCTCATATTTGCGATAAAAAAAATCGCAATCGGCGTTTATTGATTGGTTTGCGCAAAAGTGATCGCGTTTACGGATGATGAGAATTAATTTTTGGGGTTTTTATTTTTTTTTATTTTTTACTAATAATGGCGGCGATCTGCGATTTTTAGCGGTACTGCGATATTGGGGCGGACATGTCGGAACATTTTGACACTTTTTTGGGACCATTGGCATTTATACAGCGATCAGTGCTATAAAAATGCACTGATTACTGTGTAAATGCCATTGGCAGTAAAGGGGTTAACCTGCAGGGGGCGCGCTAAGGGTTAACTATGTTCCCTGGGCGTGTTCTAACTGTGGGGGGGCTGCCCTAGCTGGGGAAGGGAAGTGGTCACAGCTTCCATGTATAGGAAGGCTGTGATCACAGCCCTTCCCCCTCACACAGAGCGGAGGTCCGTGTTTACTTACACGGACCTCCGCTCCTTCACTCCGGGGGGGCATCGCGGGTGGCCGATGGCAATCGAAGCGCGCGCTCACAGTGGCTCTGTATCGCGGCCGCCGTCGTATGACAGCGATTCGCGTTACAGAGCCACTTTGTCGCCGTCATTTGCCGATCAGCCGTCGGCAAGTGGTTAAAGCGGAGTTCCACCCAAAATTTTTTTTTTACATCATTCAAGTCTTTTGCCTATATAGACTTACCTTTGAAGGAAAAAAACATTTTTTATACTCACTCTAAGTCGCTTGTTGCTAGGTGGTCTCTGTAATCTGCCCCTTTTAGGTCCTAGGCTCTTCTCCTCACTTCCTGCTTCGCCTGGCCTCCTGGGAGATGTGACTCATCATTTCACAGTAGTCAGTGGGCTTCCCTGTACTGTAAAATGGTGTTATTTCCAGACGGGTTATGACCCAATTTAAGGCGGACCGAGATCGGGGAGTGCATAAGGGTTACCCACCATGCACTTCTTTCAGGAAGAGATGCTAGGAGACTACGGATAGGCTTCAGATGCCCTCACCTAAAATGGAAAAGTCCAGCAGTGAGAGAAACAAAATTGTGAGTGGCATGTAATTACTAGGAAACAAAAGGGTACATCTATTTAGTATTAAAAGAGTGGATGCCAAAAAAAAAAAAAAGTTTCTGGGTGGAACTCCGCTTTAAAATGCCCATTATATTATATATATATATATAAACTTAAGTGTAGCCAATGCGGACGTAGGGATAGTCCAGGCCCCACTCCAAGGCAACTCTTCGTTGTAATTCCTGCTGGAACTGGGAGAGCCTAGGCAGATCCCTAGCTTTTCCTTTCCCAAGCAAGTTGTGGATATCAGGGGATCTGACTACCCATTGGTGGTAGGTTGCTGTCCTGGTCTGGGTGTTGGAAGGCCTGTTGAGAAATAGTTGGCTGCTGGTTCTGGGGATTCCTGCTGCTTCCTTTAAGTCCTGCACTGGCTCTGATGCATCTGCCTCTAAGGGATACTCCACTAAATAAGAGCCTTCCATCACCCACTCCTCATCCCGGGGACGACCACTCAGCCAGGTGCTCAATCGACCCAAATTCAGCATCCCCCTCATGCCACTGACAGCGGCCTAGTAATGATGGCTACTGGCAAGGACTCGGCTGGCATTTCAAGGACCCCGGGAGCCTGCATGGCAGTACTTATGGCTTCTGGGTCCCCGGCCAGGCCGCAGGCCACAACTGCCTCCTCTCCCTCTGTCCTCTGTCTTCGCAGGGGAGTCACTAGGTTGAAACTCCACCCCGTCTTGTGGGGATGATCCCAGGCCCGCTCCGGGACCTCCGCGGCTGTGGTTTGTATTGCCTTGTGTGCAGGTCCACAGTGTAGTAAAGTGGATCCTGCAGTATGGATACCAACCAGGTCAGCGGTTGATCGTATTGGCCACACGGCCCAGGCAGTGACCTACGCAGTTGGGATCTGGCAGTACGGGCACATCAAACACAGCCGCTACGCTCCATCGATCACCCCCAGAGCGAGTCACCTGCTAGGCCCTTATGACACCACCTGTGAATCACCCAGCCCTACTCTGAGGCACTCCCAGCCCAGAATCAAAACAATCAGGCCTGACTAAATTTACCTCACCAGTACAAAAACCTTTCTTTAAGCACCTATCTATGGTAGAGGGCGCTATAAAAGTAATATATATATACTTTCACGGTTTCACAGTATAAATTAATCCCTTATAGTAGCGATTATCTGCTTTTTTTTGTACGATAGAGCCAATTTTTTTTCCTTATTTAACCCCCATGACAGGTGATCCAAAAAAAAAAAAAAGCCTGCTGCTGCTGCTACTAAACTTCTTAGGCCTGGTTCACACCTATGCATTTTTTGGTGTTTTTTGCAGAAACGCGCTACAGTTAATTTTGCATGGTCTCCTATGGAACACATTCACATCTATGCTTTTTTCAGCAGCTGCATATTTGGAAAGGGTCAAGGACTTTTTTCAACACAAAGCCTCTTTTTGGTTCAATATACTTCTATGGAGAGGCTGCAGAAAACCATGTAGGGCATTTTTTTGCAGAAATTTGCATTTTTTTAAATCTGCCCAACAACAAGCTGGCCAAGAATATTCATACGAAAAATCTTTGTACATTTGCTGAATGAGAGAATTTCACTTGCTTTTAACATTCAGTTTTAAAATGAATGTCATTTCTAAATGAAAACCACCTACACTGTCTGAAAATTTCTGTGACCAAGATGTTCTCTATTCTGCTTCTTTGAATTTTCCTATCACTGTGGTCAAAAAACGAACATCGGTTTGACCACACTAATGATTAGAAAATGAAGCGATCATTCTTAAAAGGAAAAGGAAGCAATTGGTTTTGTATGGCCAGCATATAATATATTACAATTCTGTCTGAAAATAGGCAAAACAGTCTATTTTTTCTTAAACAAAAATGTGATCTCTGGGGGCGTGGCCGGCGACGGAGGTGAATGGAAGCTCATTGACAGAGCTCCTGCACACTGGACCTTATCTCAGCGGCGACCTAGAACGGAGCCAAAGGCATCTGCAATTGCAGGAAGGAGCGGTATATAACACCAGCCCCATGGGGAAACTAAAAAATAGAGATAAACCCCGCAAATTAGGAGATTTCTGCAGTCCGGCCGGATCTCCTAGAGAGCAAGATGGCGCTGGCCCCTCCTCTGCTACTCATGATGCTTTACAGGCAGAGTGCTGTGAGGAAATGCCAGACTGGCAGATACAGAAGCAGCAACCAGAACAAGAGGAAATCCTTTCTGAAATATCCAGTCCTGTCAAACAGAAAATGATTTCGGAAGCTGAGTCACAAGTAAGTGATAGACATAAAGACTGTGATAACATATTCAGTAAAAATCCTTATGGGGAACAGCTTGATGCATTCCCTACCACAGGAACAGCAGTGTTAGACACAGACATGAAAGAAATGCTCAAATCATTAAGGGGGGCTCTGCAGCATGATATGTGGACCTTTATGCAAAAATCTAAAAGGGACATAGACGATTTGGGAGAAAGAGTGGATTACATAGAAAATAAA
The DNA here is from genome assembly GCA_018402905.1 of Glandirana rugosa. Lineage (NCBI taxonomy): Eukaryota > Metazoa > Chordata > Amphibia > Anura > Ranidae > Glandirana > Glandirana rugosa. The sequence continues at coordinate 368,032 of BLSH010298234.1, read as the reverse complement.
ATGACGGACTTTACAGAAGCGCACAACTAGCTTATAGATGACCATTTTACGCTGGAAGAGGAATTGAAACAACTGAAACTGAAAGTCGCAGATCTGGAAGACAGGTCCAGACGCAACAACGTCAAGCTCCGCGGAATATCCGAAAATGTCAAAAATAACGATCTTAAAAAATTCTTGCAAAAAATTATCCAGGACCTACTTCCAACAATACCTAAACAGGATTTAAAGATAGACCGAGCCCACAGGCTCCCCAAACCATCGCACATACCCGAAAAACTTCCAAGAGACGTAATAGCCAAGATCCATTTTTTTGAAGTCAGACTCACTTATGCAGTATGCAAGACTCCATTCCCCACTTCCAGAACCACATGCAGCAATAGTATTGTATTCTGATCTTTCACAAGCAACCATCCAAGCCCGGAAAAATCTAAACCCTATTACCAAGGTATTACGCAATAACAAACTGATCTACAAATGGGGCTTTCCCACCAAGATTATGGTTGAAAAAGATAACAAATCCTACTCCATTTACTCGCTAGAAGGAGGTCTGAAGCTACTGAGAGCATGGGGAATACTCCCCGACGAAGGAAAAGATCCCTCTTCAAAAAGTCTCCCGCCATCAAAATTAACCTTCCAATGGCACCCTAAATCGAGTTGAACCAAGGATACAGAAACCCTTCACAAGTGGGTATACACCCTGAATCCACTCGCAATTGGAGGCATTATAGGCCTGAGGTTCACACACATTAAAAGGTCTTGGTTAACCGGTTCTTTGCTTCCCCCATCTGGAGTTGATTGTGCAAAATTGCTTGCACTCAAGGATCCCCTTCAGATCCTTACACTTTTTTACAGTTTTTCAAGCTTTTTCATTTAAGTTCACGCTATCTACTTTTCGTCGTCTTCTACCTATGAACAAATATGGAAGTTACAATCTTGAAGTTTACAACACAGCCTCAACAAATTTACGGAAATGGAATGGCAAAGTAATCTATATAGACAAACCCTATCCATCAAATGGCAAATCTTAAAATCTTATCACTGAACACGAAAGGCCTCAATAACCCCTTTAAGAGGAAAACATTATGGGTTGACGCATTAAAACTCGACTGCGACATTCTGTGTTTACAAGAAACCCACTTCGCAAGGGACAATCCACCCAAATTAAGCCATCAGATTCCCACATATTTTCTCATCAAACAACCAAAAGAAAAAGAGTGATGACGGTGATCAAAGACTCTATCTCCTTCCAACTACTAGACTCTAAAATAGATAAACAAGGGAGATATGTTGTCAAATATTGAAAACTCAATCTTGACGATAGCAAACATATATGCTCCAAACAGGAATCCATATCAATATCTACAGAAAACCCTTAAAACTATTAAAAAAATCCAAAAAGGAAATTTAATAATCTGCGGAGACTTCAACGCCCCCATGATCCCAAGCCTGAACACTACTAAAGGAACTCACTCATGTAGAAAAGGTTTATCCAACCTATTCTTCCAAGAAGATCTACACGATCCATAGAGGTGCATTCATTCAACAGAAAAGGACTATACCTTTTATTCCAACATGCATAAGTCCTACTCGCGAATTGACTTCTTTATCACTGATAGGGAATTACTACAAAAAAATCAAAGAAGCTCAGATCCATAATATAACTTGGTCAGATCATGCGCCAATTACGTTGAGCATAGATCTGGGACAACCAAATCTCCGCTCCACACTTAGGAGGAATAATCCATATATCCTCTCGCAGATCAAATCCCTATCGGTGATAAATGAAAGATTAGAAGAATATTTCAAAGTGAATAATAATGATTGTGTATCTGCTAACAGTATATGTGTGCCCATAAGGCCTATATAAGAGGGATTTTAATACAGCTAGCCTCCACAGAAAAGAGAAGAAGAAATCAAATGATTAATAACCTATTAGACAATATCTCTAAACTAGAACAAAAACACAAAAATTCCCCTACCCATACTTCATTACTTCAAAAATTAAATGAAACAAGAGAATTGCGTACACTTCTTGTCGCCAATTACGAAAAATATTTAAAAAAACTCAAGCTAAATCACTATTCCCAAAGTAATAAGGTAGGAAAGTATTTGGCATCCCAGATACGTCATAAACTAAATAAGCAAAAAATATACAAAATACTACATCATAAGACGGGTAAACAAACCCGCTTACAACCCACAAGATATAGCCAATACCTTTGCTGAATATTATGAAGAATTGTATAATATCAAAGATGATAAGACATCAACCACAAACCTCAGATATCAAGAAATTCTTAGACAAAATTAAATTCCCTAACATAGACTCTAATGCCCTTAGCAAATTAAACGAACCAATCTCTGAAAAAGAAATCGAGAAAGCTATCCACTTACTCCCTAATAATAAAGCCCCCGGACCAGACGGATTATCCAGTGAATACTATAAAGCATTTCAAAAATTACTAACACCTCACCTAAAAATGCTATATAATAATGCAGCATGCAATAATGCATTCCCTAAAGAAATGCTAGAAGCGATCATAATTACCATACCAAAACAAGACAAAGACCCCACATCACCCGCAAACTATAGACCCATATCTTTATTAAATACGGACCTTAAAATATACTCCAAAATCCTAGCTAATCGCTTACTAGTCTTAACGCCCCTTCTAATTGAACCAGACCAAGTAGGCTTCGTTAAAGGTCGACAAGGACCTGACAGTACGAGGAGAATGATCAATGTGATGAATTGGGTGGGACGCTGTTGGATGCCTTCTCTGCTTCTTGGACTGGATGCGGAGAAGGCATTCGACAGGGTTCATTGGAAGTTTATCGAAGAGACCCTCCAAAAATACGGTATACAGCGATTCTTTCTTGAAGCAATAATGTCTCTCTATAGAGACCCTACAGCAAAAGTGTTTACCTCTGGACACATTTCTAAGAGCTTCACCCTCTCTAATGGAACGAGACAAGGCTGTCCTCTTTCACCAATAATTTTTTCACTAATAATTGAATCACTCACTATATATATTAGATCTAATAACCAAATTAAAGGAATCAAAATTGGTCAAATAGAACACAAATTGGGACTTTTTGCGGATGATGTGATATTAACTCTGTCTTCCCTAGAATTATCACTTAACGAAACAAATAAAATATTAGAGGAATTTGGAGCAGTCTCTTACTACAGAATAAATCCAGACAAATGCCAAGTACCACCAGACAAGGTATCGCTTCTTAAAAGTAACTCCCAATACAGTTGGGTTTGCTCAGCAATAAAATATCTAGGAATACGCCTTACCTATCTGATCAACAAATTATATGAAACAAACTTCCCAATATTGATTGATCAAATCGAACAAGACTGTCAACACATTAAAAAAAAAACAACTGTCTTGGATAGGAAGAATCGCTGCATTTAGGATGCACATGTTACCCAAAATATTATACTACTTTAGAGCTCTCCCTATTCCAATTCCCAAAAAATTCTTTACTCAAATAAATAAAAGAATAAATGATCTGACATGGAATGGGAAAAAAACAAGAATATCCTTAGCGATTATATCAACGGCTAAATCCAGAGGGGGAATGAACTCACCAGATTTATACCTTTACTATCACGCCACTATTAGATCAAATGAAATATTGGTTTGTCCATGACAATACAAAACTTTGGTTAAACATTAAAAAAGAAATAGCGAAAAGTAACGTCTTGTGGCCTTAGCCACAGAACACTATACAATACCCAAATCCATATTACCCAACTACTTGACAATCAAAGCTACCATCTCGGCATGGAAAGTCATGTTAGACAAACTACAACCTTTAATCGATCCAATCAAATTTCCACTCCCAATAACAGTCTTAGAATACTGTAAAGTGAGAATTAATGTCTCACAGTGGCAAAAACAAGGTATTAACTCCTTTCACAACTTACCCGAAACTCAAAAAACTCACATCTGGAACAAAATGCAAACAAACATCTAAGGAACTTCGACCCAAACAAAGATTTAGAGATACACAGAGAGATATGGAACTTCTATATCAACAGAGGGCATAATAACATAAAGGGTATTTCCCTCTTTTATAGGCTTCTAACCTCCTATCCTTTTAAAGCCAAGACTAAGAATATGATTAAATGGGAATCTGATCTATCTAAATCCTTCTCATGGGAATCTTGGAGCAAAGCCATAAAAATTAACAGCTCCGCATCCTCCTGTATTGAACACTGGGACAATGCCCAGAAAATAATAAATCGCGGGTATTTTACCCCCTACAGGTTATATAAAATCTTTACCGATTCATCTCCCCTATGTTGGAGATGTAACACCCATACAGGCAACCTCTTCCACACCTTATGGCAATGTAAAAAATTTACTAAGCTTCTGCAACTCTATATCATCCTTTGTCGCTTCTCTCACAGGATTTCTCAACGAATTAACACCAGAAATGGCACTATTAGGTATCAACTTAGATCTATACCCAATAAATTATAGAATAATTGTAGCCAATATATTAACTGCCTCAAGACTAACCATTACCAAATTATGAAAATCCACCCAAGCCCCTAACCTATCAGAAGTCATAATGAGACTTAACTTACAAGCACAATTCGAGCTTCTGCTAGCCCATAGGAAAGGTACTATAGATAAATTCTTTAAAACTTGGGAGTGCCTGGATATTGCACCCGAAGGCCTCTAATTTCTTAAAAGATAAAAACAACTATTAAGCGTCTATAAAGAGTATTAGTAAGTTTGTCACTTCCAAAATTAACTGTAACTTCCCCAACATCACTTTCCCTTACTACCCTTTTCCTTCCTTCCTTTATATTTCCAACATTCTTGTTTACAGTTTGTTCCCAATGGGGTAAACAAGGGATATAGCCTACATACGTTCTTAATATCTGTTTTTTCCCTTTATGCGCTTGTTTGACTGGTTTTGAAAACAAGTCATTTTGAATAAGAAACTGATAAAGATGCTAAATAGCAAATTCATGTATATGATTATGCTAAACTAAGAGTTGTATGTTATATCATTTAAACCCAATAAAAACCATTGAATGAGAAAAATGTGATCTCTGGGTGTGATATTTACCAGATTCAACCTAGTATATACAGTATATATCTCTTCTGTCTGTTATTCTCAGAGTGGATTAAGCGATTTTGCTCCCTAACCATGTAGTTGGTTATTTATATTTACCACTGCATATACATATTTAAGGTTATTATCAGATTAATCAATACAATAATCGGCCAACTAAACGATTATGAAAATGATTGTTAGTTGCAGCCCTAGTTGTGACCTAGATGAGGATCAGATCACATTTTAAGGCAAATTACTGCAGAAAAGCAGTTAATGCCAATGGGTTAACCTACTTTTTCTTGCTACTGTACATTGTAAACTTACATTAAAAATGTTAGAGAATGGTCACCAAAACAGGAATAGAGGGGGGGTCTTGCAATAGGCAACCTCCAGGAACTACCCTCTATTTGGAGGGACTACCTCACACTTTTTTTTTTTTTTTTTTTATGTGAATGTGTGCGAAATTGCATGTATTCATGAAACATTAGAACATGATGTACTTGCGGTGCCATTTATTGTTAATGGCACTCCAAACGTGGCAAGCATGATGTATGGTTTTGCACGCATGAAAAAGTACAAAACCGTGAAAATAACTCAAAGCTCAGGAAGGTACTTGTCCACGTGCATCAGAGGCTTTCTATTTGTAAAGTTCTGTCTGGGAACTGGACACTTGTGGCTGCTCTATAATCTTCTGTGACCGGTCCCCTGCCTGTGTAGTGTGGTCGGCTATTTTGCAGAATTTCAGCATTAAAGGAACAGTGGGCGGTACTAATCCAATTCAGTTGGTCTGCTTTAATCTTCTCTCAGCTCCACTCACTGTTCAGAAGCTCTCTAGACAATAATACTCTCCATGCACCACCCACAGACCTGCCCAATAAATGGCTACAACTGACAGTACACTAAAAAAAATAAGCACACATTGCTAATGTCAGACACTGTTATATGCATTTTTTACAGCAATGTTACTATGCTACAAAGCATAGCTGAGCTCATGTAAGGGGAGTTTTAAGAATGTTTGGAAGGTTAGTGATTATCCTGGAGATCAGCTTTAAAATTGTGTTAAGCCCTTTACAGCCCTTTAATGTGGTTCAGAAGATGCATCTGGTTGTGTGGGACTACCAATATTTTTCTTGGGTTCCGTTTGTTTAAATTTGACAGACTCTGGTGCCAGTGTTTGAAAACCAATATGTTCCTTTGAAAAGCTGTGCTTTTCTACCAGTATTTTTTATTTTTTTTATTTCTAGTGTTATGATGTGTATGTACATTAGGTTTACATATGTTTAGCAGGGTCTTCTGATCTTTAGCTCACAGGTGCACAGTTATGTTCATATTCTCAGTTGTTTTATTTTTATATTGTTTATAGTAGTTCATAAAATTGAAATAATACAAAGAACAGTAACAAAGCTGAGCTGCAGGCATATGTGAAATAACACAATTTAATTAAGTTTATGGAGTGATTGTAAAAATAGACATATTTTTTTATCCAACTAGCATGAGGACTTGAATCTGTCTTGATGTCTGCCTCCTGTAATTCTCTGCACAGCAGGACTGAGTGGGAAGGGTTAGTAGGTTTCCTCAATTTTTTTACTTCAAGTTTAAGTAATGCTGAAAGGGGCCACCCATGGCTTGAATTTCATAGGATTCAGCGTGGATCAGTCAAAATCTTACCTGTGTTTGGCTGGTATAGGCATTTTGTGACCTCTTAGCCCCCATTCACACGTGAGGTTTTTTTTTTTTTTTTCTAGCTGGTTTCCCTACACATGAATATGTACATATATATTTGTATATGTATTAGAGCTGCACGATTAGTCGTAATAAAATCACAAGCTTGATTCACAACC
>BLSH010298234.1:331012-347364 GCA_018402905.1 Glandirana rugosa | reverse complement strand
CTTTTGTGATACACCCACCCATGTGCTTATCAATACTGTTTAGATTCTGCAAGTCAGCAAACTATGTGCCATGGTCTTGCTTTATATATAAGCCACTCGTGATCATATTAAGCAGTGGCAGCCTGTCTATAAGGGGCGCAGGGGTGCTGCCCCCCCCCTCCAATCCATGTGCCCGGCCCCTAATCTGCATGCAGGGCGCTGGACGCATGGATTTCAGTGTGGTTTTTTTCCTTTTTTTTTTTTTAAAGCACATGATTAGAGCAGGAGGCTCTAATTGGCTTCAAAACACTGTGCCCTGAGCCCACCCAGTTGTGACAATAGCGAATTAATAGCAAATCTTCCTGATTCTCCTCCCAGCCAATCAGGAAGTGGGTCCTGCGACCCGATTGGCCAAGGAGTCTTAGGTGAAGCTCCGGCTCTTCCCTCTGCAAGCTTCATCTCACCCCGAAATCCACCTGCCGCCTTACGGTAAGGCCTCTGATCGCCGCCTTCCCGTTCGTCTCCAGCAGGGGGGTTTGTGGCAGTGGTGCGAGTGAGGGGGCAGATTTGACAAAATTTTTATCTTTTTTTTCCTTCAAATAGAGCTTTCCTTTGGTGGTATTTGATCACCTCTGCGGTTTTTATTTTTGTGCTATAAACAAAGAGCGACAATTTTGAAAAAAGAACAATATTTTTTACTTTTTGCTATAATACAAATCCAAAAAAAAAAAATTAAAAAAAATTATTCTTAGTTTAGCCGATATGTATTCTACATATTTTTGGTAAAAAAATTGCAATCAGCTTATATTGATTTGCGCAAAAGTTATCGCGCCTACAAACTATGGTAATTTATGGTGTTTTTATTTTTTTTTTTTGCTAGTAATGGTGGCAATCTACGATTTTTATCGGGACTGTGATATTGGGCCAGACATGTTGGACATTTTTGACACTTTTTTGGGACCAATGACATTTATACAGCGATCAGAAATTTAAATATCCACTGATTACTGTATAAATGTCATTGGCAGTGGAGGGGTTATAACTGTGTTCCCTCATTGTGTTCTAACTGTATGGGGGCTGGGCTGGCCTGGACATAACAGATCTCACTGATCCCTATCACAGGGATCAGTAGATCTGCTATTTCCCCTTTCACAGAACGGAGAACTGCCGTGTTTACATCGGCGGCTCCTTGTTCTGCAGCTCTGACAGGCGATCGTGGGTCAATGCCCCCAGGTCATACAAAGACTTTGGTTGTCTTGCATGAACTGCACGTTTGATATCTCTTTAGAGTGGCTCTGATATTGAAGTCAGGAGACTGATGGCCACTCCAGAACCTTCAACTTTTTCTGCTGTAACCAACTTGGCCTTGTGCTTGGGGTCATTGTGGTGCTAGAAAGTGCCAGAGCATCCCATGTGCAGCTTTCGTGCAGAAGAATGCAAATTGTCTGCCAGTATTTTCTGATAACATACTGCATTCATCTTGCCATCAATTTTGACAAGATTCTCTGTGCCTTTAGAGCTCACATACCCCCAAAACATCAGTGAGCCACCACCATGCTTCACGGTGGGAATGGTATTCTTGTCGACCTTGTTGACCCCCTCTCCAAACCTAGCGTTTATGGTTGTGACCATAAAGCTTTATTTTGGACTTGTCACTCCAAATTACAGAAGCTGTGAGGCATGTCCAGGTGTTGTCAGGTATATTGTAACCAGACTTTTTTGAATTTTTTATACAGTAAAGGCGGCTTTCTGGCAAATTGACTGTGCAGCTTATTTTTGTTCAATAGTATTGTCTTATGCTTTTTGAAATAACCACACCATCTCTTTCCAAAGCAGCCTGTATTTCTCCTGAGGTTACCTGTGGCCTTTTCTTTGTATCCTGAACAATTCTTCTGTCAGTTGTGGCTGCAGTCTTTCAGATTTTCCTGTTCTTAATAAGCGATTGAACAGTACTGACTGGCATATTCAAGGCTTTGGATATCTTTTTATATCCTTTTCCATATTTATAAAGTTCTATTACCTTGTTATGCACGTCTTTGAACAGTTCTTTTCTGCTCACCATGGCTCAACATCTAGCCTGCTCAGTGCATCCACGTGAGAGCTAACACACTTATTAACTGATTATACTCAGACAATTGCAATTTAAAAAGCCACAGATGTGGGAAATTATCCTTTAATTGCCATTTTAACCCATGTGCATCACCTTGTGTGTCTGTACCAAGGCCAAACATTCCAGGGTAAGAAAATATTTGATCAGGGCCTTTGGATGATTTCTGTTATGATTTAATAAGGAGCCAAACTACTATGTGATAAGACCCCTTTCACACTGAGCGCCGCTAAAGAGAGGAACGTTTTTGCCGTGCTTTAGCTGCGGTTTAGCAGTGCTTTTGCACCGGTTATCGGGCACTAGGGGGCCGTGTTCTTTTCAAGGTCACGTGACAACGTGACCTTAACCACTTCAATACCAAGCACTTAGAACACTTCCCGCCTGGACCAATTTTCAGCTTTCAGTGCTTTTGCAGTTTTCAATGAGAATTGCGCGGTCGTGCGACGCTGTACCCAAACAAAGTTTTTATCATTTTCTTCCCACAAATAGAGATTTCTTTTGGTGGTATTTGATCACCCCTGCGGTTTTTATTTTTTGCGCTACAAATAAAATAGAAAAAAAAATTTTTTGTTTCTGTCACAAAATCTTGTATAAGTACATTTTCTCCTTCACTGACGGGCATTAATGGGGCTACACTGACGGGCATTAATGGGGCTACAATGACGGGTATTAATGGGGCTACACTGACGGGCACTGATGAGGCAGTACTGATTGGCACTGATAGGTGGCACTGATGCATATAGCACTGTTAAGGATGGCACTGGCAGGCATCACATATGGGCACAGTGCCATCCCAACAGTGCTCAGTATTCCTCTTACCTGGTGGTCTAGTGTGGGCTCCCTGGTGGTCCCTGGATGGCCTCCTGATTGTCTCCCTGGTGGTCCTGGGCGGCAAGTGGTTGAAAAAAGACAAAAATGACACGTTTTGCGGTTCTTCCAAAGCGCTGCCCATTCATTGCAATGGGAAGGGGCATTTTTGGGAGTGCTATTTACAGGGATACCCGCCCAAAAGATGCTGCTTGCGAGACTTTTCCTAACTTTTCCTGAGTTTTTCAGCCACTTCAGCTGCACATCCATTGCTTTCTGACATTGGTGGAGCATAACTGCACATACCTATGTTAGGCATGGCTGCTTGTATCCTCAAAAAGGATGGCATTTTAAGAGGTAAAAATGCAGGAGTGTTGGGAAACAGTTGTCTTCCCATAGCAAGAAGTGCTTAAACCATCACCTTCATGGCAGGATCACTGGGTATATGTGTGTGTGTGTGTGTGTAAAATGTGTGTGTGTATATCACACACACACATACAGTATCTCACAAAAGTGAGTACACTCCTCACATGTTTTATTATATCTTTTCATGTGACAACACTGAGGAAATGACACTTGACACTGAAGAAATGTAAAGTAGTGAGTGCACAGCTTGTATAAAGGCCCTTTCACACGGGAGTTCCATTCAGATCCACCTGTCTGTTTTTCAGACGGACCTGAATGGACGCCCCATTCTCCTCAATGGAGTGGCTCCGATCTGCTCCACTTCCGTAAAGTGTGACTAAGGAAAACCCTATTTTCCATCAGTCATCGGATTGAATGACAACGGACAGACGGATTAGTTGGCATCTGATAACTAAGCTGGGGCTCTGACTGATCCGTCTCTACACAGAGTGTAGAGATGGATCTGTCATCCGTCCGCTCAGCGGGGATCAGCGGAGCGATCCCCCGCTGAGCAAAATGGAGCCCGCACATTGAACGGCCGCGTGAAAGGGCCCTAACAGTGTAAATTTACTTTTCATGTGACAACAGTGAAGAAATGACACTTTGCTACAATGTAAAGTAGTGAGTGTACAGCTTGTATAACAGTGTAAATTTTCTGTCCCCTCAAAATAACTCAACACCCAGCCATTAATGTCTAAACCGCAAGCAACAAAAGTGAGTACACCCCTAAGTGAAAATGTCCAAATTCCGCCCAGAGTGTCTATTTTGTGTGGCCACCATTATTTTCCAGCACTGCCTTTACTCTCTTGGGCATGAGGATGCCCCACAGATGCTCAATAGGGTATAGGTCTGGAGACATGCTTGGCCAGTCCATCACCTTTACCTTCAGTTTCTTTAGCAAGGCAGCGGTCGCCTTGAAGGTGTGCTTAGGGTCATTATCATGTTGCCCTGCGGCCCAGTCTCTGAAGGGAGGAGATCGTGCTCTACTTCAGTATGTCACAGTACATGTTGGCATTCATGGTTCCCTCAATGTACTGCAACTCCCCAATGCTGGCAGCACTCATGCAGCCCCAGACCATTACACTCTCACCACCATGCTTCACTGTAGGCAAGACACACTTGTCTTTGTACTCCTCACCTGATTGCCACCACACACGCTTGACACCATCTGAACCAAATAAGTTCATCTTGGTCTCATCAGACCACAGGACATGGTCCCGTAATCCATGTCCTTAGTCTGCTTGTCTTCAGCAAACAGTTTGCAGGCTTTCTTGTGCATCATCTTTAGAAGAGGCTTCCTTCTGGGACGACAGCCATGCTGACCAATTTGTGCTGCCTATGGTCTGAGCACTGACAGGCTGACCCCCCACCCCTTCAACCTCTGCAGCAATGCTGGCAGCACTCATACGTCTATTTCTTAAAGACAACCTCTGGATATGACGCTGAGCATGCGCACTCAGCTTCTTTGGTTGACCATGGCAAGGCCTGTTCTGAGTGGAACCTGTCCTGTTAAACCGCTGTATGGTCTTGGCCACCGTGCTGCAGCTCATTTTCAGGGTCTTGGCAGCCTTTTTATAGCCTAGGCTATCTTTATGTAGAGCAACAATTCTTTTTTTCCATGTCCAGCTTGTATAACAGTGTAAATTTGCTGTTGCCTCAAAATAACTCAACACACAGCCATTAATGTCTAAACCACTGGCAACAAAAGCAAGTACACCCCTAAGTTAAAATGTCCAAATTGGTCCCAATTAGCCATCCCATTAGCTGCTTGTTTAAAAAGCTGCATTTCAAACAAGCAGCTATATATATATATATATATATATATATATAACTGTCCCATCTGCAGTAATCCAAACCACATTTTCAGTGTCCATCATTTTCTCGGTCACCTTGTACCCCAATAGACACAGGGTGACTTAGACATAAGAGCGCCATGGGGAGCTGAAGAAAAGGTTTCCCAACCTCTCCAAGGAGGGTGGATGCAGCCTGGAGTTCTGCTTTATAGCAAAAAGCCTGTTTGAAAAATTTATCATTGGAACTGCCATTGTGATTCTATGGTAGAGTACTATGGAGCTGCACTGTCTCTGTATTGGCTAGGCTTCACTTCCAGGATCTGGTTATGCAGGTGGCTGAGGGTTGCTGCTTTGAGGCTTCTCACACAGGTAAGTCCAATTCACAGAGGGTTGCATAATGTTTGATATTCTAGTGTTATACCTCAGTAGTTTATAAATGGTTGTTTTTGGATGCTGTTATTACCCAAGCACTCTGGCTCACCTTAACTTATTATGGCTAAGATGAATGACTGCTTATATCTGTGAATAGTACTCCTTTTATAAAGTCATAAAAAATGTTTTCAGCAGGCAGGTTTACAGAAATGAGGTAGGCAGTGGAGGACAGATTATTTTTTGTCCCACCTGGTTGTCTTCACATGAATCCGTGTGTTTCCACGTCATCTGAGGCTTCATTCTCATTTTCTTGAAATTCCAGGAGCTGCAATTTGAACGGCTCACCAGGGAGCTCGAGGTGGAGAGACAAATTGTTGCCAATCAACTAGAAAGATGCAGACTGGGAGCGGAGTCGCCAAGCATCGCCAGCGTAAGGTACACATTTTAATGACTCTGCTCAATCCTATACTGTGAAATGGCCATTGCTGCGAACCAGCCACTGTGCATAATTTATTTCACTGTTTATATGTGCTGATCTGCTCGCTCATCGGGAGTGTTTATCGGCTAATGGAGCAGCTTCCATTTAACAAATACAAAAATCTTTCACAGACTCTTATTAATACGGGTTTTGCCATTTATTCATTCTCGTTTCCCTCAATTAGTAAAGATAATTAAACCATTGCATTTTTAATTTGAAATATATAATTTAGTTTTGCTTGCAGCATGTGTGCATATGTTTTTGTGTGCATACATGTAGCCCGCGTACAAGGTAGATAATACAATTCTACCCACACAAGTGTGAAGCCAATTAAATGAGGTCTGGAAGCTGTGCCCAAAAAGGCAAAGGATTAGTGACCAGTATTGCCTCTGGTTCCCTGCAGCTCCTGCTTCTCCCGCTGCTGACTTTCCATGCCTTGTTCTGCACTATGTCTGTGTGGTGGCAGTTATTGTGGTTAGAGGCAAGGTTTTGTTTCCTCATGTCAGAGCCTACAGCAAGGAGAACAGTGAGCAGCGCAATCATGACATCACTCCAGATATCCTTAAACTAGCCATCAGAGGCAGCAGTGCCTTAGAGTGAAGGATGGTAGGTATGCTCATATACCAATGCACTGCTATTTTGCAAGAGTAATTTAAGAGGTCCTGGTCCACTTTAAGCAAGGGAAAAGGAAGTCCTGTCGCCTAATAAACCGGCAATACAGAGTGTATACCCTCAGTAGCTACTTAGATCATTCCAATACCAAACACTACTCTAGCTCCTCTTTCTGTGTTTGTATTAAATAAAATGTATGCAGCCTTAGGCCTCATACACACGGACGTTTTTTTTAGCGCATCGCTTTTTAGCGTTTTTTTCGGCTCTCCATGTTATTCAATGGCCCCATAAAACAGACTTTTTTTTGAGCTGTAGATGGTGTCAGCGAGCTGAAAATAGAATCCACGGCCAGCGTGTTCTGAGGCTGTAGCGTTTTGGCGTTTTTGACATCGAGCCGGCAAAACGCTCACTAACGCTGTACCGGCATTAACGCCGGCATTTTCAGGTTAAAAAATAGCAGAGGAATGTTTTTTCAAACAAAACACCTATTGACGCCAACGCTCACGAACACTCATTAACACCGATGCAAAACGCAGACGAAATCACGTTTTTGACGCAGATTTTTCCCTGACGTCAGGCCCGACATTTTGCTTAATTTTTTTAAATTAGCTTTTGACCAAAAACCTTGGTTTCTATGCAGAGTTGCACCAGATTTTGCGCTCTCTAGTAATAGAAAATCAATCCCACATTGTCTAAATGCAAAAGGTATGTGTATTCTTATTTGTATCTTGGTATGCTTTGTGTATTTCTTCCAGACCTGTGCAGTAATCCAACGTGAAATGTTTGTGTAGGAACTTCCTGTGATTAAAACCGGTCACTGCTGCCCTCTCTACTTGTGCAGGGTGACTGATCTTTTATCCACCCTCTCCTCTAGTTTTCTGCAGGCAGCCTGGATTGAATTGCCCTGCTGGGTCCCTATAACAGCTCTGCATTTGGTGCACATAAGGTGGATTATTATATCTTTAAGGAAATTTTTAAATTCAGGTTCTTCTCACTTAGCGACCAGGTTCCGTTCCAGCGACCAGGTTGTTAAACAAATTGGTCATTAAAGGAGGAGCCCCAAAAAGACTCATGGCTGTATTCGATCAAAAGTGTGCTTCTACTAAATACTGAGCAAAGGGTCTGAATACTTAGGACCATGTGATATTTCAGTTTTTCTTTTTTAATAAATCTGCAAAAATGTCAACAATTCTGTGTTTTCCTGTCAATATGGGGTGCTGTGTGTACATTAATGAGGGGAAAAAATGAACTTAAATGATTTTAGCAAATGTCTATAATATAACAAAGAGTGAAAAATTTAAGGGGTTCTGAATACTTTCCGTACCCACTGTGTGTATATGTGTGTGTGTGTATATGTATGTGTGTATATATATATATATATATATATATATATATATATATATATATATATATATTCTCCCCCCCCCTTTTTTTAGAAGTGATCACATCCCTCGGTTCTCAGTTGCATAAGAGCTAGGGGAGAAGAAACAGCAGTACACCGTTTTCCCAGTGAATGACTCTGCAGGGGGTGAGGAGTGTCCGGACAAGTCTGATCATTGGAGGAGAGCAGGTTGAGTTCTCATCATAGCTAGAGGACTGACCACGGTGTGTTTTTCTGTTAGTGTGATTAGTTTTTAATAGGAAAGCAGAGAGAGTGGCAGGAACACCTGGGATTTCACACAAATGAAGCAATCCAAAGAGAACAGGAGACTTTCTCATACAAGTACATGGTACAGCAGGCACATATGAGGAATATGAAATCTTGGGTTTACATATTCTTTAAGGTAGAAATCCAATCAAGTCCTATCTAAACTTAAACCTTCTCCCACTCCCATTCTAAGCCGTATAACAGCTACCCTTTACAAACTACCCTGTAGAGGAAAGAAATATATATGTACCTATTCCCTGGGCGTTGTGGTCCTGTCACATGGTCAGCTTCCAGCTCTGGCTTCAGGGTAGAGGAGGGACAGCTGACAACGGAGGCCACATAGTAAGTTGGTGACCCTCACCACAGCCATTTTCTGAGATCTCTCCTCTTCACTGAAGCTTGTCACTGGCGAGATCACATGACCGGACTGGAGCGCCCAGGGAATAGTTAAAGCAGAGTTCCACTCCCTTCTATGCCACATTTGGTGGGGGTTTGTGGGTACCTAGTTTTGACTGGTATCCAGCACCCACCACTTGAGCAGCCTTGGCGATTTGAGCAGAAGTTCTCCTCTCCCCCTCCCTCCCTGAAATCTTATGGGACGCGTTACAGATCCCAGAAGATTGCCCGGCCGTTAAAGCGCAGCGTGACTCACGCATGTGCAGCGCGCACCCAGCCATGAAGACGCAAGCTGTTACAGCTGGGTGCCCGCACTTGTGATGCCGGCGAGAACCGAATGTTCAGGCAGCCGCATTGCTGGATCGTGGGACAGGTGAGTGTGTGTGTGTATATTAAGTCAGCAGCTACAGTTTTTACAGTGGAACTCCGCTTTAGGTATACACATCTTCCCTTTACAGGTTAGTTAGTATAGGGCTTAGAATGGGGATGGTAGCATATTTACGTTTAGATAGGATTTGACTGGATTTCCACCTTAACCCGTTGCTGTCTGGCATATGGCGGGGGCTAGCCTCTCCTCCCTCCAGGTGGGTGTCATATGACGTTCTGTCTGGATCGCCCGCACTGTGACACGATCTGTCACCGGCTGTGTCCACCAGACACGAAAAAAAGAAAATGCTGATCACTTCCCCAAAGTAGTACAGTGTTAACTATGGTAACATTATTTTGCACTGGTCAAAGTGTGTTAGAAAATTGTAAACAAAAATTATAAAATAAATATTGCATTTTTTTTTTCTTGCTGTCACTGGTCAGTGTCCCTGATCACCACCACACCAGTTATATGGTGAGAGTATGTATATAAAAAAAAAAAATATTATAAAAAACTTGCCATGCCTCTTACTAAATACCTTGGGCTGTCTACATTCCAAAAAGGGGTCATTTTGAGGGTATTTGTATTGTCCTGGCATTTTTGGACCTCAAGAAATGAGATAGGCCGTCGGTACATCAGGATTGATCAATTTTCAGATCTAAACCATAGTTTGTGGAATCTATAACTTTCCTACAGACTAAATAATATATATATAAGAAGTGCAGCAGAATACATTTTGGCCTACATTTATGAAGAAGGATTATTTGCAAAAGTTTATAACCGAAAAACATGTGTTTTGTTTTCTTTTTTCAAAATTGTCGGTCTTTTTTCGTTTAGCTAAGAATAAAAAACTATGGTGGTGATTACATACCACCAAAAGAAAGCTCTATTTGTATGAAGAAAATGATTAAAAATTTGTTTGGGTACAGTGTTGCACGACTGCGCAGTTGTCATTCAAAGTGTGACAGCGCTGAAACCTGAAAATTGGGCTGGGCAGGAAAGGGGGTAAAAGTGCCTGGTATTGAAGTGGTTAAGGAGTTAGGCTGTCCAGTCTGTGAGCAGATTATTTCTGATAATTTCAGAAAGCCAGAGTGTGTGGGCATCCATTGCTAGCAGACATTAGAAATGTGGTGTGTGTCCGAAATTTTACTATAATTGTGTATGATTTATTGGCACATGAGGTCTGGCTAAAAGCCAGGATGAATATTTAGGGCGAAGTTGTACAGGTACCCTCATTGCTAATGATCAAAATGATTGAATTGGTTCTGTTTTTAGGAGCATTGACTAGCTATCTGACACCTAGCATCTTTCCAGTCCTAACAAATTCCAGGAGCCATCAAGATCAAATAGAAGTGAAGGCCCCGCAGTGGACCCACCATTGCACCACTAAGCCCATTAAAGAGAAATCCAGCCTTTGGTTGTTCTCTCACACCCATTCTGCTTTGGCCTGATCTGTTGAATAGCTGACATAATAAGGGGCTGGTGGTCTGGATAATGGTCCTGCAGATTTTGCTGTATTTTCAATTACTCTTGCAGAAAGCTCTTATTAAAGCTGAATACCTGTGTTCAAACTTTGATATATCCATAAGGTGAAATTTTCATGTTCTGATACTTTTCACACTGACATTTTTTTAAATGCTAAAATGCTTTTCAGCAATTCCTCCCCCCATCAATTACAGACCACCCAGTACATGTGAAGTCAGTGATTGACTGACTGCCAGATTGATACAGATTACCACTTCTCAATTTCTGCTGTGAGCTCTTACAAATGTTTTGATCATTATAGAATTTAAAATGTTGACCTTTCAAATAGACAAAAAGCCAGTAACACACACAGTAAGATTGCTTAAAATATAAACGCATATCTAGCTATATAATTATAATTTGGACAGGTAAAGAGCCCTGTTATATAATTAGATTCTTCCCTTTCTTTTTCTGGCATACTAATTTGAATATTTTGAATGCTTTACTAATCGGGCTACCAAAATATGGCTGCAGGCTCGTATTATCCTTCTAATCTCCCGTGAATCCTTCTGTAGGTCACATTCATCTTAGCTGTGCATTGGAGACATCAGTGAGCACTTCCCATGGCATTTTATCAAAATATATCTCCTATGTACATAAATCTGAATAAATAACCAATGTTAGACCCTATAAATAAGAATTCATTGAAATGTTAATATATATGCCTGTGCAAGAGGGAAATACAGATGCATACTGTCACCAAAGACCATGGCTATGGTATCATATTACTGTGTCCCTCCTTTAAAACCTGGATTTACAAGCAGTCCATAATCCTAGCCACCAGATTCCAGGTGAGCTCAAATGCAACCTAAGCTGGCCATATACATTTTGCTAGATTTTTTTTTTCATTTCAAGAACGTTTGTTCAAGTCATGAAGCTCTTCAAGATTTGTTTGGTTTTTAAACAGGAGGTTAGAAAAATACAAACCTGCAGCCATATTTTGGTAGCCCGATTAGTAAAGATTTCAACATTTTCAACGTAGGCCCCTTTCACACGGACGTTCCGTTCGGAACAAAAACTCCATGCAGCCCTTTGGATCGACGGATGTCTGCAGGGACATGTCCGCTGACACCCGTCATTCTCCGATCTGCTCCAGACCTATAAAGTGTGGCGGAGGAAACCCCCATTTTTCCATCAGTCTGCGGATCAGATGACAATGGACAGGCGGATCCGTTGTCATCCGATTTGCCATAGGGGAGAGCGGGGGCTCTGACGGATTCATCTCTGCACAGAGAGCGGAGACGGATCCGTCGTCTCAGTGGGGATCAGCGGAGCAATCCCCGCTGAGCAAAATGTAGCCCGTTTAACCACTTCAGCCCCGGAAGGATTTCCCACTTTAGGACCAGAGCACTTTTTGCGATTCGGCGCTGCGACGCTTTAACTGACAATTGCGCGGTCGTGCGACGTTGTACCCAAACAGAATTTGCGTCCTTTTTTTCCCACAAATAGTTTTCTTTTGGTGGTATTTGATCGCCTCTGCGTCATTTATCGCCGCTATAAACAAAAGAAGAGCGACCATTTTGCAAAAAAACCCAAATTTCTTACTTTTTGCTAAAATTCAAATCCAAAAAAAAAATATAAAAATTTTTTTTCACCGTTTTTGGCCGATTTTATATAATTCATCATATTTGCGATAAAAAAAATTGCAATCGGTGTTTATTGATTGATTTGCGCAAAAGTGGCCGCATTTACGGATGGTGAGAATTCATTTCTGGGGTTTTAATTTTTTTATTTTTTACTAGTAATGGCGGCGATCTGCGATTTTTAGCGGTAATACGATATTGGGGCGGACATGTCGGACATTTTTGACACTTTTTTGGGACCAATGACATTTATTCAGCGATCAGAAATCCACTGATTACTGTATAAATGTCATTGGCAGTGAAGGGGTTAACCTGGGGGGGAGAGCTAGGGGTTAACTGTGTTCCCAGGGTGTGTTCTTACTGTGGGGGGGTTGGGCTAACATGGGCATGAGAGATCTAACTGATCCCAGTGACAGGGATCAGTAGATCTCTCATGCCCCTACTACTGTTTACATCGGCGGTTCCCCGTTCTTTCCCTGTAGCCACTCATCGCGGCTCGCCGGCGGACATCGGGTCCACCCGACCCGCGGGCACACTCCCCAGGAGTGCGGCGGGTGCTCGCGCGCGCCCCCTGGTGGCTAAATGCAGATCGCCGCTTATTTTCGGCGATTCGCGCAGGGCTCCCCGACTGCCGCCGTGAAAAGACGGCGCGCGGTGGGGAACTGGTTAAGAGACAGCTGTGTGAAACCATCCTCAGGCCCCTTTCACACAGATGTTGCGTTCAGATCCGCCTGTCAGGTTTTTTTTCAGGAGGACCTGAACGGATGCTTCATGCAGCCCTATGGAGCGATGGATGTCAGCGGAGACATGTCCACTGACGCCCACCGCTCCAGTCCGCTCCCGACCCGTAAAGTCTGACGGAGGAAAACCACATTTTACCATCCGTTTGTGGATCGGATGACAATTGACAGGCGTATCCGTTGTCATCTGATTTGCCATAGGGGAGAGCTGGGGCTCTGATGGATCCGTCTCAGCACAGAGAGCCGAAACGGATCCATCGGCTCATCGGGGATCAGCGGATCAATCCCCGCTGAGCAGACTGAGTCCGTTTTACGGACACGGCCGTGTGAAACCCGTCTTAGTATGCCAGAAAAAGAAAATGAAGAATTTAATTGTGCAACACAGGGCTCTTTACTTGTCTATATTATCATATAGCTAGATATCTGTTTATATTTGATCCCAAGTGGGGTCAAATTGACCGTTTTTGACCACAGTGACAAGAAAATCTGAAGAGGTAGGATACAATATTTTTCTCAAACAAATTTATGATAGCAGATTTTTCTGTCTGGGAAATCACATTTATTCCAAAATCAAATGTTAAAAGCAATTGACATTTTGAAGTACTTTTGAATGACATAAAGTGTATCGAGAATTTTCATACAAATGTCCGTTCATTAACAGACAGGTGCATGGCCATCTTTAGCCCTGGTTCACATTGACGTGATTTGGCATGCGATTTGACAATTCTAATTGGCGGCAATTGCTGGCAATGGCACCATCCTAATCGGTGCAATGTCAAACTGATTTAAAAATATCTATCTTGTACTACGATTTCATGTGCGTTTTTTTTTTTTTTTTTCTCCATAGGTATCTGTGCAGAAACCCGCACAGATGCCTCTGAAATCGCTGCTGAAATCGGGACTGACATGCAGGAATGAAATGGTGCGAGTTCAGCTGAACTCGCACCATTTCATTCCCACACTAAGTGTGAACCTGGGCTTAGTCACGTAAATCAAGCATGTAGTACACAGAAGATAAAAAAAGAGCTTTAAAGTGGTTGTCAACTCTTGACAACCACTTTTACCTACAGGTAAGCCTATAATAAGGCTTACCTGTAGATTCCCTGCACGGTTTAGGAGATATACAGTGTACTGTGATGTGCCCGCGTCATCGGGCACATGCGCAGTGAAGAAACGGCCTCCATGCCATTACTTCACTGACATCGTGCCACGAATGGCACCGCAGCGAATGGCACATGGAGTCCGCGGCCCCAGAAGGAAGAGGGGCAGAAGATGGACACGGCCTGGAGCGGGTCATCGCAGGACAGTGCGGGCTTCCAATGCAGGTAGGTGCCACAACTAGCCCATTGTGCTTTTACACTGCAGGGTAATAAAGAGGAACTAAAACTAATCATGGTTTACTTCCTTTTTAACCCCTTGCCGACCACCGATCGGCAATTGACGGCGGCAAGGTGGCTCGTGAGCGCAAATCGCCGTCATACGACGGCGGCCGCACTCACGAGCGGCCGCCTTGTTCGGGGAGGGCCAGGGAGCGGGTGCATCGAAGCCGCCGGCTACCCGCGATGGGCCCCCCCCCCCGGAGCGAAGGAACGGAGGTCCGTGTATGTAAACACGGACCTCCGTTCTGTGTGAGGGGGAAGGGCTGTGATCACAGCCTTCCTGTATACGAAGGCTGTGACCACTTCCCTTCCCCAGCCAGGGCAGTCCCCCTACAGTTAGAACACGCCCAGGGAACATAGTTAACCCTTAGAGCGCCCCCTGCAGGTTAACCCCTTCACTGCCAATGGCATTTACACAGTAATCAGTGCATTTTTATAGCACTGATCACTGTATAAATGCCAATGGTCCCAAAAAAGTGTCAAAATGGTCTGACATGTCCGCTGAAATATCGCAGTACCGCTAAAAATCGCAGATCGCCGCCATTACTAGTAAAAAAAAAAAAACCCCCAAAAATGAATTCTCATCATCCGTAAACGTGGCCACTTTTGCGCAAACCAATCAATAAACGCTGATTGCGATTTTTTTTTATCGCAAATATGAGGAAGAATATAAATCGGCCAAAAACGGTGAAAAAAAATGTTTTTTTAGATTTTTTTTTTGGATTTGTATTTTAGCAAAAAGTAAGAAATTTGTTTTTTGTTTTGCAAAATTGTCGCTCTTCTTTTGTTTATAGCGGCGATCAGAAATGACACAGAGGGGATCAAATACCACCAAAAGAAAGCTCTATTTGTGGGGAAAAAAGGACGCAAATTTCGTTTGGGTACAACGTCGCACGACCGCACAATTTTCAGTTAAATCGACGCAGTGCCGAATCGCAAAAAGGGCTCCGGTCCTAAAGCTGGAAATCCTTCCGGGGCTGAAGTGGTTAAAGTATAACTAAAGGCATAACTGAGTGCAGAGGTATTAGAATGCTTGTCAGTTTTTGCTGCCTGTGTGCCCCCTTTCACTCTCTATTTGTCCTGTTTACCATTATCATTGAAAGAGAAAGTAAATGAAAATCCCTAATTTTGGGTCCTCCACGGAAGAGTAAGTGGCCCCTTTGCCCAATAAAAAATGTAAGACCGCTCTACTCAGACATTTATCTACAACCGCTAAAGCTTGTATCCCTGCTCTGTGGAAGAGTACCTGTCCCCATACTGTTGCCCATTGGCGTACCAGAATTACAGATATCCAGACCATGGAAAACCTGACCGTGACTTTGAAAGACCAGGTTGACAATTATTGGAAGATCTGGACAAACACCTTTTTATTATCCACTGGCCTCTTAGCCACCTAGAACATCAGGTGAGGTGTAGGATCTGTGGGGGTGGCCTCCCCTCCCTTTCTTTCCCCCTCCCCTCTTCTTTTTTTTTTTTTCCTCTTCGTTCTGTTCCTGTGGTCTTTATTTCTATGCTGTGCCTTTCCACAGGAGTTATAACGGTCCTTTCTGACCGTTACCACAATTTTTTTTCTATCTTTTTAACCAAAAAATATAAGTGTTGGGGAAATGTACAGGGTGATATGGAGTATCATCCTATAACATGTAATGTGGTAAGCGGTTGTTGATGGTCCATTTGATAGTTGACCAAGCAGCCGTCAGTGTACTAGCTTTGATGGGATGTACTATTAGAATTGGTAATAATGCTTGTTGTCTAACATTTTGTTCACTGCCCTGTGATTTTTTTTTTTTTTTTCCATGACTGTTAAAAAAAAAAAAAAAAAAAAAAAAGTAATTGGGGGGGAAAATCTTCCAATGGAGGCACTTGTTCTGGTGATCTGTGGATCCCCAAGGAATTCCCGTAACCACCAGAGCACATTTTGCAATTTAGCACTGCTTTCGTTTTAACTGACAATTGTGCGGTCGTGCGACGTTGCACACAAATGAAATTGACATCCTTTTTTTGCCCACAAATAGAGCTTTCTTTTGGTGGTATGTGATCACATCTACAGTTTTTATTTTATGCGCTATAAACAAAAGAGCGTCAATTTTGAAAAAACGTTTACAAACCATGAGAATTCATTTATGGCGTTTACACTTTTTTTTTTTTTTTTTTTGTAAAAA
>BLSH010298234.1:299896-331002 GCA_018402905.1 Glandirana rugosa | reverse complement strand
CCCAACACTTTTTTTTTTTTTTTTTTTTTTTTTTTTTTACTGGTAATCGCAGCGATCTGCGGTTTTTATGGGGACTGCAATATTGCGGCGGACATGTCGGACATTTTTTACACTTTTTTGGGACCATTGACATTTATGCAGTGATCAGAGCTAAAAATAGCCACTGATTACTGTATAATGGTTACTGCAGGGAAGGGGTTAACCTCCAGGGGGCGATCAAGGGGTTAAGTGTGTTCCCTAGGCGTGTTCTAACTGTGTGGGGGCTGGGCTGGCAGGGGCAGGCCAGATCTGTTTAATCCCGATCACAGGGATCAGTAGATGCCCACTGACAGAACGGGGAACCGCCGTGTTTACATCAGCGATTCCCCATTCTTCCTCTCTAGAAGGCGATCGCAGGTCGCCGGCAGACATCGAGCCCGCCCAACCTGTTGCCACGCTCAGCCAGAGTTCAGCGGGCACGAGAGTTTGGTGGTGCGCCCGCTACTGCAGCTGCGCCGATCGCTGTTTATATACTGCGATCTGCGCAGCGGAGCCAACTTGCCGCAGTAAAATGTACAGGAGGCGGTCGGCAAGTGGTTAATTTGCAGGGATTTCATCTCGCTTCCTGCTTGGCTATGGGAGAGAAGGTGAAGGGAAATCTCTGCAATGGGACACAGATAACAAAAAATAAAGAAAATCTGATGCGTTATAACCCTCTCTCAATCCAAAATGGAGGGGAGGAAAAAAAATTTGCCTGTAGTTCTACTTTAATTAGAATTTTTCATGTGGTATTTTAGTGCGTTGAGCTGTATAGTAAAAGCCTATTAAATGGGGACCTTAGATAATGCACATCATAATGCGATGTGCTCCATTGTTTGAGTGATCAGTCGGTGAGCTGATGAGCACGAGACCAGCTCTTCTTTACCAGACCAGTTTGGTATAAACAGGAGAGAGAGTCACAAAACAGGAAAAAAGGACCACATGCTCATCTTAGTGTCATGCTGAATAATTTTTCTCATGGTGATGACAAATTCTGTCTCCAACCAGTATTATAATGCGCAGGAACAGCATGATTGGAAGACATGACACACAATATTTTGTGCTTCTCAAAGGTATTCTGTTTGCAGGCATATCACTGAACTGTATATTATGTGGCCCTTATTTTCCCAATTGTTCGCAAGAGGTGGAATATAAAAAAAAAATGTATTGCAAAACATGCTGCAGGCAGAAATCATTGTTTTCGATGGAGCATGTCCAGATTCCTGCGCTGCATTGTAGTGTGATTTAAAGAAAAGGTTAATGAATGTTTGGTGTTCTGGCACATATTCGGGGGCCCATTAACCCCTGGACTCTGGGAGTGTGCAAATGTGCGGCCTCTCTGCGTCTGGTCCTTAGCAGCGAGGGGCCGCATATTTGCATGAATTGCTGTGTATACACGTGTGCTGAGAGTGCGCGTGCTGTGTGCTTCCAGTACTGTTACTCTTGCCTAACCGAATGCTCTTGCTCCTTGCGATTGGGAGTTTTCGAACCGACTGACCGTCATGACAGCCAATTACTGCGGTCACATGATCTTCCTGCCTCCCGGTGTCATAAACCTCTTAAAGGGCCGGGAGGTGCAAGTGCTAATAGGTCAAAGTCAGAAGATTAGCACGAAAATGCATACTTAGACTTCATTCATAATGGCCATAATTATTATACTGATGTTATTACACATGTGTTTTCTAGGAGAAACGTTCCTGCTTTATGATCAGTAAAATACTTGCATATAGATGCATTTAAATGCATAAAGATACATATGCGTACATAATATTTGTTTACCTTTTGTTTTAACTTCATTTATCTGCTTACAAACAAATATACATGTGTTTATACACATAAGCATGTAAAGCACATGTTCTTAAGCTGGCCATAGATGGTTAGAATCTCTGCTGAACCGGCCGAGATTTGAGCCTTCTATGGGTAGGCTGATTGTACCCACGGCGATCCATCAACCGACTTTGGTACAACCAGCATGTTTGGCACTAACTACAACTACTATGTCCTCCCGGCAGGGATGGCTCCTTGCGTAGGAGTGCATGATGACTGTTTAAAGAAGTGGGCTGGTCAGCCCTTCTATTACCTCCCAATATTTGAAATTGCAGACAAGAAATGAAATAACCTTTTCAGAAAAATTCTGAGCCCACGTGTTTAACAAATGCTACAAGTACTGAAAGTACAGAAAAGTACCTTCCAGAAGACCAGTAAGCACCTAACTTCCTGTTTGATTTGACAACAGGCGCACACAGGATTCCTGCCAAATCAACAAGTATCATTCTGTGCAGCATTTTCAAAGAAAAAAAACAAAGAAATATGTATTGCACAGATGTACTGCATATGTTTTTCTTCTGAAATGCACTTTAAATCTATGTTCACGTATACAGTACTTTACATACTATTCATTCACATTAGTCTCTGTCTTCAAGAAGCTTGGAATCTAAAGTCTCTCATCTCATACGTATGCATACAAGGGCCAATTTAAACAGGAGCCAATTGGCCTACCTACATGGTATTAAAATGTGGGAGGATACAGGGATCATGCAAACTCTATACAGGTAGTGTGCTGGCTGGGATTTGAGCTCAGGCCTGTAAGGCAGAAGCACTAACCACTGACCCACAGTGCTGTCCTGCTAAAGCACATCATTTAAATGCCAAATCATTTTGTTATAAAATACCTTTACATTTCTTTCCTCACTTGTTTCTTCTCATTGTTGCTGATCTCCTGCAGTCACTTTCTGACAACAGTGGACCATGCCTGCATAATGTGTATTGAAGCAACCACGTGTAGTCTACAATGGGAGCCTGTGTGACAGATGGACTGTGCACATGGTCTTCACTCATGCTAATATGTGCAGCTATAACGGACTAATGCAATGAGAACTGTATGTGTTATCCTGTTCTAACAATTGGATTTAAAATGTCCTTTAGCCCTTGTTCACATTGGAGCGATTTGTCATGTGTTTTGACAGGTCAAATCACATGACAAGTCGCAGTCTATTGCCAGCAAAAGCACCGTTCCAATCTGTGCGACGCCTACTTTGCCGTACTGTACCGATTTGCAAAAGTAGTTCCTGCACTACTTTTGCAGATTTCGGGTGCAACTTCAATAGACATCTGTGCATGAAGCCGCACAGGTGTCTTTGAAGTAGCACCTGAAATCACGTTGACCTACTTTGAAATTGCTCTACTTCAAGTGAAGTAGCACAATTTCAAAGTAGCATCAATGTGAACCAGGGCTAAGGCTCACTTTACAGTGCAGGTTGTAGTCAGTTTGATGAAATCTACTTGGTGGTATTAAGTCTTTTGGTGTCTGTTAGACTTGAGCTTTGAATTGTACCTTGCCTACTAATATAGGAAAATATAGTTTTGCACATTCAAATATATTAGCTGTTGCATTCCAGGCAGGAGCTTCAATGCACTCCAAAGAGGATGTCTACCTACTGTGAAACACCTGAGCAAAAATCATACAAATATTTAGGTTTTTCCTTGGGACTTTTCATGCTTTACTTTTGCCAAATACTGCTGGACAGCTGCTTAGATGAAAACCGTGTTCCAAACACTCTATTTAAGCACTCATAAAATGACTTTTATTTACCTTTCAGGCTTCTCCACGGGTTCCCAAATGCAGGCCGAGCTTTTTGCAGGCCGAAACAAAACTTTCCAGCTACAGCTTATTACATTGAGTGAAAAACCCTCACGCGGCAGGGGGTAATCTTTTTAAAAAGCCCAATCAATTTTCAAGTGCAATTTGTGAAACCTCAAGAGGTGAGATTAAGGCGGAAATCTTCTTGTGAAATTTTAAGTGAGAAATAAATAAACCATTTCGATGAACAGTGGGAATACATGAAGCAGCCCTGATGGTCAGAGTGACAGTTTTGCAGCTGATTAACCTGGAGGTGCCCTGCTCATGTCCTCTAAGACCAGCCATGCACAACTAGATAGAAGGGATTTATGTATCCCTTAGGCCTCATGCACACTGGAGATTTATAATGTGGTGGTTAGGGGCATCTGGCGTTTAAAAAAAATAAATAATTCTGCCGCTAATTGCTGGCCTATGGGTCCATGCACACTCAGGCTTTTAGGCAGAAAGAAACAGCCATTGCATCCAGGAGCAGTGGTGGTTATGAAGAAAGAGTGTATTAACACTAGTCGCATTTAGTGCTTGAGCATTAATTTCAATGGCCAGAATAAATTATTATTAGTTGTGCACTCCACAAATCTGGCCTTTATGGAGGAGCGGCAAGAAGAAAACCATGGCTGAAAGAAGGCCAAAACCAGTCCCGTTTTCAGCTTGCAAGAAGCCATGTGGGGGGACACAGAAAATGTGTGGAAGGAGGTGATCTGGTCAGATGTGACCAAAATTTTACTTTTTGGCCTAAAAGTAAGACTGTGTGGCAGAAAAATAACACTGCACATCACCCTGAATGCACCATCCCCACTGTGAAACATGGTGGTGGCAGCATCATGTCGTGGGGATGCTTTTCTTCAGCATGGACAGGGAAGCTGGTCTGATGGAAGTTGGATGGAGCCAAATACAGGGCAATCTTAGAAGAAAATCTGTTAGTCTGCAAAAGCAGGACAACGACCCTAAACATACAGCCAGAGCTACAATGGAATGGTTTAGATCAAAGCATATTCATGTGTTAGAATGGCCAAGTCAAAGCCACAGATTCTCAGTTGGATTTAGGTCTGGACAAGACTTGAAAATTGCTGTTCATTGACGCTCTCCATCCAATCTGACAGAGCTTGAGCTATTTTGCAAAGAAGAATGGGCAAAAATGTCCTCTTTAGATGTGCAAAGCTGGTAGAGAGATCCCCAAAAAGACTTGAACCTGTAATTGCAGTGAAAGGCGGTTCCACAAAGTATTGACTCGGGGGCTGAATACAAATGCATACCACACTTTTCACAATGTGGAAACTTTCAAGGGGTAAGAATACTTTTTTAAGGCACTGTATACAGTAGCTATGATGCTCAAGGCGGAGAAAGTGGCCTTCACAAGGGGAATGCTAACGCAAGGTACGTGTTTTTTTTTTTTTTTTTTTTTTTGGTACTGCTTAGGGGCATTTAACATTTCTAGATTTTCCCTATGAAATAGTAACACTTCGTGTTTTCAGTTCCGGTCTACTTCAAATTATAAAGTTAAGAATAGTATTATTTTTATAAAGGATGTATACATTTTATTCCATATTATCTTCTGTTAAGGTGAAAGCTTTGAAAAAAAATCATTGTTAACTTTGCCTGCTATTTGGGACTGTGGTGGCCAATTCCAATTCAGTGCACTTGCTGAGGTTCTTCCTTTACTGTAATAACACAGAGTTCTAGCTCTGTTATAACAAATGTCAGACTTTATGCATGCTCTGAAATCCCTGGGTGAAAGCTGAGGGGAAAAAAAAATAAAAGCACTTGAGATTCATCATTCATTGTAGGTCCACAATGTTAATATATATATGTGTGTGTGTGTGTATGTGTATATATACATTTTTTTTAATGTGTTTTTTTCAAGTGTATACAATAGTGATGTATTCTTCAAAGAATCAGTCACATCTGCCTTTGCACCACCTAATCTTCTTACTAGTCAGGCAGGCAGGCTGGCACACACTGTTGGGTCAGCGGTAGAACACTATGTAATAGCATATAGTAAATCCCATATCTGGAATTTTCTGCAGATCACCAGATCCCCGCACTGTATAGAAGAACACAGCTACTGTTCTGTTTTAGATATATATATATATATATATATATATATATATATATATATATACACTAAAAACTTAATTCTAAGTACAACGTTTATTAAGATTGTACAATTAGATGCAACTAGTCAATATCTTTTTTTTTTTTTTTTTTTTTCATATGCAAGTATATGAATAAACTGCCATAATTCCTGCCACTGACAGCAACCATGGGGCATAATTCCTGCCACTGACAGCAACCATGGGGCATAATTCCTGCCACTGACAGCAACCATGGGGCATAATTCCTGCCACTGACAGCAACCATGGGGCATAATTCCTGCCACTGACAGCAACCATGGGTCATAATTCCTGCCACTGACAGCAACCATGGCGCATAATTCCTGCCGCTGACAGCAACCATGGCGCATAATTCCTGCCGCTGACAGCGACCATGGCGCATAATTCCTGCCGCTGACAGCGACCATGGCGCATAATTCCTGCCGCTGACAGCGACGATGGGGCATAATTCCTGCCGCTGACAGCGACGATGGGGCATAATTCCTGCCGCTGACCGCGACGATGGGGCATAATTCCTGCCGCTGACCGCGACGATGGGGCATACTTCCTGCCGCTGACCGCGGCGATGGGGCATAATTCCTGCCGCTGACCGCGGCGATGGGGCATAATTCCTGCCGCTGACCGCGGCGATGGGGCATAATTCCTGCCGCTGACCGCGGCGATGGGGCATAATTAATGCCGCTGACCACAACGATAGGGCACTGTTTATGTCCACTGGGCGCAGTACAGCCTCCTAACGTCTGAAGGACAGTAAACTGGCCTTTTTTTTTTTTTCTTTTTTTTTTTTCTTTTTTTTTTTTAGAAAGTTTGGAGACCCCTGTTATAGATGATTAAGTCTATATACTATATAAGTCTAGATACTATAGCCATTGGATCACATGACAATGGCTTTTTTTTTTTTTTTTTTTTTTTTTTTTAAAGGGAATGGTCAGCAATGTCAGCCCTTCATACTTCTCTTACAATGGGTTTCCTTTAGGTCTGGTTCACACTAGTGCAATTTCAGATGCAACTTGAGGCACACAATCGCATGACAATAGAAATCACATTGTTTTCAATGGTCGCTGCTTACCCCAATGCGACTGAGAACAGGGCAATCTAGGAAAAGGCTCCTATACTACTTTGGTGTGAGTTACACTGCTATTTGGGCCCCGTAAAATTCAATGGAAATTCCCAGAATTTCCCAGAAATTGCACGTACATGCAATCTGGAAAGCAATTCCATGTTTTGTTTTTTTTTTTTTCAGCTCTCCTGCTAGGGAAATCTTTGGTCCCTGAGGCTGGGTTCACACTAGTGCGAATTGGATGGGAGTTTCCCTGCATCCAATCCGCATGACAGGAGACTGTGACCGGCTCTCAATGTAGCCGGTTCACACAATTCCGCCTGCGGAGCGAATTGCACAGGGGTCCTGTGCGTCTTTGGCTCAGTTTCAGGTCCAAATTTAGGCAAAAATTCAGGCCTGTTTCGTCCCTGAAACAGAGAACATAGACATCCTGGACCCCTGCTGTCAGCCGCACCTGATGCATGGTGAACCCAGCCTCAAAGTAGTTGTAGAAGAAGTATGTACCTCAAATTGGATCAAAATCACATTGCACTAGTGTGAACCAGGCCTTGATGAAATCTGAATTTTCAAACTATGGAAATGGCTGGCCTTGAGATTGTGCATAACAGTTCAGTTCCTGGAGTCGATTTGGCAATGATCGCATTTTGGCATTTGAAAACCGTATGACTTTCCATTTTTTAAAGAGTGACTCAATATTTTAGAAAAAAACGCATTATTTAAATCACAGCTCAGTTATAAATAACAAACAAGATAAAAAATGTACTTAGAGTTTTCATTAGAAGCCATCTAAAGAGAAGCAGAGGCATTCTTAATCCTTGCATATGCTTTTTTGCAATGTAAAGTAATGCACTTGGGTTCCAAAAATTACAGGTTACACATTAGGAGATGCTTCCCTGGGAGAATCAGTGGTGGAAAACAATCTGGGGGTGCTCATAGATTACTGATTTAGCAATAGTTTGCAATTCTAAGCCGCAGCTAACAAAATACTCTCATGCATTATAGATGGCATTGTTTCTAGAGATAAATCAATAATTCCTCCCCTTTAAAAAAAACAAAAACAAAAAAAACCCCGGAGCAGCCTCATCTTGAATATGCAGTTCACTTTCTTTCAGGAAATATGTTGAATTAGAAAGGCTTCAGCAAAGGGCAACAACATTAATAAGGGGCATTGAAGACCTCAGCTATGAAGATCATTTACATAGATTACAGTTATTCCCTCTGGAGAAGAGACACTTATTAAACCCAACCATTTATTAAATTGCAGCTTACCAATTCTTAGAGGTAATAGCTGCATTTGTTTTTTCCTGGGCTTTGTTTTATTTTCACCTGGCTACCTGGCCAGTAAGTCTGTTATTTTTCAACAGAACAACCTGTCCTGCAGATGTAGCAGTTAGAGAGCTGAGATGATTATGAAAAACCCAAAAGGAACAAGACTGTTGCTGTAACTGCTTAAAGTGGAACTTTAGTCATTTTTTCATCTTTCCATTTATTAAATCCTCTGCCCTTGTTGTTTCAACTTTGGGTAGTAAACATTTTTTTTCTGCCAGTAAATACCTTATACAGCCTACTTCCGGTTTCTTATCTGGAAAAATGTCTCGCCATTTGACATGCACAGCTCTCTCTCTTACCAGGAAGGGACGGGGAGGGGGGGGGGGGGGTGTGAGTCATTAGAGGGCCAATGAGAGCTGCAAGGCAGGAGGTGTGCCTCTGTGTGTCTGTTTAAATCCAGAAAGTGAATAGGCAGCAGCTTCAGCTGCCCACAGTTAAAATGATTGCAGCCAGACTTAGTGGAGAGAGATTTCTGCAACATATTTGGCAAGTACAGAATCACAGAATATATAAAATATGCAAAGTGGTTGGAAGGAAGCTTCAGAATGGCAAAGATTTTTTTATTACAAATCTTGTGAGCAGACTGCAGTTCCTCTTTAAAAAGTGTTAGCTTGAGTTCAGCTTTAATTTGGTAGTGCATCTAAATCTAATACCCCCCCCCCCCCAAACAGTCAATGCTGCTGTCAAAAAAATGTGTCTGCTTTTTCATCCAAAGTGTAGGCACCCTAATACTGAGAGTGTTACTGGTAAGCTGTAATATATTACATTTTTGGCTTTGGGTTTAAAAGTGCTTTAAGATGTGGAAGTATGAATGCAATGTACAAATATTTCAAAGGGGACTCCAGTAACTAATTAATTGCTTACTCTAAGGCCCCTGAAGTGGACAGGTAGAAGAAATTAGGTTTAACGTTGGATTGTGGAAAGGGTTTGTTACTGTTATAGCGGTAAAATGTGTTCCTTCCTCCAGAAAGTGGAACTAGCTGAGTGTTGACAACTTCAAAAGAATTTTAGATGTTTTCTTTAGGGGATCCTAAGGGTGTTAACAGTTCTATACATTTATTATTTTTATGTCCTGTTAATACATCAGGAGACCAGCATTACTTTTTAGGATGCTAATTTTTAAACTGGCTTCTCTATTTTATTCTCTTTGGCTTGATCACTTCTTGCTGCTTTCAATAAACAATTACAAATTCACCTTTCAATTTGCATTTTCTGGATATCGGGCACTCCTTTTTACCTATATTGGGACACTTACCTGTCCAGGGATCCCGTGATGTCTGCACCCCAGCTGATTTTCCGATCGGCTCCTGGGTGCTGCCGTTCGTGGTAAGGGAAATCGGCAGTGAAAACTTACGGTCCCCTACTGCACATGTGCGAAGCATGCTGTCCTTATTAACTGGCCCAGCAGAAGAGGAAGGAGGAGGACCGAACTTCTGGGGCAGAAATCATTGGAAGAGAACTCTTCCAATCCGCCCCCATCATCACCTACCCATTGACCTATGACTGAGTCATTCTAGCGCAATCTTCAACCCTAAAGAAGACGTCTTTCCTCAGGAAGCTGAATATACAGGACTATGGGAGTTGTTAGAGGATAAAACTAACACTCACAGGCTGAACTTGGATGTACCTGTCTTTTCTAAAACCTCATGAACTATAGAATTGTGGTTTGAGGTAAACGGACACATAATATATTGGCAACTCTAATTCTACTTCTGCCTGGGAGCACTGAAGCATGATGGTACATGTAGGCTTCAAGTACACATGACGTTTAAAAAAAGTCAGTAGCTCATCAGTGATTTTGTTTCAGTTTTTACCTGCGTTTTTTCACTTTTTTTGCATTTTTAAAGGGCCTGCGGGTTTTTTTTTCTCAATTGATCTAAAATGTCCAAAAATATTGGATCGACGTTTAGCTGTGTTTTTGAGTGTTTGAACATATTTACAGCTGAAAAACGTCCCTCAGAACCCACTGGTCTTGGGTTTTTTTTACAGCTCAAAAACATCATTGCTAAAAACAGTTGATAACAGCCTATGTGTGCATGAACACCTAGGATAACATGATGGAGGGTTTATTGACTGTAGAAAAAATGTCTGTAGCTAAAAACAGCTGCGGTAAAACAGTCAAAAAACGTCCTGTGTGCATGAGGCCTAAAAATGAAGACCAACTTGATAAAAAATAATGCTCCCTGACAGACCTCTGCCTTTTCTTTTGAATGAGAAAAAAAGGAGTTGGTATTTTTCCAATTTGGTAAAATCTGCTGTAAAAAAACTTCATATTGTATACCAATTGGGCTTTACATAACATGCCTGGAGTTTTAGTGTTATGCTCACTGAATCCTTGAAAATATTGCAGAGTGTGATTAGTTAAATCTCAAGTTTCAATTCACATATTTATGCACAAATCTTCCCCAGTGAATTCCATTCCAATTACTGGTCAATTGGGATTATGTTCTTCATTTTAGTTTAAATTTGCTTTACTGTTAATTCAGACTTCCCCTTAACTCCATGTTTATAAGGAAGTTAACAAGCTATTTATTGTGTGGTCTGGAGGTTAGAAAAAGTTCACCATATAGCCGAGTCAGCCGACAGGCCTTGCTCCATGTGACGGTTGCTCCATCTGAGACCTGAATCTCTGTTTTTTTTTTTTTTTTTTCAAGTTTGTGTCTGGGTTTGTTTTCATACATGGGCATATGATTCATACAAAACTTTCTATATATGAGGAATAATTTTGGGAGGTTTATTAGAAATCTACCAAAGATATAAAGATTGCCATTTAAACTTTGTTTTTGCTACAGTTGGAATAGTTTACGTCTTCTTAACAATATATATGTGTGTATATTATATACCAGGGATATGCAATTAGCAGACCTCCAGCTGTTGCAAAACTACAAGTCCCATCATGCCTCTGCCTTTGGGTGTCATTTTTGTGGCTGTCAGAGTCTTGCTATGCCTCGTGGGATTTGTAGTTTTGCAACATCTGGAGGTCTGCTAATTGCATATCCCTGATATATACAGTTGTGCTCATAAGTTTACATACCCTGGCAGAATTTGATTTCATGGCCATTTTACAGAGAATATGAATAACACAAAAACATTTTTCACTCATGGTTAGTGTTTGGCTGAAGCCATTTATTATCAATCAACTGTGTTTACTCTTTTTAAATCATAATGACAACAGCAACTACCCAAATGACCCTGATCAAAAGCTTCCAGTTCCTGGAAATTCTTGGGCTGTCTTGCATGAACTGCACGTTTGAGATCTCCCCAGAGTGTCTCAACGATATTGAGGTCAGGAGACTGAGATGGCCACTCCAGAACCTTCACTTTATTCTGCTGTAGCCAATGACAGGTTGACTTGACTTTGTGTTTTGACTCATTGTCATGTTGGAATATCCAAGTACGTCCCATGTGCAGCTTCCTGGCTGATGAATGCAAATGTTCCTCTGTTATTTTTTTTTTATAACATACTGCATTCATCTTGCCATCAATTTTGACCACATTTCTTGTGCCTTTGTAGCTCACACATCCCCAACACATCAGTGATCCACCTCTGTGTTTCACAGGCCTTGTTGACCCTCTCCAAATGTAGCGTTTATGGTTGTGGCCAAAAAGCTCAATTTTGGTCTCATCACTCCAAATGTCTTTGTGCCAGAAGGTTTGAGGCTTGTCTCTGTGCTGTTTGGCGTATTGTAAGCGGGATGCTTTGTGGCATTTGCGTAGTAATGGCTTTCCTCTGGTGACTCGACCATGCATCTTCAAGTGCCTCCTTATTGTGCGTCTTGAAACAGTCATGCCACGTGTTTTCAAAGAGTCCTGTATTTCACCTAAAGTTATTTGTGAGTTTCTTTGCATCCCAAACAATTTCCTTGCCTGTTGTGGCTGAAATATTAGTTGGTCTACCTGACCGTGGTTTAATTTCAACAGAACCTCTCATTTTCCACTTCTGGATTATAGCTTGAACACTGCTGATTGGCATTCTCAATTCCTTGGATATCTTTTTATATCCTTTTCCTGTTTTATACAGTTTAACTACCTTTTCCACAGATCCTTTGACAATTATTTTGCTTTCCCCATGACTTGGAATCCAGAAATGGCAGTGCAGCACTGGATGAAAGATGCAAGGGTCTGTCAGCAGTAGTCCAGAAACTCTTTAATTGACTTTTTATACACACACGCTAATTACAAACAGATCACAGGTGAGGATGGTTACCTTTAATAGGCATTCAAACCCCTTTGTGTCAACTTGTGTGCATATTATCTGGCCAAAATCACCAGGGCATGTAAACTTTTTTGATCAGGGTCATTTGGGTAGTTTCTGTTGTCATTATGATTTAAAAAAGAGTAAACACAGTTCATTGATAATAAATGGCTTCCGCCAAACACTAGCCATGAGTGATAGAAATGTTTTTGTGTTCTCATTCATATTCTCTGAAACATGGCCAAGAAATCAAATTCTGCCAAGGTATGAGCACAACTGTGAATATATGTTCATTTCCACATTGTATCTCAATTATTTAGTCTTGGAAGTCTGTAAATTCACTTAATGAACATCCCCACACATTTACTTCCTTGATTTCTGTGACACATATTCATTATGTTCTGTGAATAGGTACTGCTGTGTCACACATTTCAGTCTCTACCTTCTGAACTACAGAAGTGCTGAGTGGGGAAGTTTCAGGAGGCCGAGTCAGTACAGGAATCACTGCTTGCAGATAGCAAGGTACCGTGGGGTATGTAGTCCTTAGAAATTAAAAGTGAATAGAGTAGAATCAGCAAAGCATGCTGGTAATCCAGGAAGTTGTGGAAAGAGTTTGCCAGCAGACCGGCAGCCTTTACAGCATAAAAGGATATTTGATTTTTTTATATATTGCAATACTGCCTCTCTGTCACTGAAGAGTCATTTTAACAAAATAGGTTAGCAAAGCAGTATTTATATGTACAGTATACCTTTCTGGCAGCCGGTGTTTTGAAAAGCTTGCAACCTAATCAAGCTAGTTTTGGCCAGATTGGAAAAAGTATTTGACCTTGTAATACGTTTTGGTTGATTGGGAAAGTAACTAGGAGGAATTTCTGTGAAGTTTATTTGACCAGTAAGGAAGACAATAACTGTGTTATTTGCATTTAAAGCAGGGATGTCCAACTTGTGGCACAAGACAGCTATGAATGCAGCCCAACACAAAATCGTAAATGTACTTAAAAATATTGTATTTTTTTTGTACAAAAATGCGTTTACGCTTTGCAAACCCATGTGACCCAAAAAAAAATTGACAGTATCTCTTTGTTGGATTTTTATAAATTTTATATTCCCAAAGAAATATATCATATTCTTCACAATCATGCCTTATTCATTTCCTCCGTTTCATTGTATTCATAAAGAAAAAAAAATACAAGGCCCAGTGGGAATGCCACCATTCACAGAACACCTAGTATTTATTTTTTTTTTAGAACACAAGACTTTCTCTGATTCGAGATTGTGACTTCAGCACCCCTCTTCTCCACGCAGCCCACTGTTGTAGTTCTGACTAATATAGTGATTGTCAGCTTCCACAACAGGCTCTCAGGTATGAGATGTACAGTACATGCTTACATTGGTCCAAGTTCGACAAATATAAGGGTGCATGTAAGATCATACCGGGAATTCAGCTTTTAAGTGGTTTGTCGCAGCTGGATACAACAACCTTGTCTATTCTTTTTTTTTTTTGTGGTTCTGAAGCCTCTTGTCACACGATCCTGAACTCCATCATTTAAGACTACAGAAGGCAAGGTTTGTACGAACAAATTCCTGTCCCACATTTTCACAGGCCCAGTTCTCAGAAGGATAAGGATACCAGTGAATAAATGGGGTTATGCAAAACAAGCAGCATTTTCTGGGCATACTGTAAGGCTTGGTTCACACTGCTGCAAACTCTACTGCGGATTTAAGCCGTTGTTGCGATAGATTAAATTCACAAGTCATCTCCAGTAACATAGTGTTCTATCAGGGCAGTTCACATAGATGCATTGCGAATCTAATCCGTGAAGAAAAAGGGTCCTGTGCGAGTTTGATCCGTGTGCGATGCTGTGCGTTGCAAATTCAGCTCCATAGACTACAATAGAACATGGATTGAAAACGCAATC
Organism: Glandirana rugosa; assembly: GCA_018402905.1. Classification (NCBI taxonomy): domain Eukaryota; kingdom Metazoa; phylum Chordata; class Amphibia; order Anura; family Ranidae; genus Glandirana; species Glandirana rugosa. The sequence goes on along the minus strand of BLSH010298234.1, from coordinate 316,730 downwards.
TCCCATTCACATCACTGCGATAGCTTCCCCCTCCAGCTTCAGCTTTGCAGTAGATTCGCACCAACACTTGCATCACATTCGTATTAAATTTGCAGAAAATTTGCACCGCAGCAGTGTGAACCCAGCCTAAAGCACTATGCATCCAGCAGTGGTCAATGTTTCCATCTACTGTATTGTTAATTTTACTTTAGAGCAAGTCATTGAATTGCACCGCATGGAATGAAGCAATTTGTAATTACATCAGCTCATTGCCATTCCGGTCTCTCAGATTTCTGCCACAAGTCAATTTCGTCCAGGATGTCAAAAGCCCAAACAGGAGCCATGCCCATCAGCTGAATTAAAAATGCATGTCTTAATCTGCTTCAGGACTATCTTGTGTGGAAGGTGTTCACTGTAGTGACTTATTCCTGTTAGAGCAGGATTTGTGCTAACTGAAGCACACCATTAAATCTGTGTCAGAATAGGGTGGAAAATAAAGCTTTCCATCTCCATTTTCTCCCTCAAACAGAAAATCTCAAATTTTTAGAGCACTTTATTTAACCCCATCATGTCTGCCCAGTTTAGCTACCCTTCATGACACAGAGCAGTTTCCAAGTTTTGGAGAAATAATGGAATTCCAACTTTGTCCTTGTTTATAGTTCACGTCACAGAACTAAAACTTTTCTTTTCATGACAGATAAGCATGTGCATTGCCCCCTACTATATTAGCGCATTGGGGTCCTCTGGTGCATATTAGCGCCATTTGTTTAGTATTCCATCACAGTGCACTAACCCAAAAGTGCTAAAACACAGCCACACTTTAGCGCACAACAATGCTACATAAATGGGACCTTATTCTTATTTGCTTAATAGAATCCCAGCATCGACTTAAACTTTACTGCCCAGCATTCATCTGTAGTGACTTCTATTGTGTGGAAGACATGGTATCTCTGCATTAGCTCTACAATCGCCAACACTCATACTCCCTGCCAGGGGTGGACTGGGCTTGGGGGCAAGGTGGCAATCGCCCCCCTTGCCGCTAGGATGCCGTGTAAAAAGGTCATACTCAGGGCTAGATTAATGTAGCGGCCAGACACTGTACCGCCAGCCACTGCTACAGTGTTACAGCTGCTTGCAGCGGAGCGGTACGATTGTGCCGAGTGCACCCAGCCAGCACAATGCTAACAGTCCCTTCCCTGGTAGGCAGAGTGATCTCTGCCCGACATGAGCTTCCTAGGGCCCGCCTGGCGTGATTTCATTCAGAGGCCAGGAGAGCGGGATGGAAGAGGAGTGCTGCCTCTGACTACCACGGACAAAGTGAGTGTGCGTGACTGTGATCTGACTGAAGTGGTTAACTTTTTTTTGGGGGGGGGTAATCTACAACGCTATTTGAATTATGCAGCATGGAGGGGGTTAATGTATTGCCATTGATAACTGATGCATTAGTGACCAGTGGCATTTAATTAACCCCTTTTGCTGCAATAGGGGCTAGTGTTAAATATCCCCTTTATGATGCAGCATGAAGGGGTTAATAAACACTGACACTGACGCCGCTAATGCAGCACAAAGGGGTTAATTAATTGTCACTGGTCACTAATGCATCAGTGACCAATGGCAGTACATCAACCCCCTCCATGCTGCATAGTACAAATGGCATTGTGGATTAATTACCACCCCCCCAACAATTAAAGTGGTTCGTAAAGGCTGAAGGTTTTTCACCTTTGTGTAGTCTATATACTGGTGAGCAGTGATTGGCACTGGTGAGGCTGCATTCATGGGCACTGATCAGGCTGCATTCATGGACACTGGTGAGACTGCACTGGTGAGGCTGAGCTGATGGGCACTGGTGAGGCTAAGCTGATGGGCACTGATGAGGCTGAGCTGATGGGCACTGATGAGGCTGAGCTGATGGGCACTGGTGAGGCTGCGCTGATGGGCACTGGTGAGGCTGCGCTGATGGGCACTGGTGAGGCTGCGCTGATGGGCACTGGTGAGGCTGCGCTGATGGGCACTGGTGAGGCTGCGCTGATGGACACTGGTGAGGCGGAGTTGATGGGCATTGGTCAGGTTGCATTGATGGGCACTGATGAGGCTGGACTGATGGACACTGGCGAGGCTGCATTGATGCATTATTTTTGTTAGATCTCCTTTGTTACTATTAAGATTAAATTATGTTACCGCATTGTATTATATTTGTCTTGCTTCATAGCATCAATATCCGTTATAAAACCAGGTGGGCATGGACGGTGAGCTGATTCGGTGGTTCAGTGGGCCACTTGACTGGACTTGCCCCCCCAGGCTTAGGCTGCCAGCTCTCCCCTGCTGATTTTACTCTCTAGAAGAACTACTATGCAGGTGCCTGCCTAGGCCTCATTCACACAGGCTTCGCTAGCAGTTTTTGACAATACCTTTTACAACTGCCTTCATTCACTTCTATTGAAATCAGCTTACAGCATATTTAAGGGGTGGCTTCAAAGTCTTGAAAGTGATCGTTTTTTTCTTTTTACCATTGTCAAAAAAAAAAAACTTTTAGAAGTCTGAGGAGCGTCACTTTATGCAATTTGAATGCTTGTGTAAAATGTTTACAAAATGATCATTAAAGCTATCTTAATTATATTAAAGCACATTAAAGGCTGATTTAAAATTCAATTCCTGTGTGAGATTAGGCTCCATTGACACTTGGGTGACTCCAAATTCACATGATTTCCAGTGCGACTTTGGAGAGCGAATTTGATCCAACTTTACAATCTCTGGCAATTTGCATCAAAGTAGTGCAGGCACCTTTTTAAAGTCACACTGATCTGAACGGGTGCCATTTAAAACAATGGGTTGTGGCTTGTCATGCGACTTTGTGTTCAAAGTCGCATACGTGTGAATGGAGCCTTAACCTTAGAGTCCAGCTTCAGGTGTGCAATTCACTGACCGCATTCAGTGAATTTTAGAAAATGCAGATAGTGCTCAAAATATTGGACATTTGTTAAAAATCTTCAGCCCATACATAATTTCTTATTGTATATAATAATTGAAATGGATGCAAGTAAGAAAGCGTGTATGTACTGTGCATACATTTCTTTAAAAAAAAATTTGGAAAAGTGGCTGAGAAATAAAAAGAATGGGATAAAAGCATAAAAAAGAGGCTATATGTAACGGAAAAATAATTCCCATCACACATGATATACATTGATCATTTTAAAAGGATGAACTTACACTTTAAGATTCAAGAGGGAAAAATGTTTTTACGAGTGATTCAATGTCAAGCGCGAGATGAAACTGGATATTAGTATTACTGAACTAGCAGGATCTGTGATAACAGTGATCAAAACTGAACGGTCTAATCAGTTCTAATGCATTCCACTGGCACTCTGTTAATTAACAGCGCCTGACGAAAGAAGTAACAGTTGCGCAGCATTTGTGCTTCCACACACGTATAATCATGTAAACAGAATTAAAGAGAAAAGTACTGCTCATCTTTTGTTCCACAGAAACATACGTCTCGCTAACAAGTATTTTCCTTTTTCTGGCTAATAAGTGCGTGGGTGGGAGGGAGACCTGCAAAGTGATTGGAGAGGGTTTCTAGGGTGCAGAGTTCACAGGGAGAAGCGTTTAACACCTTCCTACTCCGACTGCTGCTTGTTTTCATATACGATTACTTGAAATTGTACAGACAAGGGATGCAAGTGTGCTGTTCATTCAGCATGTATTTAAAGAAGAACTTCAGTCTGTTTGAAATTAAGGAATGCAGTAAATGTAGCTGGTTTATGCTTTTAGCTTCTGTCAATGGTGAAGTGTATTGGCTCATCCTAGAAATTGGAACGTTTTGTGTCTCTAACACCCCCCTACATCTTTTTGACAGATGGCAAAACTTTGAAAACCTGCTTTGCATTGTGGGAGTTTAAATGCTTTTATTTGTTCAGATGGACTCTGCTATAATTCTGAGAAGGATGATTGTCCAGATGTAGGGAAAAAAATTGGTACTATCCACGTTTGTGCAGTTAAGCTAGTCATAGCCATTTCTGTTTCTCTCATTCTGCCCTGCACACTGAATAGGTAAAATCTGTTAATTAACTGTTTGTTCCTCCCATCCACGCTAAACCTTAGATGTGGCAAAATGCTGGCGCTATATAAATCATGTAGAATAATAATAATGTGACAATCTCTTGTGCTGGCACAGCTGTCCTAATTCCTGAACAGTGAACACTGCATCTGATTGGATTGTCACTGTTAGGCCAACAATTTTCTACAGCATGGCTCAAATTTTGGTCAACTTAGCAGTAAATGGTCAAAATTTGATCTGTGTACTGTCAACTTTAGAAATGTTTTTGGCATATTTAATAAAATAATTAGAACACATCAGAGGGATCTGTCGTATGCACTGGTCAACAATTCCAACTATACCTACCCTTTTCCATTCATGGAAGCTGCACAATAGCTTCCATGAATGTAAAGCGCTTTATGAATGGTGGACGGGCAGATGAATGAAAGTTCCACCTCCATTCATAGATCGTGTTTCATTATTGGAAGTTATAATATGACAATATATTATACATTGCCTTTAACCCTTTTAGTGCCAATGATGTATGGTATATGTTGACAGCAGTGTGAACTTCAGCTGCAACAAACCAAACTGCGGCTCTCAGAATGACCCAAACCATGAGTACATCTAATAGATGCGGTCACTGTTTGACAATTTTCTACCCAGCTCCTTTGATTTTTTTCAAACCGTAAAAATGCTGATTTGTTTTTCTGCTTTTACACATTTGAGGTACCTTTTATCATGCTTGGGTGCAAGTGCATTCTTGCTATTCATAATCCAGTTTAAGGCTGGTTTCACACCATTGCGAATTGGATGCTAATTCCACGTATCCAATTCGCAATAGCAGGAGATTTTGACCTGATCTCTCTTGGAGCCGGTTCACATATCTCCTCAGCAGATCCAATGCGTTTTGCAGAAAAACATTGTGCGTCTTTTGGACGGTTTCAGGTCTGAATTCAGCCCAAAATTCAGGCTGAAATCGGAACTGAAATGGTGAACCAGGACGCACCGGACCCCTGCTGTGCGCCACTGCGGGTTCTAATGTGAACCCAGCCTAAAGGAGTTCTATAGTTGCAAACACTTTTATTTTGTAACATCATTTTATTCCAAAATTTGGTATATTAGTGGGAGGATTTGGCTACACAGCTTGTACACTATGGCATTTATCTTTGTGTAAACTTTTCAGTGGGCCTAAATATCATGATTTTGGGTCAGTTTCATCCAAAATTCTAGCTAAATACCTGTTAGGTTTTTTTTCCCATCTGTGATCCCATTGAAGAAAATTGATCTTTTCCTGTGACACCCATACAAAACATATACGGGGTGTGGTTATCCTCACAAAATGAACATACAGCAGTAAAAATGTTATAACCCTTCCCTGCTATATTAAAAAAAATAAAGGCTTTGAGATGGATCACACTAAAAGCGTGTAAAGGTTTTTTTTTTTTTTTTTGGCCTGCAAGGGCTGATACATGGGAAATACACAGATGTTTTAATCTTTGCTTCCATCCTTAACTGATAAACAAGGCATGAACTGCACACTGTTCAGCTTCCGCAAAGTAGGGGTTAACGGTGCCTTTAGGTTCTGTTCTATTAAAAGACTAAAATACTAATGGATATGGCTCCACAGATGTCACAGATCCTGCTTTCATGCATTTACAATGATTGCATTTGCTTACCCCACTGACACTAAAAACACTAGTCAACCCAACAAAATTTAATGGGAAAACAGACCTGCGGCAGTGAAAAGACGTTTCAGAGAAAAGTAATAACGGGTGCCAGGAACAAACTCTGCGTCATATTTTATACTGAAATCCAAATAGGTATACCTCCTGCTGAAGACTGGAGAGCATCAATCAAAAAATGTTTCTATAGGTTTTACCAGAAGAACAAAATAGTGCAAATACTTGGAGTGGCAATTCATCATGTGTTCTCCAGAAGTGCTTGCCAAGCGAATTTTGAGTTTGTAATTGTAATGATCGGCATACATGTGATGCCTTGGGAATGTTATCTGGTGGAGGAGATATGCATCTTTGCCTTTCTTCGGTTTCTACGTAATACCTCCTTTTAGATCAGTTCCACAAACCACCCTTGTTCATTGATCACACATTCTTGAAAAAAGCTAGCCAAAGAAGCCTTGTTTGTATAGATTTAGACCTTGGTTACTCACATGAGTACTGAGAAACCCACTAAGCAAAATTAAACTAATATTTTTATTTATATTTAATTAAAATGCTATTTCATTAATGAATGTAAAACTAAGATCTTGAGGAGCACAGCCACTAATACAAGCAGATCTAGATCAGGGCTTCTTAAAGTGAATGTCCAAGCTAAACCTTTCCAATCTTAAATCCGTTCCCACCCCCCTTATAACTCCTATTCTAACTACCATGTAAAAGGAAGATGCTTATAATTGCCTATTCTTAGGGTGCGCTGTCCATGCAATCTCCCCAGTGGCCGCTTACAGAGGAGAGGGGAGGGCAGTGACAACTGAAATACCTGGGCGGTGACGTCTCCCTTAGACTTACCATGGGGCATCCATGGATCTGTGTCTGTATGCATTGTCTGCTGTCCCTTCTCTCCCCTGAATTGGACACTGGAAGCCGATCGTGTGACCAGACTGGGTAGTTAGAAAGAGGATGGGAGCAGATTTAAAATTAGATTAGGTTTATCCGGGATTTCCACTTTCCACTTCCGTTTTTAGGATTATGTTCCCAAATTCCCTTTACTAGACTGTCAAACCATAATCATCACCAACCCTATTTAGATACCAGTATGACTTAAGATGTCAATAGTTTTTTTTTTTACATAAAAACAGCAATTCAGAAATATACATATTACAACTTATGGAAATCTATTTCACGAGCGAGATTATAAAAGGTGTTTTAAAATCCACAGAAACAAATGGTTTTAGGAGTGTCTGGCCAGAGTTAGAACATCCCATTGGTTTATTATATGCGGAATAAGCTTTGTTCCACTCCATTATCCTTTATGCAGCAAATTTAAATGTCCATTTTCCGGTTAGCTTCACTGGTCGCCATACAGACAAGTAGATTGTGTAAAAATGATTCCACTTTAACTGGTTTTAATGTGTTCTGTTCAATTTGTGAAAGGGCCAACGCTATGCCTGCTGGTGAAACCAATCTGAATTTGCGCTCACCTATTCCTGATTTACTTGCGAGATCCCAGGTGGAGATAACGTTACATTATAGATTAACATTTGATGTTTCTCCACATTTGAAGGCGCTTACATTTGCAGCTGGGTTTGTCTAATGTTTCAGAGCTCTGAAGTGGGAAGTGTTTAAAACAAGCTGATCGTCACTATTTTGTACTTAATCTCATTTACATCGCCTTAGGTGGTGAAGAATAGGTTTTTCATCTTCATGGAAATTTTCATGCAATTGATGCAGATTTTTTAACTGTTTGGCTTTGGAATTAATTTTCTTCACATTACTGTGACGCTTATGTTTCTGGCCAAGCGCTCATCTAGGCAAGTCCCATGCGTGTTCCTAATGCTGGGAAATTCTGTTTTTAATGTTTATTCTTTTTTAAATTTGAAAAAATGCTTTATTTTCTGTAGCTCCTTATAGTTACTGTTTGAAACCCATAAGCCTTCTTAAAAAGAGAGTTTTATTTCGATGTTAAACCCAAAACCAACAATGTAATATATTGCAGCTTGCCAATCATCAGATGTAGTAGCTGCATTGTTTTGTTTTTTGTTTTCTTTCTTCTATTTTTACCTGGTGACATGGCCAGTAACACACCACTTGTAGTACCCCCACTCTGGATGGAGGAGCAACAAAGATACCTTTGGACAGCAACATTGTCAGTCTGAAGGGAGGAGAGTGTTGGATGTACTAGCAAATTTAGACACTAACAAATTGAAACCAGCTAATATGTTTTAGGCCGTAGCGGCAACAGTTTTGTTCCTATTGGGATAAAGGTCTAAAGCTGATCATTGTTTTGATTCATTGGTTGAACTGGATGGACTTGTGTCTTTTTTCAACCTGACTAACTATGTAACTATGTAACTATGTAAGCACCCCTGTCAGTGGTAAATGGTTTGTCCCAACCATCTAACTGCTACATCTGCAGGATAGCAGGTTCTGTTGAAAAGCAATAGACCTACTGATTGGATCACCTGTTGAAAATTAAAAGAGGTTTAAAAAGAAAACTCATGCAGCCACAGCATTGAAAAATTGGTAAGCTGCAATACAATAAATATTTTCTTTTGGATTTAATACTGATTTTACCACTTACCACCTGGCCTATAGACAAATGATGGCTGGGTGTTTTCTTTCCCAACCCTGACTGGACATCATACGATGTCCTGTCAGGAAGCGCTGATCACGGGGCTGCATGGCGGCATGATCTGTCACCGTCAGTGTCCACAGACAGGGCCAATCACAGCCCATCTGTACTACGTGATTAGTTTTGACAAATCACAACAAAACAGACTAAGTTTCATTCAGTAAAAAGCCTGCTTATAGCAATGTAATTCACTGCTGTAAGCAAACGTGTGAGAAAAAAAAAAAATCCTGATTACTTCCCCAGAGCAGTACAATGTTACTATGTAACATATTGCTCTGGTCACAGATGGTAAAAATAAATGTAATATTTAAATAAAAAAAAAAAAAAAAAAAAATTTTTTTTTTTGTACTGTCCCCATTCAGTGTCCCTGATCACCACACCAGTTATATGATGAAGCTGTACTGCACTGGTGACAGTTAAAAAATGTTTTCATTTCATCTGCTAAAAAAAAAAATGCCAAAAGATTACAGCTTAAGAAAACCTGCCATGCCTCTTCCTAAATACCGTGGACTGCCTGCTTTCCAAAAAGGGGTCATTTGGGGGATATCTGTACTGTTATGGTATTTTAGGCTCCATTTACACTGGACGTTGTGTCACCGTCCCCTGAATGTTTTATCTTGACAGATCGAAAATGGCATCTAGAACATCTGTTTTGCACGCCGCGTTCGTGTCTAGGAGCGTTTTTGAAAAACTTTTTTTTTTTTTTAAATGGAAACACCTGTAAACGAAATGCTCCTAGACGCAAGTTACCACATTTAGGAGCTTTTACGAGCTGTTTGGCGTTTCAAATGCCTCTGAACTGGCGTCTGAACCCATTTTTTTGCGTTCCAACAAAAGCCTCTAAACTCAACTGCCTGGAAACAACCTTAAGGCTTCATGCACACAGGACGTTTAAAAAACATCCTAAAAATGTTAGTAGCTGATCAGTGATTTTTTTTTTCTGCTTTTATTAGCTTTATTTTACTGGCGTTTTTGCGTGTTTCTTTTTTGTGTTTTTAAAGGGCCAGTGGTTTTATTTTTTTTTTGGGGGGGGGTTCCCCTCAATTGATCTAAAACATCCAAAAACGTTGGGGAACAGCGTTTAGCCGCATTTTTGCACGTGTTTGAGCATTTTTACAGCTGAAAAACATCTCTCAGAACCCTCTGGTCTTGGGTTTTTTTTTACAGCTCAAAATCGTCACTGCCAAAAACAGTTCATAACAGCCTATGTGTGCATGAACACATGGGATAACATGGAGGGTTTATTGACTGTAGAAGAAAAAATGTCTGCAGCTAAAAACAGCTGCTATAAAACAGTCAAAAAACATCCTGTGTGCACGAGGCCTAAACGGACGTTTTACCAGCAGCAGTGTAAATGAGGCCTTAGGGCCTCAAGAAATGAGATAGACCATCAGTACATGATGATTAATCAATTTTCACATATATACCTTTAGTTTGTGGACTAGTTTTGGGTTATTTTCACCAAAGAAATGTAGCAGAATACATTTTGGGCTAAATTTATGAAGAACAATTATTTATTTGCAAAATTTTATAACTGAAACGAAGAACGCATTGTCTTTTATTTTTTTGCTAAAAAAAAAAAAAAAAGGGGTGATTAAATACCACCAAAAGAAAGCTCTATTTGTGTGTTTGGGTACAGTGTTGCATGACCACACAATTGTCGTGCAAAGTGTGACAGCGCTGAAAGCTGAAAATTGGCCTGAGCAGGAAGGGGGTTAAAGTGTCCTGTATTGAATTGGTTAGATGTAATAAGTAATACAATTGAACCTATGTAATTATATGTACAGTATCTCACAAAAGTGAGAATATCCCTCACTTTTTTGTAAATATTTTATTATAACGTCATGTGAAAACACTGAAGAAATGACACTTTGCTACAATGTGAAGTAGTGAGTGTACAGCTTGTATAACAGTGTAAATTTGCTGTCCCCTCAAAATAACTCAACACACAGCCATTAATGTCTAAACCACTGGCAACAAAAGTGTGTACACCCCTATGTGAAAATGTCCAAATTGGGCCCAATTAGCCATTTTTCATCCCTGGTGTCATGTGACTCGATAGTGTAACAAGGTGTGAATGCGGAGCAGGTGTGTTAAATTTGGTGTTATCGCTGCCACTGGTTATCATGGCAAAGAACTCTGAGGATCTGAAAAAAAAGAATTGTTGCTCTACATAAAGATGGCCTAGGCTAGAAGAGTATTGGCAAGACCCTGAAACTGGCTGCAGCACAGTGGTTAAGACCATACAGCAGTTTAACAGGACAGGTTCCACTCAAAACAGGCCTCTTCATGGTCGCCCAAAGAAGTTGAGTGCACATGCTCAGCGTCATATCCAGAGGTTGTCTTTGGGAAATAGACATATGATTGCTGCAGAGGTTAAAGGGGTGGGGGTGGGGTCATCCTGTCAGTGCTCAGACCATACGCTGAACAGTGCATCAAATTAGTCTGCATGGCTGCCTCCCAAAAGGAAGCCTCTTCTAAAGATGATGCACAAGAAAGCCCGCAAACAGTTTGCTGAAGACAAGCAGACTAAGGACGCTGATTACTGGAACTATGCCTGTGGTCTGATGAGACCAAGATAAAAGTATTTGGTTCAGTTGGTGTCGAGCGTGTGTGGCGGCAACCAGGTGAGGAGTACAAAGACAAGTGTGCCTTGCCTACAGTTAAGCATGGTGGTCGGAGTGTCATGGTCTGGGGCTGCATGAGTGCTGCTGGCACCGAGGAGCTAAAGTTCATTGCGGGAACCATGAATGCCAACATGTACTGTGACATACTGAAGCAAAGCATGATCCCCTCCCTTCGGAGACTAGGCTGCAGAGCAGTATTCCAACATAACGACCCCAAACAAACCTCCAAGACTACCACTGCCTTGCTAAAGAAGCTGAGGGTAAAGGTGATGGACTGGCCAAGCATGTATCCAGACCTAAACCCTATTGGCCATCTGTGGGGCATCCTCAAACAGGAGGTGGAGGAGCGCAATGTCTCTAACATCCACCAACTCGTGATATCATGGAGGAGTGGAAGAGGACTCCAGTGGCAACCTGTGAAGCTCTGGTGAACTCCATGCCCAAAAGGGTTAAGGCAGTGCTGGAAATAATGGTGGCCACACAAAATAGACACTTTGGGCCCAATTCGGACATTTTCACTTAGTGGTGTTCTCACTTCTGTTGCCAGCGGTTTAGATCTTAATGGCTGTGTGTTGAGTTATTTTGAGGGGACAGCAAATGTACACTGTTTACAAGCTGTACACTCACTACTTTACATTGTAGCAAAGTGTGATTTCTTCAGTGTTGTCACATGAAAAGATAGAATAAAATATTTACAAAAATGTGAGGGGTGTACTCACTTTTGTGAGATATTGTACATGTGGGTCTTTTTTCAGTAATTGCTGAATTTGGCCGGTTATAATGAAGTTCAAAGTTGACTGACCACAAATTTTGGACCGAGCCACAACAATTAACAAACACATTTTATATGGGACACATTTTAATCTATTTAGTGTAACTACTAGAGTGGCCCTCATAATATATGGCTACATATTACAGAGCTGCTGGTTAATGGATTTTGCGTTTTGCTCACGAAGCCTGTTTGCCCTTTTGATCTCTGGTATGTATTCTCCAAGCCCACTGACCATTTCACAGAAAGTTAGGTGAAATCCTCCAATGTACCATTCTTCACAAGTACCCATGCAAAAAAAAAACTCATCCTTTCAAGCTTTGTACATATCCAAGGGCCAGAAATCTAAACATGCAGAACAGGGTGTAGTTGATAGTGCAGATAACTTCTTTTTAGTAAGGGAAATAATAAAATGTGCATTTACAAACAATGACTTGGATGAATCATAGAACCAGGTCACAGCAACTGTGGCTACATCAGCTCAACTCTCACTAGGCAGCCGGCATCAGAAAAGGAATGAAAAGTGAAAATAACCAGAAAGCAAACTGGAAGGACACTGACTGAACACTTTGGAGAGATAATATGGATTATCCACTGAAATCAAGTGGCAGAAGGGACTGATTTATATTGTCCTTGCAAAAGGCCTCCACTAACAGATTTCTGGTCATACCCCTTCATTAGGGTATGACTATAATGGCATGGCCCTTGACACCCATTTGGATGATTATTACCTCCCAGTAGTCAGCCAGTGCCTCTTCTGGATATTTTACTACTTTTTACTCCTTATGCTGGTTACCTAGTGGGAGTTGATGTAGTTGCCTGGTTTTCTGCAGCAGGAGGGTTCTGGTTGCATGTCCTGATCCAAGCCCTTGTTTTTAAGTGCATCTTTTTTATTAAATTTATTAAAAATAAATTTTATCTGCACTATCCATGCATGGTCTGCAACAGCAAAAAAAGTTATTTTAACCACTTGCTTACTGGGCACTTAAACCCCCCTCCTGCCCAGACCAATTTTCAGTTTTCAGTGCTGTCACTCTTTGACAATTGGGCGGTCGTGCGACGCTGTACCCAAACAAAATTGATGCCCTTTTTCCCCACAAATAGAGCTTTCTTTTAGTGGTATTTGATCACCTCTGCATTTTTTATTTTTTGTGCTATAAACAAAAAAAAAAGGGATAATTTTGAAAAAAGAACATTTTTTTTTTTTTTTTTTTTTTACTTTTTGCTATGATAAATATCCAAAAATAAAAAATAAAAAAATATATTTATTCCTCGGTTTAGGCCGACATATATTCTACATATTTTTGGTAAAAAAAATCACAGTAAACGTCTATAGAAATTAGTTTATGGCGTTTTTATTATTTTTTTTTTTACTGGTAATGACGGCGATCTGAGATTTTTATCGGGACTGCGATATTGTGGCAGACATGTCTGACATTTTTGACACTCTTTTTTTTTTGACCAATGACCTTTTATACAGCGATCAGATCTAAAAATAGACAGATTACTGTGTAAATGTCATTAGCAGGGAAGGGGTTAACACTAAGGGGGCGATCAAGGGGTTAAATGTGTTCCCTGTATTTGTTCTAACTGTGTGGGGACTGGGCTGACGGGGACATAACAGATCTAACTGATCCCGATCACAGGGATCAGTAGATGTTATGCCCCCGCTCACAGAGCTATCTCTCTGTGAAGGGATCGCGGGTCTCTGGCGGACATCGAGGCCGCGGGCACGCTCATGCAATTCAGATCCACACGGTAGCCATCAATCTGCTATAGCGCGGATCTGAAGTGGTTACGTTTTTAAGCTCAGCACATGAACACATGACAAAGCATTTGCTACACTCTGATCAGTGCCACACTTTTCACATGGTGGGCTCTGTGAATCCTGACCTAAATAGTAACTTTTAGTAGTTTCTACCCAATCCCTGCCATTTGGCCCTTTTGTGGCACAAGTCCCTGATGCCCTTCAAGAGGAAGTAAACCCAGATGGGGTTTACTTCCTCTGTTTTCCCTGTAAATTAGAAGCATAATGGGCACTTACCTGCAAATGAAGCCAGCGATGTCCAGCGCTGTCATCTGTGCTGGCGGCCATCTTCTGCCCCTCTTCCGGGGCTGCGACTCCGGCCAGTCACAGAGCTGGAGTCGCATGCGCGCAGGAGCCGCCGGTCACGGCACAGTGTCAGTGGAGAAACTACATGGAGGCCGTTTCTTCATTGCGCATGTGCCAAAATGACGTCGGCACATGCAGAACACTGCATATCTCCTGAACTGTGCAGGTTTGGGAGATATGCAGGGCACCTACAAGGTAAGCCTTATTCTAGGCTTACCTGTAGGTTTAAGTGGTTGTCACAGGTTGACAACCACTTTCAAGGACATGATCTTAGAAAAGTTTTTACCAAGTCTACAGCATATTCTCCAGTTACTGGTCATGCTCCTCCTCTTAGTGATTTATCACTCTTAATATTGTTCCTACTGGACTGTGGAAAACTAAAGTCACCATCTGGTGGGAACAATATCGAGAGCAAGTTCAGTAGGTTGCCAGATATTTTTTTTTTTTGGTTTGTTTCTTTGAGGACCACTTATTAAATACAATATCTGCAGATAAATCAAGCCTAGTTGCATGTACTCTGCTATCAAATTATCTTTTTAACACAGTAATGGAATGGCAAGGCTTGGCCTGTGCTAAAGGCTGTGGAGAGCTGCTGATTAGCGGCCTGGTAATCAGGCACATTTTATGAGTTTACACACAAGCAAGGAAGCAGTCAGCCAGCCGGCGTTTTATTAATAACATTATTCATTCTCTGCAGGATGGTACAGCTCAGGCAGGTAGTATGAAGGTTTAATGACTCAAGTACAAAATGCCAGCACAGGAAAGGGAGCGTTTGTTAGTGACAAAAGAAATTAGATTATGGACTATAAATAATACATTTTATGTACTGTTAAATATTAAATATCAGATAAAAATAATAGTGAAAGCATCAACTTGGTTCTTTTTCCAGTCCCAACTACTTGAGAAAAGTTAGATTGACCACGCAGTCTGTACATAGCACAGATAAAGTTAAGTCTAGCATTTTAGGAGTTAGTGATACAAAGTCTCTTTTTTTTTTTTTTTTTTTTGCTATAAAAATAACATGTTCTACTTACCTGCTCTGTGCAGTGGTTTTCCGCAGAGCAGCCCAGATCCTCCTCTTTGGTGCTCCTGCCCCCCCCCCCCCCTCCTGTCAAGTGCCCCCACAGAAAGCAGCTTGCTGTGGTGGCAGCCGAGCCGTAGCTCTGTGTGTCCAGACACGGAGCTGTGGTTTGGCCCTGCCCCTCTCTCCCCTTATTGGCTAACTGTCTTTGACAGCAGAGGAATGGCTCCGCCGCTGTGTCTTGGCCAATCAGGAGGCAGAGTCCCCAGATGCCCGAGGCATTCGTGTACATTGCTGGATAAAGAGGTGGCTCAGGTAAGTATTAGGGGGGCCGAGGGGGTCTGCTACACACAGAAGGTTTTTTTTTTCTTTTTATCTTAATGCATAGAATGTATTACGATAAAAAAATACCTTCTGACTTTAAAAACACTTTAGGGTTAAAAAGGCCATACAGAGTAAATTTAATTTCCTGCAACCACCACAGATTATGTTGACAGGAGAATCCTTCATGGCGGGCAAGAAGACAGTGATTATTGCTAACAGCTGTAGCAGCTGCTATCGATAATCGCATGTAAAATCTGACAGGCTGGTTGTACCTAAGTTGATCGATCAAGCAAGAACTGATCGAGATTCGAACAGGCTATGTATCCTGAGGAAATTAAATAAGTTGAAGTGACCTTGTCATTGTCTATTACAAGTAGCATATTATGTGAAAATAAAAAATGGTGACTTATTTCTTCCTTGGTTGTATCAGTTCTTGTTGTATGTGTCATGCCCATTAAGTCTAGGGGTAACAGAGTAATATATTGAGAGTATATATAAAAAACAGAGATATATACTTAATCCCGCCCTGATGCCAACACAAGTCTATAAACTCAAATCAGCGCTTAGCATGCTTCCATCAAACAGATAAATAAATAAACAAACAGTAATAAATAGCAGCTGCCTAATAAAAATGGACTGTTGATGATTTCATTGGGAGCACTACACATTTAAGTGAAAGACTGTGTTTACCCATATGTCTTTGTAAGCGCTGCTGGGACCATTTATTCTGGAGGTTTCTGTTCAATTGACTATATGGTGCTATTTGAAATATATTGAGAGTATATACTGGAACTTGCCTTTGAGGATACGTGATGTTGGGTATTTCTCCTACGTTCACTGACAGACGCAGCTCTTCTTGACTTTGTGGGTTTTATGTTCGTCTTACCAGGAGTTAACTAGGCAGGGAAAGAGTTCAGCTGGCCCCTCCCCTGGGGGCCGTCCTCCTTTCCTACAATAAAACTCCCCTTCACAGAGGACTCTCCAGTTTCAATGCCTAGTTTGCAAGGAGTTGACCTGGCTTCCCTATGGGAACTGCGGTCCTATTGTGACCATTTTTTTCTTTTTTATTTTATTTTATTTTTTCTTTTTTCTGCAATCAAGATGATCTGCTATCAAGAAGCCGGTCGGGGCATCGAGGGTCTTTGTGCTCTGTACTTTCCCTGACCTGGCCAACATGATCCCAGTGGGACGGCTTGCTTAGCCCTTCCCCTGGTTTTACCCCCTAGAGCGGGGCCCGGTGGGCGTGCCTTGCCCATTCTACGCCGCCCAGGGACACAACCCCGGCCGAAGCGTAGTACAACCGGTCCAGTCCCTTTCATGTCTCGTGTTTCTGGGAGCTACGGGGCTGGCCGAAGAACTATCGTCTAGTAGAACTAACGTCTTTTTTCTTTTTTATTTTATTTTATTTTTTCTTTTTTTACCAGTGTTATCCTGGCGTCAAGGGTATCCCTTCGGTCCAGTTGAGGAACGTTTGATCCGTAACTTTGACCTCTCAGGAGACACTTCCCCTCAAAATAACATCCTTTCCTCCTGCCGGGGGTCCCCTCCCCGGTCGACTTGAGAAAGGGACGGATCAATTGAGGACCATTCTGCTTGTATTTTGGGTGTTTCAGTTCTTCTCGACGCAGACAGTCACTTGCATCCTCTTTATGGGTTG
>BLSH010298234.1:272239-296059 GCA_018402905.1 Glandirana rugosa | reverse complement strand
CTTTAGACACCAGGCTTCGGTGTCACAGGTGTGCAAGGCGGCCACTTGGGCCTCGGTTCACACTTTTACTAAGTTTTACAAGGTTGATGTGTTTGCATCTTCAGATGCTGCTTTTGGCCGCAAAGTTCTGCAGGCGGCAGTGTAGGCGCGACTGGCGCCTCCTCAGAGGTTCACTTGGGTACAGTTGTTTTTGCGTTTACCCACCCCTCTTTTTTGACACAGCTTGGGGACGTCCCCACAAAGTCAAGAAGAGCTGCGTCTGTCAGTGAACGTAGGAGAAAAAGGGATTTTATTATAACTTACCGTAAAATCCTTTTCTCCGAGTTCACTGACAGACGCAGCACCCACCCCTCTGGGCTCTTTTTTGGTACGGCTTGTGTACAAACTGGAGAGTCCTCTGTGAAGGGGAGTTTTATTGTAGGAAAGGAGGACGGCCCCCAGGGGAGGGGCCAGCTGAACTCTTTCCCTGCCTAGTTAACTCCTGGTAAGACGAACATAAAACCCACAAAGTCAAGAAGAGCTGCGTCTGTCAGTGAACTCGGAGAAAAGGATTTTACGGTAAGTTATAATAAAATCCCTTTTTTATTTCATCAGTTTAAGGTCAGGCTGAGGTTAAAGTTTAGGGGGATAAAACGTGTCTAATCCCCAGAAAGTAAAAATGTAATATATTGCACCTTACCAGTTAGATATGGTAGCTGCATTAGTTCTATTTTTTTGTTTAAATCTTTTTCAGTTTTTTTCACCTAGTGGTCCTACCTGTAACACACTTCTGTCCTAAGATGACAACACTCACCCACTCTACTGTATAGAGGAGCAGCATTGTCCTCCTAGAGCAGGATTTTTTTTTTTTAGTACTTCATTACCTCCCTCTCATTTTTATATCATAGGAGTGAGGTGGTCTGTAGTCCATCGAGAGAATTGGGAACAACACTGAGAACAGTGCTGCAGAGGCAGAAAGTACAGAAAGTTATCAGCTCTTTAGATTTCTGGTAGCATCAACAGGTATTGTTTTGCAGTTACCAAACAGATAAGTAAGCATTGTGTATATGTGACCTTGAGGTGTCTGGGTCATTTTAATTGTACCGTATTCTAGGAATCATATTTGAGGCTTTAAGACCCCTTCCATACTGGGGCCGCTGCCGCATTAGCGGTAGAGCGCCGCTTGTTTTAGCTGTGTTTTACCACTCTAAGTGCAGATTTTTTGGCCGCTAGCGGGGAGCTTTTAACCCCAAAAAAGGGGTTAAAAACGCCCGTGTTTCGGCACTTATGAAGCGCTGCCCATTCATTCCAAGGGACGGGGGAGCTCTGTATACAACGTTCCCAAACCGCCCCAAAGATTTGGTTTCCAGGACTTTTTTTTCCCGTCCTGCAAGCGCACCGCCCCAGTGTGAAAGTACTCAGGCTTTCAAACTCGGGCGGCACAGGAGGCAGTTTTCAGGCACTTTACAGTCGCTATTTATAGCGCTAAAACGCCTGAAAACTGCCTCGGTGTGAAAGGGGTCTTAAGATGAGGACAGTGAGATGGAGGGAGATTTGCCAAACCTCCAAGTCAGATACAAACTGAGGCCTGCTTGGCCCATTATTGGATAAATCCAGGACCACACAGATGAGAAAAATAAATACATAGGTGACTTCACAGGTGTTATCTGTGATTATAACCTCTAATGATAACCATCATGTTATGGTGCCATTTTGCTCTATAGGCATGATTGCTCCATGTGTGTATAGGTCATGCATGGAGACCTGTGAATTTTAAGTGTATAAGACCTAAATGAAGCAGCAAAAAAAGAACCACAAGTAAAGTCACTTTAAAATTAAATCATTATGCATGCGAAGCATCAGATATGTTATGAAAGGTTGCCGAATGCTTTGGGTGACCTACAAAGCTGTAGAATATTGGTATTTTTTCCCTCAATGAGTCTTCAATTAACCCTTTTTGTTATCTCTCATAGCGCATGTTTGACACCAGCTGTGTGGATGGGATTGTTGGCTTTGATACATGAGTGAATGAGCTGTGGCTAATGTCTCCTGTTTTACACACACAGTGCTAAGCATCCTCCGGACATGCAGAGTCACACCTGCCAAATAATACAAATATTATGTCCCAAAAACTGGTTGCTGCATGAGATTCATGAGCTATGATGTAGCTTCTGACCCGATTTAATTATGACATTTGTCGCAGGATATTTCCGTCCTTTTGAATTGTGTGCTGTTATTTCAGCTTGGGAAAGCGGCAAGCCCTTCACGTTTCCTTACCTCCTGATGTATTTTGATCTCGGCATCTTGGAACTAGAGCAGACACTCCATTTAGACCCTAATTGAAAGCATACATCACATTAACAGTGGCTATAATTGCCCATTAAGATCAGTAGGTCTGCATATATAAAATATTTGTACAGTTGTCCTCTTAACGCGGGTTGATTTATAAAGGAGCCCTGAACATTCTTCTTAGAAGCAGAAAAGTGATAGCAGAAAAAGACTGCGTAGTCCATCGAGTCTGACAATTTTTTTTTTTTCGTATGGTTTTTGTTGTTGTTTTTGTTGTCTGACTATAGATATATGTTTATCCCAAGCATGTTTGAAGCCATTTATTGTTGACTGTCTCACTATCTCTGCTGGTAGTTTATTCTAAGCAACAACTACCCTTTCAGTAAAATAATACATTCTAACATTTTCAGATTAGTTTTGACCTTCCCTCTAGTTAGTTTGAGGTCATGTCCCTGTGTTCTTACCTTCCTGAACCTTATTCACCCCCCCCCCCCCCCTTTTATTCATTTTTTTTTTTGGAGGCTAATTCGACTTCTGACAGGATGAGCCTACTACTGGGACCCCAAGAACTAGAAGAAGCTATTGGATAATCCAGTCCACTAGTGTCATCTCATAAAAATAAAGTGAATCTAATCTTTCTTTTTTTTTTTTTTTTTTTTTAAATCTAAAAGCAAGTCTGTGATATTACATTTATTAGGCCTGTAAACCTTTTCCATGTGACCCTCTGATCCTGGATGGTTTTAATGACTAAGACCACTTATTTTGTGACTTGTGAGAGTAAAAACTTTATCATCCCCAAATCAAATGCAAAAAGTGTTGCTTTAACCACTTGACCACTGGGCACTTAAACCCCCTTCCTAACCAGACCAATTTTCAGCTTTCAGTGCTCTGACATTTTGAATGACAATTACTCAGTCATACTACACTGTACCCATATGAAATTGTCTTTTTTTTCACACAAATAGAGCTTTCTTTTGGTGGTATTTAATCACCATTGGGTTTTTTATTTTTTGTGCTATAAATGGGAAAAATTTTTTTTTTTTTTTTTTTAATGCATTTTTCTTGGTTTCTGTTATAAAATTTTGCAAATTAGTAATTTTTCTTCATAAATTCACAACATTTATACTGATACATATATTTGGTAAAAATAACCCAAATTAGTGTATATTATTTGGCCTTTGTGAAAGTTAGTCTACAGCTATGGTGCCAATCACTGAAAATTGATCACAACTGATGCACTGACCACCCTGCTCATTTCTTGAGACCCTAACAAGCCAGCAAAGTACAAATACCCCTCAAATGACCCGTTTTTGGAAAGTAGACAGTCCAAAGTATTTAGTAAAAGGCATGGTGAGTTTTTTTTTTTCTTTGCAAAATGAAGATATTTTTTTTCCCACAAAATTGTCATATTAACAGTTTATTTCTCACACCCAGCATATGCATACCACAAATTACACCCCAAAACACATTCTACTGCTTCTCCTGAGTTTGGCGATACCACATGTGTGGGACATTTTCACAGCCTGGCCACATACAGAGGCCCAACATGCAGGGAGCACCGTCAGGCGTTCTAGAAGCATAAATTACACATCTCATTTCTTGACTACCTCTTGCACTTTTGAAGGCCCTGGAGCACCAGGACAATGGAAACGCCCAAAAAATTACCCCATTTTGGAAAGCAAACACCCCAACGTATATATTCTGTGAGGCATGATGAGTCTTTTGAAGGTCATTTTTTTCCACAGGTTTTTGGAAAACATGGAAAGAAAATGAAAACGCATTTTTTTTTTTTTTTTACACAAAGTTGTCCATTTATACAATATTTCTAACACACAGCATGTACCTAGCAAAAATTACCCCCCAAAATATATTCTGCTACTTCTCCCGAGTATGGCGAAACCACATGTGATACAGACGCCCATCATGCAGTGAGCACCAACAGGTTTTCTAGGGGCATACATTTCAAATCTAATTTGACTACATTTACACTATTGTGAGGCACTGTAATGGCACAGGTGGGCGCTTTAGTGGCATGGATGTGTCACGGGTGGGAACTGATGTGGTATGGATGAGCATGAATGAGGCATGAATGAGGCATAAATGAGCATGGATAGGGGTGAATGAGCCATGGATGGAGATGGCTGAGCATACATGCATGGATGGACGGCTGAGCACGGATGCATGGGTGAGCAGGGATGGGGCTGGATGAGTGAGCATGGATGCATGAGTGATGGATGAGTCTGGATGGGGGGTGAAGACTGGCACATAGCAGTGCTGTGGGCGCTACAGATCCTCTGCCCACAGCACCGCTACTTCTGATCTCTCTCCTCTCACACAGCACCGATCGGTGAGGAGAGACAAGCTGGATATCCGCCAGCTTGTTTACATCCGATTGCTCTTTGCTTTTTTTTTTTTCTTGCCTGAAAGGTAATATAATGTGCTAGTATGCATAGCATACTAGCACATTAAGTGAAACTTACCTGAAAATGAAAGCCCTACAACTGTCAGGCAATGCACTGTCACCACTGGAGGACGCTTCCATCTTCACCCGGTCTTCCTTCCGGGTCCGCAGACTCCAGCAGTGAGACTGGCCAGAGTCGCGATGATGTCACTCAGAGCGCATGCACCGGTAACACAATCGGCTGCATATATAGTAAATATCTCCTAAACTGTGCATGTTTAGGAGATATTTACAGGATATAGAAAAAGAGTGTTATGTTGTCTATTCAGAGTGAGGGGTTCCCGACATCCCTAAAACTAACAGTTTACGGCCAAGATAATCCCCAATCTTTATGCCTGCCGATGGATGATCTTGCGTTCTACCAAACAGAGGGAAGAACCCATTAATCAGTATTTAATACGGGACCGGTGATCAGTCCATTGTTTTTTTCCCATAATCAATTTTGATGCACGCCTTGATCGATCTGCCAAAATTGTTGACTGTGGGAGTCACCCACAGCCCTCAGACAATACATCATTGGACCTCAGAGGGGGACTTGCTGTATCCTCTGTGTGGAGGATCTTTTTGGGCCGGGTGGGGCGCCCTTTGTGTCTGGGGGTTGCCTGTGGCTGTCCGCACCGGTCAGTTTTGTCGGCTCCATGTGAGGTGCAGGCAAAAGTAAACTCCTTTTAATATTATGCAGGGTTCACATGCAGCAGAAATCTCCAATATATACAACAGAAACTTTGATTGTTTAAGCCACCACTCCTGAAGAAGAGCATTACCATTCTGACTCGAAATGCGTCAGTATTACTCTGCCCTTGTACACAGAGTTCTATGGTTATGCAACTGTTGTCTTTTGTATGATGCACTTTATGCTGATTTTGTGAACTTGTGTACATCTTGTTGAAGTCCAATTTATGTAACTTCCCATTCTGTATGGAACACTTTACGCTGTTCTTTTGAAAATATTTATGTAATAAAAATACAATTTTTTATATATATTGTACTCTGTTCCCTTTAAAGTTCCAGTTTGGGATTAGCTTGGCTGCAAACGAGGAGATATTTACAGTACCTATTATTATAGGCTTACCTATAGGTACAAGTCAGAGATGGGAGTTTACTCCCAAGTGCACTCATTGGATAGTGGATTGATGACACGTAGCAGCAATAAAACAAGAGTATAACATGCAATTGGTGCACATAAGCAACTATGGAGTGTAGCATGTAGAAACAATCGTTGTTAGTGGCATAATGCTTTTATTTGGGTGATTGATGCCATCTGCAATGATCGCTGTAGTGTGCACCCACCCTCACAGTAGTAGCAGGCATCCTGTGGTGCCTGGTTTTGACTGTTTCTTTTAGTTTTAAATGTATTTTTTAAAAGATGGAAACAAAAGACACGTCTTTTTAAAAGTCATTCCAAAGAAAAAGAAAACCGTGTAACTAGGCCAAAGTCAATGCAGTCACTTTTGTTATCCTTTTGAAGGCAGTTTCAATAAGCTTCCCATATATACAACTAGCAAAGACAGTAGCTTCTAGTGACATGGTTCTGTGCTGTGCAACCACCCTTCTGTGCTTCATTCTTCGATCAAGGCTGCAGTGGAGTCTGAGGAAAGGTGATGCACAGAATCACGAGCACTGAGACAATTCACTTGCCTAGATTCTTGACTATTCAGCAAATGAGGAGACCTGATGTAAGACTAGGTTCACGCTTATGCTAATTGGATGCGGGTTTCCCCTCATCCAATTCGCATGTCAGGAGACTGTGACTCTCAATAGAGTCTGTTCACACAGCTCTTGGGTAGCTGCAATCCGCATTGGAAAAGGGTCCTGTGCGTCTTTCGCTCCGTTTCAGGTGCAAATTCAGGCAAAAATTCGGACCTGATTTGCGCCTGAATCGGAGTATAGGGATGCACCGGACCCCTTGTCATAGATGAGCAACTACCGTAATTTAAAAAATAAAGATGGTAAACATTTTGATAAGCCTTAGTGTTTACAGTATATATTTCCAGTGTACTAATCTTACCAATTGTGGTGCCATCTTCTTTTTTCTGTGCAGAGACATGGGCTTTCTTTTTTGTGCAGGGTTTCTCTGTCTCACTTGATCAGATACAGTCATCTTTTCTAAGCTTTTATGTGGACCAGACGTTGAGCTGTGAAAAGATGGCTTCTGACAGAGGGAAGAGGAGTGAATCAGTGCTGATAGATCTTTCGTTAAGATTTGGGAAGCTGGCAAGTAGGATCAGTGCACTTGAAGTTTCTGCCTCAAAGACCCTAAAGGGGACACTGTTGGGATATGTGTATTATACTTTGTAATATCACTTTTGTTGGATAGAATCTCCACTCCTTTATGGGGTTTCAGGCACCACTATGATCTTCAGTGTTTATGTGCATCTTTTTCCTTTAGTGCTCTGTTGCTGTTTGTGGTTCCTTCCACTAACCACCATGTCACTTGTGTGTTCTTTCAGAGCTGTAGGGATACATTTGTTACATATAAGCCGGCATGTGGAATCGCATGAGGAGAAGCAGGCATCTGACATGTCCAGAAGTGTTGGATGTTGTAGTTCCATTCCAAAATGACGTAATGGTAATCTATTACCATGGATTTTACCAAGACACTCGTCATTGGGATGCATGTATTATAATTACACTGTCTCTCCAAGTAAAGTTAATTTTGACTTTGAAAACCTATGCACATCATTTCAGTTTTAACTTTGTGTTGAGTTCATTTTTTGTTCTTGTTCCAGGACAGTGAATCAAAAAATACTGAAGCCAGATGAGGACAGCCACTAAATCTTGTTTAGTACATGCAATATAGCGCTGCAATTCATGCATTTTCCTGTTTTTATCCCTTTAAAGAAGCATTTTTCACCCAGGGTGCCTTGGCAAAATGCCCAAAAATTGGCCAAGAATTGTATATAAGCCGGCGTGTGAATGAAGTCTGCCATTTACTCGGAATTACACTAAGCCACAGGTTTTCATTATGCATCATTAAATCCTACTAGTTGCCAGTGTCCTAATGACCAATGGCCATCATCAGTTGATGAGTATGTCAGTTGCCTGCATAGCATCCTTGTTTGACCTTCACGTCTGCCCCTCTTCATCAGCATTGGGGGTCACATTAGCTAAGTGATGGAGAAAAATTGAGGGATACGAGAAACATTGGAATACTAGTCAGAACCAATTTGCAGAAGTGTATTTTTGTTTTGGAAGAATAAATCGCCTCCAACGTTAGGTGTCCTACTTGGACTTGTGGATGCTGCTGCATTGTGTAAACCTATTAGAATAGTTTTTACATTTTAGAATAGGGGTGCCTTGAGACTGTTCATAATTTTTAAAGGGTGCCTTGACTGAAAAAAGGTTGACAAACACCGCTTTAAAGATCCTGCAAATATAGGAAAATACCTGTTGATCCACAAGAAATGCACTCGTCTACGGAGTCCTGTTTTGGGCTTTGCAGCATTGACTGGTGTCAGCCCTGCCCAGTTTTCCTTTCCTAAACTACTTTATCTCTCCCACTGTCTTCATCTCCAAAGCATAGGCATTAATTCATATGTAGTCCTAAAATTAGAACTATGAGGGCTAAATAGACTCTTTGAGATCACACAGGAAGTGAGCACTGGATATAAGACAACTGTAAACAGACATTTTTTGCACTTAAACGGTTCAGCCCCAGCGCCGTAAATAGGTGGCGGCTGGGTTTGAGCGGCTTTACCGGGACGCAGCTGCAGGCTATATTCCGGTATCGTTTTTTTAGAGCGGATAGTCGGCTATCCTGGGATAACGACCGATCCGGCTCGGGAGCCGCTCGGCCGTTATCCCAGGGGGTGGGAGGGGACATCCCCCCCTCCCGCCGCTCTTCTCCGGCCTCCCGTCCCACCGGGAGACCGGAGCGACGATCCGGCGCCTCCGCCGGCTAGAAGGAGACCTGATAAAAGCCGTTATCGGCTTCGATTGGGTCTCCTTTGGCAAATTCCGGAAGCGACGTCACTTCCGGTTTACTCGGCGGCTAACCGCGCCAATTTTTTAAAAAAGCCAGTATTCAGAATCGCCGTTTTTGGCGATCTGAATACTTTGAAGTGCAAAGGAGGAATGGGACCCTCCAGCCCTCCATAAAGTGTACCTGTAACCATATATTACTATCACAAGGGATGTTTACATTCCTTGTGATAGCAATAAAAGTGATCAGAATTTTTTTTTTTTTTTTAAAGGAACAGTGTTAAAAATAAATAAAATTAAAAAAAAAAAAAAAATTTAAAGCGCCACCGTCCCAGCGAGCTCGTGCAGCAAAGAAAACGCATATGTAAGTCGCGCCCGCATATAAAAACGGTGTTCAAACCACATGTGAGGTATCGCCGCGATCACCAGAGTGTGAGCAATAATTCTAGCAAAAGACCTCCTCTGCACCTCTAACCTGGTAACCGATAACATTTTTTAAAGCGTCGCCTATGGAACTTTTTAAATACCGGACTTTGTTGTAATTTGAAGTAATTTTCTAGCAAAAAAAAATGTTTTAAGCTTGTGACCACCAAATATAAAAAAGGGGCCCGGTTGGTAAGTGATTAAACAGATATCACATACTTCCAATAGTATATTTAACCACTTAAGGACTGACCGCAATATTTTGTGGATGCGCAGCCCGGGTAGGCAAAGCGACATACTGGTACGCCACTGCCTGCTTCCGGGTTTAGGGGGTGCCCATATGTGCCCCTCTGCCGACACCCGCTGTCATCAGGTCCCGGCCAATGATTCATGGCTGGGACCTGCTGATCGGCTGTGTCCAATCACAGCCCAGAGCACTTTGTTGACAATCAACACAAGGATCTGTACAGAGGGAACAATCTCTGTTCCTTATCTCTGCAAAGCAGGGATAAGAACCTAAGATCTTTAGTAAAAAGCAGCACACATTACACATGGTTAGGCACACATTTAGCCCCTGGGTGTCCCCAGCCAGTGTCATTAGTACAGTGACAGTGTGAAGTATTATTACTAATCACTGTATTCGTGTCACTGGTGATGTCAGTGGCAATCAGCCACCCCCCCCCCCCCCCCCCCCGCACGTCAGTGTCAGATTGCCTGCCGCAATGACACTTAGAAGAATACATTTTGGCCTAAATTTATGAAGAAATTAGAATTTTTTTATTTCTTTATTGGATGTTTTATAGCTGAAAGTAAAAAACATATTTCTTTTTTTTTTTTAAATTGTTGGTCTTTTTTTCATTTATATAATAATAAAAAATTGGTGATCAAATACCACCAAAAGAAAGCTCTGTGTGCGAAAAATGATATCAATTTCATTTGGTTACAGTGTTGCATGAGTGAAAGTAGCGCAGTACTAAATGGCAAAAAATGGCCTGGCCACAACCTTCTGCAGCTGATGTGGTTAAGACCAAATTGGAACCAAATAAGAGGTCCATTGTTTGCATTTGCATACACTTTAATTGCCATGTTACTGGCAACAATGGGCATTCAGGTGCTATGTCTTTCTAGTTACCAGTCTCTGTGCTTACTATGAACACCAAAGAAAATTTCTACAGACATTTTTGTTACTGAACTGAGCCCAGTCACCTCACAGCATTGTTAGAAGACAAAACTAATAAAAGGTACATGATCATAAAGCTTTACTGCTGGTTAGGCTCTCACCGCCTTGTGTCTCGGGTCTCTTCATTAATACTGCATTTGTTTAATTAAAGTTGCTTCTTTGTTATCCCAGCTGCCTTTGCCTCATAGCAAAACTAGGCAGCAAAAGTCACATTGAGGTGGGAACAGCTGTTCCTGTACACTGTGCATTGAACGTTGCACAGAGATGGCAACATCTCTTATTTATTTATTTTTTCACAAGAGTAGCTGTGGTCATAAAGCAGGTATGTTAAGTTCTTGATCAGCGCTTTCCTTATTCACAATGCATTATATCTGCAGACTTTTTCTGGCTTTATTCTGTCCCTCGGGCATCTCTGTAGTGACAAGTTATCAGTGGGTGGGAGAGCAATTTGCAAGCAGAACTTCGCAAACACAAAATGGCTTTACTAAGTTACCATCTGCACTTGCGTTCCGCTTAACAAACGCATTAATGGGAATCACTGACAGTTGACTTTATTTTCATGGTGGGTGTAATTTTTTTTTTCTTTTTGTTATGCTGTTAATATTATTGATGATGCGGCCAGGCAGCATTTTTTACAGACTGTCATACATCAGTGTGTCCATTCAACAGGAAACTAGTGACTACACTAGGATTGACTGATTCCACCATGGTCCAGGGTCCATTTTCAGAAAACCCATCCTAAAAGATGGGGTGCAGCCATCTCCAAAGTGGCTGAAAAGGGACTGGACATTTTTATATAGACAATGTGCAATTGTGTGACACAGAGTACTTAGTGATTGTAAAGGCTAAAGGCTCGTTTTTTTTTTTTTTTTTTTTTTTTTTTATAACCTATTATACTTGCTTCCTATGTGCAGTTGGATTTGCTCAGAGTGGCCCCGATCCTCTTATTCTCGGGTCCCTCTTCGGTGTTCCTGGACACTCCCTCCGAGTGTCCCCAAAGCCAATAGCTCTCTATGGGGGGCACCCAAGCCAAGTCAGAGCTCCGTGTATCCATTCAGACACTGAGCCCCGACCTGCCCCCACCCCCTCTCTCCCCTGATTGGCTGACAGACTTTGACAGCCACAGGAGCCAATTGCGCCACTGCTGTATCTCAGCCAATCAGGAGGCGTGTACTGAATGGGTGAGGGGATCGTGGACATCGCTGCAGAGAGAAGGGGCTCAGGTAAGTAATTAGGGGGTGCTGGGGAGGCTGCTACACACAGAAGGTTTTTTTAACTTAATGCATAAAATGCATTAAGCTAAAAACCTTCTGCCTTTACAACCCCCAATCTAAGTGTCATTTAGTTAGTTTACATCCACTGATTTTTTTTCATTAAACATTCATTTTTTTTACCATTTTCAACAGTTGATTGCATCACTGAGTGTGCAGCTTCTTTATCTTTTAATCTTTGCCTGTATTTGTGTTTAAGCTGGTGCCATGACTGCTGCCCCAAGTACTATGTTTTAGAGTGGCTCCTTTATTTTGCAGCATCTTATAGTTCTGCAGGTACAGGAGATGCGTCTTCTCTACACTGTGTGCATCAATACCAACACAGCCCCATCGCCTAGACTGGCAAGGCGCTCCCCTGCTCTTCCCTCCTCCTCCCTTCTGCAGGCTAACGGACTAACTGGATCCAGCACTGTCCACTTTTTCCTGTGAAGACCAGAAGTTCAGGCAAGCAGCATTGAGAGAGCAGGAGCCAGCTGCACTAAAAGTTATAAACTGCATGTGCTGGGGTAAGCATTTTAACAAATCGCTTACTGGGAAATGTTCATTTTTTTGGCTCATTGTGCCAAACTAAAAAAATCAGAGGGTTTATTACTGTCTATGGAAACAATTACACCTTACAATGCACTGGAAGGCCCAAGTTTAAGGTTCTGCCCTATGCTCTTTCACAGCTTACTTCTACTGCTGCAAAATAAAAGGTAATGTTTAAGTGTCTGGTGGCCAGCCTGCAGCCCTTTGGCATTAATTACGCTGCCCTTTAGGAGGCCCTGGTGTTTTGGTGCTTGCTCAAACTGGTAAAGGAAAAATGAACTGGCTTCTGGTAGTTGTAAAGTGATTCCAAAGGCAGTTTATTTTACAGAGCAGTTACTTACCTCCTCTTTGGTGGGTCCTGTCAGCGCTGTCCGCTCTTTCTTCTTCCAAAAGCCCCCCCCCCCCCCTCAGGGAGCCATGTGCTAAGAAGGCACCAGTATGGGCGTGCTTTCAATGTGGGCTATGTGCGTCCATTGGCACACACAGCGCTGGCAAGCCTTACACTCACTCCCTCCTCTCAGGAGTTTGGAGACTGGGGCTGCAACTGGGGTGGAGCTGGAGCAGTTAGATGGAATTTAGAAAGTGTTTAGGGGTGGGGGGCTTTTTTTTGCAATTTCCTGCATTAAGGTAAAATAAAGTTTGGCGTTTAGATCTACTTTAAATGATTTGGTTTATCCTTTTTGACAGTACTGTGTTTTCCTTTTTATGTGCTGTCCACCCCTTATCTTTTTTGTTTTTTTCCTCTTTTATGATGCAGAAAGAAATATCAAATGATGTGTATCAAGTAATTTTTGTTGGAGTTGTATTGCGCGCAAATGTAAAAACATTGGTTTGTTTTCTCCAGAAATATCAGGTTTGCGGTCTGTAGCCATATCTTGCAGCATGCTTGTAGTCTTTGGCCAGTTTCTGCTGCATGTCTGCAGTTTGACAACTTTCTGTACCATAATATCCCCTTAATATTATGTGCACCCCTTTGGGTGATGTCTAGGGCTGCACTTGAGCCCCTCAACATAAAGTTGACCACCACTGCTTTAAAGTGGTTGTAAAGGTAAAAAGCTTTTTTTACCATAAAGTGTTACAAAACCCAGGAATATGAAAATAGTTAATCTGCCCCCCAGAGTACCCACAGCTTATAAATCATCTTTTTACATTAAAATACTGCCGCTATATACCTTTTTGGCTGATCTGTATACCACGGTCACATGATAAACTGCAGGGTCTGCCCGGTGCTGAGAGTTCAGATTTCCACTATAGCCTTTATACACGCCCAGGTGGGTGATTTCAGTATCATGTGACCTGGCTAGCTCTGAGAACAAGGAAATATTCTCTCCAGCAATAGAGATTAAACTGAGCATGTGCAACTTTACCAAGAGAGACCCTGCAGGAAGGGGAGGATGTGTCCATATAGGATAAAACAGCCTTTACACAATGCAGAGGATTAACCCATTAAATTCCACAGTAAGTATAGCAAGCATGCTATGCTACATATACAGACCGGTTTTACGATTGTGGATTTAGTAACACTTTAATGCATTCTTTGCATTAAATTGATTTTCTAAATGGTCACATTGTAAAACAACCCATTCAGGTAAAAAGGCAAAATATTTTTGTATAGATATAAAAAAAACTTTATAAATACCCCCCTCTCTTTTTTTTTTTTCTCGGCTACATAAGTGCTGGAGGAGGGAGGAGGAGAAGCAGCAGCACACTGAGCTTCCCTGTTAATAGTTGTGTAGCAGGGGCTTGCCAGGACAAGTCTGATCATTGGAGGAGAGCAGGCTGAGTTCCCAGCATAGCTAGAGAACTGACCATGGTGTGTTTTCCTGCTTAGTGTGGTCAGTTTTTAATAGTAAAGCAGAGGGACTGGCAAGAACACCAGGGAATTCACACAAAGGAAGCAATGCAAAGAGAACAGGATACTTTCTCATACAAGTACATGGTACAGCAGACACACATCAGGAATATGAAATGTTGGGGTAACAAATTCTTTAAGCGAAGAAACCTTTCAAAGGATTCTCCCCCTAGCCCCCCTTAAACACTTACCTGAGCCCAATCTTGATCCAGTGATGTTGCCCGTCTGCAGCAGCTCTTCTCCTCTCCCTTCTTGCAGGAGATTCAGCAGCAACAGGAGCCATTCACTCCTGCTGCTCTCAGTCAAAGCCTGTGAGGGGGGTCAGGACAAAGCTGCACTGTGTCTATAGGCGCACACAGCCTGGCTGGAGGTTGAGCCATCACAAGTGCCCCCATAGCAAGTAACTTGCTATGTGAGCACACAGAGAAGAGCAGAGCGCGCAGGCTCTTTTTCCACCTTTAATGTGACCTATAAACTGTACAACTCAGTTGAAAAACAAATGGAAATCTTTTAGGGGGCAAGTAAAACTAAAAAGTGGTTGCATAAGTTTACACACCCTCTTATAACTAGGGATGTAGCAGTGTTGAATGAAGCAATCCCATTCAAGCTCATGTTAAATAGGAGTCAGTACACACCTGCCATCATATAAAGTGCCTCTGATTAACCTCAAATAAAGTTCAACTGTTCCAGTAGGTCTTTCCTTTCTTAGTCACATCCTACAGCAAAAGCCATTAATGTTTTTCTTTGCATTTTATCTCGCAAGGTTACTTGCAGTAAAACCAAGGAAGCTTAGAATTCTGTAGTGTATCAATGCTTTACTAAACAGAAAAGCTGCACATACAGCTGTAGCATACACAATACAACACAACTCATAGCTTACAAAATATGTCTACAACATGCATAAGTAAACTAAACGAGTTACTCAACTTAGGGATCAAAATGTAATGATGTCCTTTGCTCAGTCCAAATAAAAACGTCTCCAAAGTTTTCAAGCACATGGCTGCCATGTCTTGCTTCTCCGTCTTCTCAAACACAACTCCTTTGTCCTTTCACAATATGGTTGTTTTCAAAGACCTCCAGCCCCTCCCACCAACTTCCTGTCCTCTACTTCCTGCTAGAGAATTTACTCTCTAGCTGTCTAACTAGTCTATTTACATATCAATGGAGGGGGAAGGGGGAATCCTGGCTTCCCTTGAAAAGCACATGGCCTAAAAATCGAACTCTATATTATTTATTAGTCATTAATAGCAGTAGCAACACGTGTGTACTCTTTTTATATATAATCTTTACACATCTTTCTCTTTTAACATTGTATACATTTTAAGTATTTTATCAACTTCATAATGTATCTTTACCTGTATTCTTATGTAAATACTGAGAGAGGTTTGTCTATGGAGCCGGTGGATGTCAGAGGTAACATGTCCGCTGACAGCCCCCACTACCCGATCCGATCCTTCCACCAAATCCAGACAGATGGGGACCCTATTTTCCATCCATCTGGCGGATCGGTTAAAACCGGACAGGCGGTCTGTTTTCATCCAATCTCCCCATAGAGGAGAGCGGGGATCTGACAGGCCTGTCTCCACACAGTAAGCGGAGACGGACCTGTCATCCGCCTGCTCAGTGGGGATCAGCGGATCGATCCCTCAATGAGCAAAGCGGAGTCCACCGGGTGGTTAAGGGCCCTTAACCACTACCAGACCGCCCGCCATCATAATGCGGCGGCAGTTTGAAGTGGAATACCGTTGTTATGATAGCAAATAGCTACCATAACCCCCAGTATCTTTTTTTTTTTTTTCTGCAGGCGATTCTGCACAAGATAAGTGTTCTTAGCGGCGGACTCGCCACGAGATCACTTTTATCAGCGGCGGGAGAGATGCGCCCCCCACTGCTTTCCAGTCATCTCCGCCGCTTATCGGACCCGTCGGCTTACTCGGCTCCATAACATGACTGGGCGGAAGCGACGTCACAAGTCACTTCTGCCCAATGCTCTTAAAGGGGACTGTAAAAATAAAAAGTTAATTAAAAAAAAAAAATTAAAGCGCACGTCCTTGCGAGCTCACGCACAGAAGCGAATGCATACGTAAGTCCCGCCCACATGTGAAAACGGTGTGCAAACCACACATGTGAGGTATCGCCGCGATCGTTAGAGCGAAAGCAACAATTCTAGCACCAGACCACCTCTGTAAAAAAAAAATTCTACAGGTTAGCAGTTTTGAGTTAAACGTCGCCAATGGAGATTTTTATGTTGCAAAGTTTGTCGCCATTCCACGAACGGACGCAATTTTGAAGCATGACATGTTGGGTATCATTTTACTCGGCGTAATATTATCTTTCACAATATGGAAAAAAATTGGCCCAACTTTACTGTTTTATTTTTTAACTCAAAAAACTGAATTTTTTAAAAAAAAAATCACGCTTGTAAGACCGCTGCGCAAATACGGTGTGACATAAAGTTTTGCAATGGCCGCCATTTTATTCTCTAGGGTGTTAGAAAAAAAATATATATAATGTTTGGGGGTTCTAAGTAATCTTATAGCAAAAAAAAAAAAACCTGATTTTAACTCGTAACCACTGAACTCCTAAAAGAAGCCCGGTCTTAAAGCGGTTAATGAACAAGCTGAAGTTAAAAGCGGATTGTCCACCATGCACAGCTGCACCAGTTTCCAGAGGAGTGTGCCCGCAGCTGGGGCGGACCCGATGTCTGCCGGCGAGCCGCGATGAGCGGCCACAGCAAAAAGAACGAGGAACCACCGATGTAAACACGGCGGTTCCCCGCTCTGTCAGTGTGGGCATAGGAGATCTACTGATCCCTGTCACTGGGATCAGTTAGATCTCGTATGCCCATAACAGCCCCCCCCCCAGTTAGAACACGCCTAGGGAACACTATAAACCCCTAGATCTCCGCCTGCAGGTTAACCCCTTCGCTGCCAATGATATTTATACAGTAATCAGTGGATATTTAAATTTCTGATCGCTGTATAAATGTCATTGGTCCCAAAAAAGTGTCAAAATGGTCTGACATGTCCGCCCCATTATCCTAGTACTGCTAAAAATCGCAGATCGCCGCCATTACTAGTAAAAAATTAAAAAAAAAAACTAACAAGCCCAGAAATTCTCATCATCCGTAAACGCGGCCACTTTTACGCAAACCAATCAATAAACGCCAATTGCGATTCTTTTTTTTTTACCAAAAATATGAGGAAGAATATAAATCGGCCAAAACCGATGGAAAAAAAAGTTTTTTTAGATTTTCTCTTTTCGGATTGGTATTTTAGCAAAAAATAAGAAAAACTGGGGTTTTTTTCTTTTGCAAAATTGTTGCTCTTTTTTTGTTTATAACGGTGATCAGAAATGACGCCGCAGAGGGGATCAAATGCCACCAAAAGAAAGCCCTATTTGTGGGGGGAAAAAAGGATGCAAATTTCGTTTGGGTACAACGTTGCACGACCGCGCAATTGTCAGTTAAAGCGACGCAGTGCCGAATTGCAAAAAGTGCTCTGGTCTTAACCTGGGAAATCCTTCTGGGGGTGAAGTGGTTAAAGGTATCAGGTGCATAACAGCGATACATAGCTGTGCATACAACAAATTAGTAAAAAGACCAAAGGTATAAAATACAATCTTCCACGTCTGGGAACAAGGGTCTCATAAAGACAATGGATCTGAGCTTCATACATGGCTGACAGGAGGGGGGGGGGGGGCTGCTCCATCTTTAGTAAATCCCCCCCCCCCTTTGTGTGGGGGTGTGGTGAGACAGAACTTCAGGGACTGAGTTCTATAGCGGCAGACCACAGCTCAGGACCTGTATCACACTCAGCGGCTAATTTAACATGTTGCACCAAGTGTCAAAGTGGCCACCTCACACAGGATCCAGTGCCTGAAGCAATATTACAGGCTGCCAAGGTTTTGTCAAGGTTACACCAATCTGGATACACTGCTTTTGTGTAGAAAGTAAAAGACCGTGAAGGTTGTTTTTGAAATATCAGTAGAGAAAATAATAAACTAGTGAAGCAGATTTCTCTGGGATGGATAAGAGATCTGTCACTTACAGGCACTGACAAAAACCAGAGGATTCACAGAATGTGGAAGGGTTTTAGGGGAGGCACCCCAGGGATGTGTGTCCTCGAAGTGTCCAATCACCTGAAGGTACATACCTATAATCAATGGTGCATGACTAAGCTGCCTGTGTCCTGTACCCTAACATATGGAATTTACGGGTAACTCGAAATTCCTACCTGGGAGGTACAGATGCAGTGTCCAGTCAAAGTCTAAAGGCCCATACACACAGTGTGAAATTCGGATGGCAATTGTCGTTCCACAGCATGTTGTCCCAAATTCTTACTGTTAGTATGCTTCTTTTGACTGCCGATTGACATTTTTCGTTAGACAAAATGCTGGATATGCAGACTAGTAAATTTTTGTTGTACAACGCCACGTCCGATTTTTGTTTAGTTAGTATGGTTTTCGTACGAAAAAAAATGTACAACTGAGACTACGCAGAAAGGAAAAAAATGCAAAAAATATGCAAAACCTGACGTCACTCCTAACGTTGAGTTTGGTCGAACAAAAACTTTTGGATAGTCAGAATGCTTTACAAAATCATGGATGCTCCTAACAAAAATCAGAAGCGCGGTCGTACGACAATCAAACCGTGTGTATGAGGTTTAAGGCAGGCTGTGATGGATGGGGCTTAACATTACCAGTTGATAATGGTGTTTAGGACCCTGAAGATTTATAAACGAACGTCGGGAATACAGAAAACCTGCATTCTGGGCCTTCATCCCTGAATGCATTACAATATTACTTTAATACTTATTCTTCTATTCACAACTTCCTACTCCTGCGAATATCCTGTGAGTTGTAGACTTATTATTAAATTATTTCTAGATTCCTCAGTTAAAAAGGTTGGCAGGCTGATTCACATTATAATGGATTTGTTTTGGCACATTTGTATTTGAGGATAACTTGCTATCAAGTGGCATTTCCCTTTAAATAATCAAGCATTTCCTCTGCATTTCTAGCACTGCCTCTGGGGGCCCGGTTTCACTGTCCTCTATGGCAATCTTATCATTTTCTATTGACATTTCAATCTCGCATTAGTATGGAAGTGTTTGAAAGACTGACATTTATGTGCAAAACAAATTGAAAATGGGTGTTTCTCCTTTAATAGAATCAAGTTTATTTCATGGATGGAGTAGCATTTATTTTATGAGTACAAGATGATTTATAGAAATCTATTAAGAAATGTTATTTTATCAATAATAATTTATTAATAAAACATTCCCTTGGATGCCCGCTCCTACGCTGAGAGATTTTAGCTGCTGCATTGGCTCTTATTAGAGATAGAGCCGAGCTAAGCAATTTTGTCACTTGACTGATGCAAGGAGCAGTTGCTTATCAGTAAATGAGGTCGCCTGTCCTGCGTGCCCCCTTGTACAGAAGAAAACAGAAGCAGAAATAAAATCAATGATCTTATTTCCCTCTGCCCTTGTTCTCGAGCACAAATTCCCATAATGGAACCTTGCTACATATGGTGTTTTCCAGCACTGCTCATCATATGGTCACATGTTTGTCAGGAAACTGACGTCTAAGAATGGAGACACTGGTAGTTTAATTATAAAGGAACTTACAGGAGGATTTTTTTATATCTTTAGCTGCATATGGGAAATGTCATTAAAATGTACAGTTTTTTTTTGTATTTTTTTTATTTTGTTATCAAACAATAGAGTGTACAAGAACATAAGGGACAGTATCCAGTGTACACAATAAAGGGAAAGTAAAGACAATAACAATGCCACAGACAATGCAACATTTCCAGGAGTGGTTTTTGAAACATGAGGGTTGATGGGTATTCAAAAAGAAAAGGGACAAAAACTAAGGGCACTGTTAAGTACCTGGTAGTGAGCCTGACGGTCGGGGGTGGCCTCTCCTACGACTCTGGTTCGTGGGACCGCTGGAGTTGGGAACAGCGGCCACAGGAGCACGGTGGGGTAAGAGTACCTGTAGAAGTCCAGGAGTATCCATCAGCAGCGGACAGGAGATGTGCTGGAAGGGTGCTGATGTTTAGAGCAGGATACTTGTTGGAACTGGATGGTCACAGGCACAGTAGCGGAGACAGGGACGAGCAGGGTCGGCAGCAGAGGTACAGAAGGATCAGGCAGTCGGATGGTCATAGGCAAGCCAGGGGTCGGTACAGGCAGAGTTCAGGCAAAGTCAGGCAGGCCGGCTCACAGGAATCAGATAACGGGTAGCAGAACACTCAGGAAAACAGGGCACACGCTGTAGATCAGACAGCATTTGCTACAGGAAGCAGGATAGAGCTGCTCCTCTAAGAATAGAGCTGCTCCTCTAAGAATAGAGCTGCTCCTCTAAGAATTAGAGGAAACAACAATCACATGCTATTAACCCTCCGCACCGTCTTCTAACAGGCACAATAAGGCCTCATGCACACAGGACGTTTTTTGACTATTTTACAGCAGCTGTTTTTAGCTGCAGATGTTTTTTTCTACAGTAAATAAACCCTCCATCATGTTGTCCTATGTGTTCATGCACACATAGGCTGTTATCAACTGTTTTTAGCATTGACATTTTTGAGCTGTAATAAAAACCCAAGACCAGAGGGTTCTTTTGGATGTTTTTCAGTTATAAAAACGTTCAAACGCTCAAAAACGTTGATCCCCAAAGTTTTTGGACGTTTTAGATCAATTGGAAAAAAAAAAATGCTGGCCCTTTAAAATCACTAAACGCGAAAAAACGGCAGTAATATAACACTGGTAAAAGCTGAAAAAAACACTCATAAGCTACTGACATTTTTTGGACGTTTTTTTAAAGTCCTGTGTGCACGAATACTAAAGATAAAGGAATGTCTATAAGAATTAATATGTACAGCTTCTATTGTGGACAAATTGGCCAATTTTCTTTAGAAAATGTGTAGAGTAAAGCCTAAACTACAACTGTGATGAACGCGGGTATCCGATCACTGCCTTCCTCACCGACTGGTGACCGGGGACCCCCTTGATCTCACACCGCAATTATCACTAACGTAACAATACCACTTTCAGCTGCTTTCCGCACAGAGATTCTCCAGCTTGTGGACCTCCATCTAAGTGCCAGCCGCCTGAGAGAGATTGTTACCGGGATAATTCAAGCAATTAATTCTTTGTCTGCCACCACTAACCTTTGATCCAGAGTGTTAGGTCTCCAACAATTAGCAATACCAATTATGTTTTAGAATAACTACCTGTAACACACGCTGTCACCACAGACAGGGATATTCAGATGAGTTATCCTGAACAGTAGTGCTCTTCAAAGGAACATGTTTGTTATAGCTTGCATTAAGAGCTTTAGGGACAAGATTAACACTTTTCAGAATGAGCTTTAATAATGAAAAGGTTAAAATTGGTGCAGTAAAATATTTACAGAAAAAATGGTGTTACAAAGCAATTAGGGACATAATCTACAGGAGCAAAGAGAGAAGACAGAATGGGAGGGGAAAAATTACTTGCATTTAAATGTCCATGATCAATCAGTGATTCGTTGATGAGTCCACAGATTCTCGGATATTCGTTCTTTGATGGTAAGGTGAGAACTGAGCACTGTCCGGTCTATTCCCTTCTTCTCCAAAGGCCAAGGGGTGGGACCATATGCCCGTGACCACTCACATGGGTAAGGAGGGCCCGTGGGCTGTCCAGGGGGACTGTGGAATAACAGCCTTCCCTAATATGCAATTTGCAGTATAAAAACCATATCTCGGGATGGGATTATCGTGCAAACCCCACATTTAAGGAATTCAAGTTCAACAGGCACAGTGCATTAAAATAAGTCTAAACAGATTTGTCGTTTTCTGTGACCCTGGGAAGAGGATAAACTATCAGTGGGTTCCCTTATAATTTAATTCATTGACGTTTGGGTTCGTTTTAGTCAAGATGAATTTCCGCATTCAGATATATATACTTTTTATTAAGATGTCACATTCCTATCTGAAGTTATGAAATGTGGGTAAAATTTTTACCTTTTAACCACTTGCCAACCGGAAGGTTTTCCAGCTTTAGGACCAGAGCACTTTTTGCGATTCGGCACTGCGTCGCATTAACTGACTATTGCGTGGTCGTGCCACGTTGCACCCAAACAAAATTTGCGTCCTTTTTTTCCCACAAATAGAGCTTTCTTTTGGTGGTATTTGATCGCCTCTGAGTCATTTCTGATCGCCGCTATAAACAAAAGAAGAGCGACAATTTTGCAAAAAAAAAAACAAATTTCTTACTTTTTGCTAAAATTCAAATCCAAAAAAAAAATTATAAAAATACATTTTTTTTCACCGGTTTTGGCTGATTTATGTTCCTCATATTTGTGATAAAATTACAATTGGCGTTTATTGATTGGTTTGCGCAAAAGTGGCCGCGTTTACGGATGATGAGTTAATTTCTGGGGTTTTTATTTTTTACTAGTAATGGCGGCGATCTGCGATTTTTAGCGATACTGCGATATTGCATGCGGACATGTCGGACATTTTTGACACTTTTTTGGGACCAATGACATTTATTCAGCGATCAGAAATTTAAATGTCCACTGATTACTGTATAAATGTCATTGGCAGTGAAGTAGTTAACCTGCAGGGGGAGATCTATGGGGTTAACTATGTTCCCTGGGTGTGTTCTAGCTGTGGGGGGCTGGGCTACCATGGGCATAAGAGATCTAACTGATCCCAGTGATAGGATCAGTAGATCTCCTATGCCCCCACTAACAGAGCGGAGAACCGCCGTGTTTACATCGGCGGTTCCCCGTTTTTTGGCTGTGGCACACTCCTCAGGAATACGGCGGGCGCCTAGCCCCCTAGCGGCCACCTGCAGATCGCCGCTTTTTTACAGCGCTGAGCGTCCACACTGCCGCCGTGAGTACACGATAGGCAGTGTGGAACCGGTTAAAAACATTTCTTTGATGAATGTCACACACATTTTGTAATAGATTCATTCCTATCATCGTCAGCTCCATCTGGTGCCCACAGTGAGCCATCATTTTCTAAACGACCCCAATGAGAAAATATACTGCATTTTGGCCACTAGATGGGGCTGACAATCATAGGGATAAATCTATTACAGAAAATACAGGGAAATTCATCCAGCCTGCACATTCGTCGGACAAATGTGTTATAAATGGACCCCATAGAGCAAGGTTTCTCAACTAGGGTTCTTCCAGAGGTTGCTAGGGGTTCCTTGAGCAATGGTCAATTTCTACCTCTCAGATAAATTCCCAATAATACCATTAATCTTTTTAGCTATCTGTAAGGGGTAATTCTTCCCAATGACCACAAGTGTAAGGAGCATTCTTCCCATTGACCATCACAATAATGTACCATGGGTTGTAGATTTTTAGCAGGGGTTCCCCGAGACCGGAGGATTATTTCAAGGGTTCCTCTGTGTTGAAAAGGTTGAGAAAGGCTGCCATAGAGTTTACATTAACACATTGCTTCCTGAGACAGCGTGGTGTCAAAAGGCTGCTGAGAACCGTCCTTGTGAAATTGTGCTTATTATACTTTTAATGTGGCACATTTCCAGAATGCAAAGAAAATTAAGCTTATTTTTGTAATTAATTAATGGAACATGATTTTGCTGTGATATTACGAGATATATTTGTAAAAAATGAAGGTTCTCTTGTCCGAAAAAATATCGGGTCACAGGTACCTCGGAATCTGTATTACCTTAAACGGTACAGTGGTCGAACTCCAAAAGACGGTAGGGATTATAACTTCACTTTCGAGTCGAAATACGTTGTATGTGTGAAAAAGATTTTGTGTTCCCTTCGGCGACTCTTCGACTAGATCCTAAGACAAGGTACATAATAGTGTCGTTTTAGTACAAGGTAATTAATTAATGTTTTTATTCGAATTAAAAGAAACGTAAGACCTTTACACGGTGTA
>BLSH010298234.1:259765-272229 GCA_018402905.1 Glandirana rugosa | reverse complement strand
AAATGTCATTGGCAGTGAAGTGGTTAACCTGGGGGGGAGAGCTAGGGGTTAACTGTGTTCCCTGGGTGTGTTCTTACCGTGGGGGGGTTGGGCTACCATGGGCATGAGAGATCTAACTGATCCCAGTGACAGGGATCAGTAGATCTCCCATGCCTGCACTGTCAGTATGGGTTCCCCGTTCTTTGCCTGTGGCCGCTCATCGCGGCTCGCCGGCGGACATCGGGTCCGCCCGAGCCGCGGGCACACTCCTCAGGAGTGCGGCGCGCGCCCCCTAGTGGCCGTTCACAGATCGCCATCTTTTTACGGCGATTCGCGTATAGCAACCACACTGCCGCCGTGAAAACACGGCAGGCGGTCTGGAAGTGGTTAAAGTTGTTTAAGGGTCTCTGGAAGGTCACAGCTGC
Organism: Glandirana rugosa; assembly: GCA_018402905.1. NCBI lineage: Eukaryota > Metazoa > Chordata > Amphibia > Anura > Ranidae > Glandirana > Glandirana rugosa. Next base: position 271,825 of record BLSH010298234.1, on the reverse strand, counting down.
CTGAGGGAAATTATGGCCTATCCTTAGGCATCCTGTGCTGTCTCTTAATGGGTCTGATTTATTGGTTTATGATCAGGCCTGGCAAACAGTCAGACCTCTTGGAGCCTGGCCAAGGGACCAAGAAATTCCTAAGTTGAAGGGAGGGCGGACGAGGGGTTTTGTTCTACGTTGGAGCTGTCATGGCTTACTTGTGACAAAATGGTGGAGTTTTGTGTGACCCGCACGTGATATCATTACAACAACCACTGGGTTGAATGAAAAAAACCTGACGGCTCCGGTCAGAGCCGCTATACTAACAATCCGACGTTAGTACAGTTATCTCCGCTGAGCTCTTGCATTCTGACAGGGGGTCTTCGCCCCTGCCAGTACACTTCAGTCAGCGCTCTCAGCCATTGGCTGAGATTGCTGATGTGCAGCCAGTCGGCTGCTGGTTTTCCAGTATGCTCGTCCGTCATAAGCCAGCCAAACAGCCAGCTTCTGCCGGACAAGAAAAATGCTTGATTACCCCACCAACACTGACCGTGGAATCCCTGCCGCAGAGCCATTGTGTTCACCTGGTAGGGGAAGTTGTCCCTGCTGGGAGAACACTTTGATTTTTGCTAGTGGCCATAACAGCTGCTTGCAATAATAGCATGTAAAATCTGGCAGACTAGTTGTACCTAGATTTAGCCTGTCCATACATGGTTTGAATCTTGGCCAGTTCAACAGGACCCGACCGAGATTCAAACAGTCTGTGGCCCCCTTAAAGTGCACATACTTCCCTTTAACTTCTTCTCTGCATGTCAGAGGTGAGTCCTGGGAAATGCCTGAGATTTTTACCCCTTTTGGGAAAAGTCATGAACCGATCACAAAAGCAGGCAATTCTATTTCTGAAACAGTATTTATGAAAACAATCATATGGCAGTTGATCATGTTTCATCCTCATGTGGAACTAAACCTATCTATTTAACTGTTGTCCAAAACAGCTTCAAGGCATGCTATGAATGACAACTGTAACAGTTACTTGTGCTCTCAACCAGAGGGCTAGATTTACTAAAACTGGAGCACACACAATCTGGTGCAGCTGTGTATAGTAACCAATTCGTTTTGCAGGTTTTACATTGAAATCTTGCAAGTTCAGCTGAAATCGCACGATTTCATTCCCGCATGTCAGTCCGACTTCGGGGGCGATTTCAGAGACATCTGTGCGGGTTGCTGCACAGATGTCTATACAAATAGCACCCTCAAGTTGCCAAAAGTAGTACAAGAACTACTTTTCTGAATCGGTGGGGCGCCGCAACGGTCACTGGAAGTTCAACATGGCACCTCATGGCAAATAACTCTGAGGATCTGAAAAAAAAATTGTTGCTCTACATAGCCTAGGCTAGTGATGGCGAACCTTGGCACCCCAGATGTTTTGGAACTACATTTCCCATGATGCTCAACTACACTGCAGAGTCCATGAGCATCATGGGAAATGTAGTTTCAAAACATCTGGGGTGCCAAGGTTCGCCATCACTGGCCTAGGCTATAAGATTGCCAAGACCCTGAAACTGAGCTACAGCACAGTTTACACATGCTTACACAGTGGTTTAACAGGACAGGTTCCACTCAGAACAGGCCTCGCCATGGTTGACCAAAGAGGTTGAGTGCACGTGCTCAGTGTCATATCCAGAGGTTGTCTTTGGGAAATAGATGTATGAGTGCTACCAGCATTGCTTCAGAGGTTGAAGGGGTGGGGGGTCAGCCTGCCAGTGCTCAGACCATACGCCGCACACTGCTTCAAATTGGTCTGCATGGCTGTCATCCTAGAAGGAAGTCTCTTCTAAAGATGATGCACAAGAAAGCCTGCAAACAGTTTGCTGAAGACAAGTAGACTAAGGACATGGATTACTGGAACCATGTCATGTGGTCTGATGAGACCAAGATGAACTTATTTGGTTCAGATGCTGTCAAGCGTGTGTGGCGGCAACCAGGTGGGGAGTACAAGGACAAGTGTGCCTTGCCTACAGTCAGGCATGGTGGTGGGAGTGTCCTGGTTTGGGGCTGCATGAGTGCTGCCGGCACAGGGGAGCTACAATTCATTGAGGAAACCATGAATGCCAACTTGTACTGTGACATACTGATGCAGAGCAAGATCACCTCCCTTCGGAGACTGGGCCGCAGGGCAGTATTCCAACATAACGACCTAAAACACACCTCTAAGACGACCACTGCTTTGCTAAAGAAGCTGAGGGTTAAGGTGATGGACTGGCCAAGCATGTCTCCAGACCTAAACCCTATTGAGCATCTGTGGGGCATCCTCAAAGGAAAGGTAGAGGAGCGCAAGGTCTCGAACATCCACCAGCTCTGTTTTGTCATGGAGAAGTGGAAGAGGACTCCAGTTGCAACCTGTGAAGCTCTGGTGAACTCCATGCCCAGGAGGGTTAAGACAGTGCTGGAAAACAATGGTGGCCACACAAAATATTGACACTTTGGGCCCAATTTGGACATTTTCAGTTAGGAGTGTACTCGCTTTTGTTGCCAGCGGTTTAGACATTAACAGCTGTGTGTTGAGTTATTTTGAGGGGACAGCAAAACTCACTACTTTATATTGTAGCAATTTCTTCAGTGTTGTCACATGAAAAGATATAATAAAATATTTACAAAAATGTGAGAGGTGTACTCACTTGTGTGAGATACTGTATGTCCAAGCACGTTGGGCATTATACTGCACTGTACACAGTTTCTCAAGCAAATGGTTCTCATGCAAATAGAATCTGTTGCAAAGTTTCTTATTAGGTTTCTTGTTGCAGGCTTACAACACTATGACACTTCTTTCATCTAGCAATAGCATTATCAGCCTGCTGCGTGCACTGATTTAGTTGCCCGGTGTGCTCCTTATCAGGCCTGTCAAATATACCGCTTAGCTGCCTCCTGAAGGAGCTTGCACAGCAGGCTCACACTACTGCTACTTGCAAAGCAGCAGCTTGGTGTGGTCAGCCTGACAAAGGAAGTGATGTTAGTCATTCCATGTAAGTTACTTTGCCACAGATTCACTTATGAAAACTGAATACAGTAGACGGCCATAGATTGATTCAAACCATCTGTGGGCAGGCTGAATGTACTCAAGATTTTACATGCGATTATTGCTAGTTGCTATCATAGAGCAGAATGGAGTTTCTGATCGGGTCCGTCTGAAAAACTGACAGGCAGACCCGATGGGAACATCTGTGATAGGGACCTAAAACAGGATCAAAGGCAAAAGCAACACCTTGTGGGTATTTTAGTGAAATTGAACACAGGGAATTTTATTATTTTTTTGTGTCCGTAAAGGCGCTTTAAAACCGTACCCTGTGCTTCCACGAGAAAAAAAAAATTAGGCCTGAAGACCTGCTCAGATCACACCAGAGAATATGGTCCTGAACCCCATGCCCAGACTTTGCTAAGAAAATAGTGCCAGCCTTGAACATGTCATTTTATTGGCATGGGAATAAGGCGAATGTCCCTTGGCGAGCCTGGCAGGCACAAACGCCTATTGTGCGTGGGTTTAATGTTTAATCTCAGTGAGGAAGTAACTTGGTGACTGGAATTTTTATTGATGGATCTGTATCTTTCATTCTTTGCTGCCAGGGGTGGTGTGAATGGGGAGGGGGATGCTTTAAGCATTTTCTCTCTGAACATGGATCTCTGGCTTTATATTTAAAGTTAGAATATCAGCGATTTGTGGGTTTCAGGCAAATTCTATGCAGAGCGAAGCTGCATACTTCAAACATTTTAATCTGGCAGTAAAAAGGAGAGATGCGTTAAAATGTATTGAGTTGATAGCCAATAAAGCATGGTCTTAAAATCCGTTTTTACGCTGTGAATGTATAAAAGTTGTGTAGAAGCCTTGTATTTAAAAATATCTCCATTCAAAAGTATTAGAGAGCACTTGTATTTGGAGATAAATGTAGCACTGCAAAGGAGTTGTGGTGGAAGAGGTAGACAGTACTTTTCGTGATGAAGCTATGCATACTGTATATTTTGAAGCCTCCTCCTTAAGGCCTGCTGTATTTTTACGTGCGCCCATGCTGGTAAGCTTGTTTGATGGTTTTAACTACTGCCCAGCTCCTCAGAAGTTAATTGTGATCTGTCTTTAGTTTAAGTTCGCCCTTTAAAAAAAAGAATGAATGCACATCTTTGTGCAGGTTAAAAAAAGTGCACATATTAATTTGTTTTTTTATTTTGTTTTTTTTTACTTGGAGCCTAGTATAAAGCATTGATCACGTGCGCCATGCAGGACTCCTGCAGACTTGTCGGTGTATCTGTTTGCTCGTACCTCATACAGATACACACTGACAGGAAGAGATAATGAACTACTAAAACGCTCAACAGTGCCGTAGTTCATTGAGAACTACAATCTGACAGCTGCAAAGCATATCGGTACTTATCGTTTTTTTATTCACAGAACTCTGTAAATGAATCTCGCGGCTGGGTGGGCGGAGCCCTGCACAGCTTCTGTTTCCTTTTTTTTTTTTTTAATCAAGGGCAGCAAGCAGAGGGAGAAGATCCCCAGCTTCCTGTCACTGGGGGCAACAGAGCGGAAGTGGCTGCAATAGTGGGAACATGTTACATGTTTCACCCTAAAAACGTGTATGCTCAGCTACATGTTAGAACACCCATATTTAGGGTGTAACATGTTAGTAATTGAGCAACCCCCACACCCCCTTGAGACCCTGTTGTGACAGTGGGCTGGGGATCTTCTCTCAGCACCCGCTGTCACAAATAAAAAAAAGTTCTCTACTCCAAGCTAAAAATGTTTGAAGGAGTATGTTTGGTGGCCAATGCAGCACTTTTTTTCTTGAAGTTTTAGAAATTAGTGCCATGATATTTTTCTGTATGACTTGATTTTTTACCTGCCTATCTCTTCCCAGCTTCATTTTCTTGTTGCTGTGCATAAGAGGGCAATGTACAGTAGTTAAAGTTTTCATTAAGTCTTTTCTCTCTCTTCCCTTTCAGCTCTACCGAAAAGTCATTTCCCTGGAGAACAGCAGGTATGGAAAAGCTAATCCTATAATATTTGAAAGTTGTTTCATCTTTTTTTTTTTTTTTTACTCTCCTTTTTTATGACCATGCTTAAAAGGAAAACTATTGCTTCAATGCTAAGTAGGAATAAACAAGATGTGTGAAATGTGGTATATGTAGAGGGACTGTGCAATTTCTGTCTTTGCTGTCCTTCCTGTACTCACTGTAAAATAGATTTATACTAGGTTGCTGGAGCCGAATTTAGCATGTGACTGAAATGTCTAGAACAGTCAGTCTGCTCTGTTATTATCCAAGTCTCCTTTTTACAGTAATGGTGCCCACTGAAACATGACAATCAGCATATATTTTTCTTTAGTATACAGCTGGCTGTAGATAGGCAAATGTCTTCCTGCTGCTTCCCACATCAGTCCCCTAACCGTGAGAGGTCTGTGTTGAGAAAGTAAAACCAGCCATACATGGACTGAACTTTGGCCAGTTCAGCAGGGACCAACTGAATTTCAATGTGTGTAAAGGCAGGGGGGTTTTACAGAAGTCAATCTACCGATTAATTTCTGTACAACCGCCCAGTCAGATTTTCCCCACTCAGTCAGCACCACCTGCTATAGCCAGCAACGCTGATCATTGTATTCTGATGGCGGGGAAGTCTCCCTGAGCGCTCTTGTAGTCTTTGACTATGAGAGGACTCACCAGCGCCTTCACAGTTCTTTGGGATCTACAAGCTGTCTGCTGCAGTAGCAGATGGTACTTGCAGTTAAATTAGACAGTTTCCTGTTAATGAACATGGCTATGTGGGCAGAGCCCCACACAGTCGCACTGTTTTTGACATTTGACATGCAGGTGCAGGGAGAGGATCCCACGCCCACTGACAAGGGTAAGGGGGTGGGGTGATCAGGGTGCGAGATGAGGTTACTAAACATGTTTCACCCTAAATACGTGTGAAACAGGCAGCACAGTGGCTAAGTGGTGAGCATTTTCACCTAGCAGCATTAGGGCCATTGGTTCAAATCCCAACCACCGCACTAACTGCCTGGGGTTTGCATGCTCCCCCTGTGTGGGTTTCCTCTGGGTACTCCAGTTTCCACCCATATTTCAAAGACATGCTGGTAGGTTTATTGGCTCCTCTCTAAATTGGCCCTACTTATGTGTATGTATGTGAGTTAGGGACCTGCTGCGTAAATTGATAGTGCTACATAAGTACATAACATAAATAAAAATAAAATAATATAAAAGTATTTAGAAAAGTGAACTTGTCCTTTAGGCCTCATACACACAGGCGTATTGAAAAACAAGCAGTAACGTCAAACACGATTTTATCAGCTTTATGCATTGACGTCAATGCACGTTTTTCCGTGCTAGCTTTCTGCAGCGTTTCTCTGCCTCTATTCAAAATCAATGGTTCCCTATGGGAGCCCATTAAAATGAATAGAAGTTGCATCATGATGATCCGACTTGCGGCACGACTTGCGTGCTGAGGATCTTGAAGAGGAACCCCCGCAAAAATGTGCGTGCGGTCCCCCCCCCCCAAGAGGTACCAGGCCCTTCGATCTGGCATGGATTTTAAGAGGAACCCCCACACCGAAAAAACTGCATAGGGTCCCCCCCAAAATCTATACCAGACCCTTATCTGAGCATGCAGCCCTCAACATGGGGAGTATGGGTGCTTTGGGGTGGGGGGACTCTGCATCTTAATGCATTAAGATAAACCACCTGTGTGCAGCAGCCCCCTTAATACTTACCTTGGCCCAATCTTGATCTAGCAGTGTTGCTAGAGAGACTCGGCTTTCTGGGACTCTCCCTCTGGATTGGCTGAGACACAAAGCAGGCACCATTGGCTCCCGCTGCTGTCAATCAAAGTCAGTGAGCCAATGAGGAGAGAAAGAAAGGGGGCAGGTTTGAGCCGCCGCTCTGTGTCTGAATGGACACAGAGCAGCGGCTAGGCTCGGGTGCCCCCATAGCTACTTGCTGTGGGGGGCACTCGGCAGGGGCCAGGAGCGCTGGCGAGGGACTTGAGAAGAGGAGGATCAGGGTTCCTCTGTGCAAAACCATTACACAGAGCAGGTTAGTAGGGCATGTTATTTTTAAACAAAAAAAAAAAAGACTTTAGTATCACTTTAAGTTGGCCATACACTAGTATATTTTCAAATGAGAAATTGATCAAACATTTGTAAAAAGTACATTCAATGACTTGACAAATGCTGTTTGAACTTACAAAAACATTTAAACATTTTATATTGGAAGAAATGCAATTTCCTGAACAAAAGCCACGTACACTATTTTACATTTTCCATCCTGCTCCTTCATATTTTCTTGTCCTTGCAGACAAAAACAAACTAACCATTAGAAAATTAAACAAATATTCTTAAAACCAAAAGTTTTTAACAAAATTAGATTTTAAAACCTTTATGTGATCCCTTTAATAGGCTTATCTTTCAGAATCTTTTGTTTGAAAACTTTTACTTGTAAGACTGCATTTTAGCTGAGGTTGAGTAGTCTAGTCACGTCTGTCGCCAACAGATTCTGTAGTGGTTTGATTGATGCTCAAGCTACATCTCTGTGTTTGGTGACAAGGGTGTCTCCCACTAAGTCAATATTTTCTTTGCAGTCCAAAAAAATGTTTGCATCTAAAGACTTTATCTGAAGAAAAAAGTTTTAAATGAAACATTAATACATCACAATGAAAAAGATTTAAAAATGTGGATTATTCACACCGTTGTATAGGGCTTTACATGTATTTTCCGTGACTTGAAGTGGAACTTTGTAAACTTTCAGAAAATAATTATGATAAAATTACCCTAAATAAAGCGTAGCAAAACAGAAAAACAAAACTGTAATATATTGCAGTTTGCCAGTCATCCAGTAACGTCTCTCTCACACGGCCGTGTAGCTGAAGCCGCTGGATTCCATCTGTCCCTAACCGCAGCGATCTGCTTTGTGTGCGGCCACCTGGGAACAGAAGCAGCTGCCATCAGCCCGCCATTAGTTTAAAGGCCAATGCACACTGACTTGCGCTAAAATACACGTACATTTCCATCCATTTTAGTTGCATTTTAACGCGTGCTGGTGTTCGTTGACATACATTTTGACATCCATTGATATACATTTTGCATTTTAACGCAACGTTATAGTGTGAATAGAACACATTGGAATTTGTTTTTCAGATGTCCTTCTGTTGATCTGCGTTTTACAGCTGCACTAAAAATGCACTGGTGTGAATTGGCCCTAAATGGGCTGAGAGGTCTGATCGGAGTGTTCTGGCAGGGAGGCCACCCCCCTGTCAGAACACAATAGCTCTGCAGGGGAGATCGCTGTACTAACGTCGGATCCTTAGTTCATTGGCTCCGACCTTAGCTGTCAGTTGAATGGAGAAAAAAAAAAACTATTAGTGTGTACCAGGCTTAAGCAGGTTCTAAATGTTTTAGGATAGGAATATTTTAAACTAAAAGATCTGGGGAAGGACCAAGAAAGACCTCATCATTAAAATGGGCATCATTTAAAGTGATTGTAAATGATCACCTTGTAAAAACCCATTTAGTTTAAAATAGAAATGAAAGGCAAATCATTTTTGTATAGATCTAAAAAAAATGATACATACCTTTTTCCCTTTTTTATAAGTGATCACATTTTCTCTCTGTTCTCAGCTGCATAAAATCTGGGGGGAGGAGAAGCAGCAGCACACAGATCTTACCAGTGAATGGCTGTGGGGGTGTCAGGACAAGTCTGATTATTGGAGAAGAGTACACTGAGTTCCCAGTATAGCTAGAGAACTGACCATAGGGTGCTCTCCTGATTAGTGTGGTCCATTTTTAATAGGAAAGCAAGGGGACTAGCAGGAACAGCAGGAATTTCACACAAATGAAGCAATACAAAGAGAATAGGGAACTCATACGAGTACATAGTACAGCAGACCTATCAGGAATATGAAGTTTTGGGGTATCAAACGCTTTAAGTTTGCAACGTATACAGTAGCCCCAGACATGCAGTTTGTATTAGCTCGCCAAACACTGTTGTCCAACACCCTCATCCTTGCCATACGGGTCCAGCTTAGTTATTCTGTGCTGCTATTGCATGCGCATGTAATATTTCACAGGTTAATGAAAATTGTAGTATTCCTATTCACTTGTCAGCCTTCACCCAGAGATCAAAGACATTTTTAGAGTGGAACTCCAAGCAGAATTTGGAATCAAATTTTCAGTTACGCAAATGAATTAGCATCTTGTTTGTTTTTTTTTTTTTTGTTTGTTTTTTTTTTTCATAGCTTCTGTCATGTAAGGCCTCTTGCACATGATACTCCTGTTTGAGCATCTCCTTTTTCTGACTTTTTTTTTTGTATGTATTTGCGCGCATTTTTGCACGCACTTGCGCAAGTGCATGCAAACTTATTCTCATGTTTTCTTTCAGCACAATATGTAAATGAGCATTTGCGCACATGAGGTGCAAATTACTGACCAAAAAAGCAGATTTTTTTTTTTTTTTTTTACTGAAGAATGCACGGTGCTTGTTTACACGCCTGTGTGCATAGGCACATCACAATTAATGGGCTGTATTTTAGCTCAGTAAAAAAAAAAAAAAAAACGTAGTGTGCAAGAGGCATTAGTGCTAGTTCACACCAGATGCAGTTCCGTGCGCTTTTTTTTCTGCACTAAAAACACATGCGCAGTGTTTTCCATGTATTCCAATGGCTCTAGTTCACACCAGTAAAGTCAGCTTCCACAGCAGAAAGAATGTAGAGCATGCTGCATTTTTTTCTGCACAGAACTGTACTGGAACATAGCAAATTGTATCAAAAACACACCGGAACTGCATGTGTTGTGAATTGTAAGCAAAAACTGATCCAGAATGTATCCGCAGTGCATTTTTGTGGTGTGAACTGGCCCTAATTGTTTTTGTTACAAAAAGCACAGCCCGTCCAGTGGTTTTAATTCCCTTTCACTGTAGCAGTGGTCAATGCTACCTTTGGTTTTTGCTTAATGTGCCTATGAGATTCTGGCCATAGCGATCTCTTATCCTGCTGCTTGGATCATCACCAGTTTGTTTTGTTGGGTATCTGTAGTGCTCTGCTGCTCCATACACACTATTAGATTTTCTGCAGATTTTTTTCCTTCAGATTTCCAAAATCATGTAGTGTAAGGGCCTGCCTGATTAAATACAAATTGAAACTCTTAAACCCTCTGACGGTAGACATATTATACATGAATGCATATACTATGTCAGCCCCGTTTGCGCTATCTATTTGTTTGAATTTACTTATCTTATTTTATGCATCCCTGCCCATTCCATCTTGATTGTGGGCAATTGAAGCCCACTAGGACGCTCTTCCTGGATAAGGTGCTTAGATCCGCCTTTCATTGCGTCATCTCTTGTTAAGGAATAATGCGATTTTAGCCTACAGAGCTGCGCACTGACTCCTGGGAAACGATGACACACATCTCCCAGGAGCACAGGCGCCACTGGAAATGATGCACATCACTGCCATGGAATGCCCAGATAGCACAAAACCCCCTCAAATGACCCCATTTTGGAAAGGATACACTCCAAGCTACTTGCTGAGAAGTATTTTGCAGATCTCACATTTTGTCACAAAGTTTTGAAATTTGAAAAAAGTAAAAAAAAAAAAAAATCGGTTTATTTCTTCATTTTCCAAAACAAATGAGAGCTGCAAAATATGCACCATGCCTCTTAGCAAATAGCTTAGGATGTCTACTTTCCAAAATGGGGTCATTTGGGGGGGGGGGGGTTGTGCTACCTTTACATTTCAGGGCCTCCAATACCATGATGGGTACTGAGGAGTAAAATCACCATTTTATGCCCTTAGAAATCCTGAAGGCGGTGATTGGTTTTCGGGGTTCTGTACGCGGATAGGCTCCCAAAAAGTCTCACACAACGGGTACCCCATACTCAGGAGAAGCAGCAGAATTAATTTTGGGGTGTAATTCCACATATACCCATGGCGTGTGAGCAATATATCATTTCAGTAACAACTTTGTGTAAAAAAAAAAAAAAAGTAAATAAAAATTGTCATTTCCCGGAAACTTGTGGCAAAATATAAAATATTCCATGGACTCAACATGCCTCTCAGCAGATAGCTTGGGGTGTCTACTTTCCAAAATGGGGTCATTTGGGTTTTTTTTTTTGATATCTGGGCATTTCCTGGCCTCCGAAACCTGGATAGGTAGTGTGGGGTGAAGGCATACATTTTCGCCCTTAGAAATCCTGAAGGCGGTGATTGCTTTTCGGGGTCCCGTACACGGATAGACTCACAAAAAGTCTCACACATGGGGTATCCCCGTACTCAGGAGAAGCAGCAGAATGTATTTTGGGGTGTAATTCCACACATACCCATGGCATGGGTGAGCAATATATAATTTCAGTGACAACTTTGTGTATTTTTTTTATTTTTTATTTTTTTGTCATTTTTCAATCACTAATGACAAAAATATTGAACATTCCATGGACTCAACATGCCTCTCAGAAAATACCTTGGGGTGTCTACTTTCCAAAATGGTGTCATTTGGGGGGGGTTTCAACTGTCCTGGCATTTTATGCCCAACATCACCCACTCTTCTAACCACTTGATCCATTAAGTCTTTTCTGACACTTTTTGTTTACATGAAAAAAATAATTTTTTTTGCTAGAAAATTACTTTGAACCCCCAAACATTATATATTTTTTAAAGCAGAGGCCCTACAGATTAAAATAGTGCGTGTTACAATTTTTTTTTTTGAAAAAGTATTTGCGCAGCAATTTTTCAAACGCATTTTTTGGGGAAAAAAACACTTTTTTGAATTTTAATGCACAAAAACACACTATTTTGCCCAAATTTTTGGCGAAATATAAAAGTTGATCTCATGCCGAGTGCATAGACCCCAAACATGACATGCTTAAAAAATAACCCACACCCGCGAAGCGGCGACAAACTATATACATTTTTAAAACCCTTAAAAAGCCTTTACAGGTTACCACTTCAGATCTGCAGAGGAGGTCTACTGCTAGAATTACTGCCCTTTAACGACGCGTTTATGAAAAAGTTTTTTTTTTTAACATTGTGCGTGATAAAATTAGACATCCCGGAGACGA
>BLSH010298234.1:238418-253784 GCA_018402905.1 Glandirana rugosa | reverse complement strand
TTATCGAGCCAACTTGTTGCCGTCAACCTGCGGTTGTCGCACAGCAAGTGGTTAAGAAAGAGAAGATTGATCATATAACGATTGTATTATGGATGGAACTCTGCTTTAAGGTTTGACCTCCTATTATATGGTTTTGGTAAATCTGAAGAAAAAAATCTGCAGAAAATCGAATAGTGTGTATGGGGTCTTATCGACCCCTCCACTGCTCTACCTGGCATACACTGCAGCATTTTTTTTCACTATTCAAAACATTTATTATTTCTCTGTCATAGATTTGGACTGAGCTTGAATACATTTGTTTACATTCATTTTTTATTTATTTATTTAATTTTTTTAAAGGTGTTTATTCCACTTTCTGTTCTTATTTTCCAAAAGCGTAACACTTAGGCTACTTAGGCTTACACTGGGGCGGGGAGGAGTGATGGTGGTAAATAGCAACGATTTACCACTACTATAGCTACGGCGCCGCTATGCAGGCGGGAACGGGGTGCTTTTAACCCCCAAGAAGGAGTTAACGGGTTAAAAGCGCCACCACATGGCGCGACCGAGGAGGTGTACATAGAAATAACTAAACTTAAGATTGGACTGCGCAGAGCCCAATAGATTGCCCTTCGTTTCTATTTACAGTGTAAAGAGTCTAAATTAACCACACAATCACACATGCAACACTCGTACCCCCGCCACCTCTTCTCTCACCATTGAGCAGGAGAGCCAAGAAGCCCACAGCAACATTTTATCTTTTTGTTAGCTGCCTTTAATATCCTTAGTTACACCCTCAGTATTAAAATGTAACTGTAATTTTTCCTCAAATCGGGTCAGTTTTGCTTTTGTTAGTATAACAATACTTCCATTACCTCAATGTTCTTTTATCTGCTAGAGCTGCAGGAAGAGGCGCCAGCACATACCTCTCACTTTGCCCATTCACACTGGATAATTATCAGCATCTGTCAGTTTGCAGTAGTCGCTTTTGAAATCAATTTTTTTTTCTGCACCGTGAAGTGCTTTCTGATTTTATAGCATGTCAACAAGGCTCAACAGTCTGTCGTGAAGGATTAGAGCCCTTTCCATAAGGTGCTTTCTACACATTCATCGGTTCTGTATTAACATCCATAAGCCTATAAGGTCTGTATAGCTCTCCAGGTCATTCAATGTTAGAGATGCAATGAAATCCTTCTTGAAATCCAGAGCAACTGGTTCATTAAAGGAAAGTGATACCATAGAGTTAATTAGTTTTGTTTTGGTTTCCAAGTCAGCACAGCTTAGTTCATATTTATTATTTTTGTAACATAAGTTCTAAGTCAAATGATTTCAATTATTGTCTTCTATGAATGAAGTGATCGTTTTAATCATCAGGCCATCCTCAATTTGGAGATCATTTTTCATTTATAGAAGCGATAGTGACAGCTTCCGTGAATGGTGGAGGTGGTCGGTAAGTGTGGAAATAGTGGGGCACTCTTGATGAGTGTCTACTCCCTCAACACCGTTACCCCTCCCTACATCAGAAGACTACTGCAGTGGGGAGGGGTCGGAGGAGGTTTAAGAACCAGGAGTAAGCAGCATAAGGGACATCTCCTGGCTTATTTTCAGTAGAAGGTATATATGTTTCTTAATTCAAATACTGCTAAAGTATTTTTGATTTGTACACATTTTATAGATAGTGTGCTTTAATCCTTTTGATGATTTGTTTTATCAATTTATATAGTAATCAAATTGCAGTCTGCTTTACAGAGTGTATATATAAGGCCTCATGCACACTGGGCGTTTTTACAGCTGCTGTTTTGGGCGTCAGATGTTTTTTTTTTAACTGCCTCCCCAGCATGTTATCCTGTGCTTTCATGCACACATAGGCTTTTATCAGCGTTTTTTGGAATGAGAGTTTAATGGCAGGAAAAAAACCTCTGCAAGCATGTTCTGGAGCAGGAGTGTTTTGGCAGAAAAAACACTGACCGCGCCTAAACGCCGGTGTCCAGCCGGTGTTTTTTATTGAAGCGGAGGCCACCAGTGTCCTTAACCAGCGATTAGCTGGTTGTTAGGGAGCGGGCCTGGAAGCCAGCCACGTGTCCTTAACGGATGCGTCATCAGCTGTCAGCGGTTCGCCGCTGACAGCTGAATGTAAAAAAAGAAAAAACACAACATTGCTGGCAGTAGAAGAATGTGAAAGAACAGCATGGGGTACCTCCACCCCCAAATCCATACCAGACCTTTAGGTTTTCAGGGAAACCCCTACTCCAACTTTTTTTTAAAAATGGCGCGGGGTCTTTCCCAAAATCAATACCAGACCCTTATCCAAAGGGGGGGCGGGCAACTGAGCGCCCCCCTCATTCTGAACCATACCAGGTTTCCCACAATAACCAAAGCACCTTGTTGATAGGGTAAAGGGCATCTTCCCCCACAACCCTGTCCGGTGGTTGTGGGGGTCTGTGGGTGGGGTTAGCGGAATCTGGCAGAAGCCCCCAGACTCCCCCCCCCCCCCCCCCCCTGTAAATAAGTATGGGGTACTCATTCACCAACAAAGTGTAAAAAGTAAATAACACAAGTTTTTGGCAAGTGCTTTATTAAAAATCACCAATTAAAATAAAATGTCCCCCGCTGTAGATCCATTGTCAATCACGGCTCCCGCTGCCAACCTGAAAAAAGACAAAAAAACTACTCCTGTCCCGGCGAAGGCTGCCGGCCCTTAAATAACTAAGGGGCGAGGCCACTTCCGGAGCTCCTTTTGGGTGACACACGTCCCATTTTGTTTGCCTGGTTTTGCCGTGATTTGTCATGTGCAAATCGAGGCTAAATCGCAGCATGTTTGGTTTGCCATTGAGAAATAATGGCATTGCAAACGCTTCCCACAGTTTGCCGCAATTCTGAATCACATCGCCCAGGTGTGAATGGAGCCTAACTGTTTACATCAAGCCATGCTTGAGCTATGCAGGAGCTTACAGTGTACCGGTTTCAAAAACACACACAGATAGGTGCCGATCATACTAAGGCTATGTTTTTAGAATTTGTGAGGATGCCGCACACGAAGGAAGCCCGCTGTTGTTGTCCCTTGTGGGATCCTCATCCGCTGCAAGGAAAGCATGCCAACCACTTAGCCCCTATGTTTTATATCACATTCCCTTCCACCTGACACGATGTTCCGTCTGCAGACTGCTCTAGCAATGTGCATTATTAATCTATGTAATGTCAGAGCTATGAAAGATTGTTTGATGGTTGGATCACTTCCTAACAACCAAAATCCGATAAAATGTCACGTTTTCATTAGTCATGAACCTCTCAAGTGCTTTGCCTCAGTATTAAGCATAAAATATGAAGCTCTCAGTGGTGCTTCCTGGTCCTATATTATCGTACAGGTATTTTGTAGTACAACTTACAACAGATTGTGGACATTAAAGTGGTATTAAACCCAAAACCAAAAATATATTATATTGCAGCTTACCAATCATTAGATGTAGTAGCTGCATCCATTTTCTTCTTTGGCTTTTCTACCTCTACTTTCACCTGGTGATCTGGCCAGTAACACACCTCCTGTATTGGTGAGATAAACCTCCTGAAGGAATGAACACAGTAGGCACAGCAGACAGCAGCATTGTTGCTGGGGGGGGGGGGGGCGGGTGGTAGTTGGTGTAAAATGTATTAGCAGATTTAAATACACTAACAAATAAAAGCCAAACTCCAGCTTACACTTTATAGTCAGATAGTTTTTTTTTCCTTTTGGGATAAAGGTTTTGCATGAATAAATAAAAGCTGATCATTTTATACACCTCCGTCAGTGTGAAGTGAGTTGTCTCATCCATATAAACTGATACATTCTGCCGGAGAGCTTGAACTTGTGAAAAACAGACTTTCTGGCTGGATCACCAGATGAAATGAATAGAAAGAGAGCCTAAAAAAGAAAGCAAACGCAGCTATCACATCTAAGAATTGGTAAGCTGCAATATAATAAAAGTTTTCTTTTGAGTGTAATATTGCTCTCATCTTTGAAGATTATTCTTCGGGCTGCATTTAGCATAGTGAACATTTATTTTTCTTTAATTTTTCCATTTTGTTTTTTTTTTTTTTTACTGTATTTTTTATGATTGTGCTTTAACGTTTCTTTAGCATACATTTTTTTCTTTTTCTTTTTTTTAGGTGGGTCAGTGGTAGTTGCAAGTATTGGAATGTTCTCTAATTTTTATGCTTGTTTACGCTTACTAATCCATTTTGTCTTAATTTGCTGTTAGATTTCACTGCACAAATCACATAAATTTAATTGGCCAATGGAAGCAAAGTATTTTTACTTTTTTGTATACGATCCGTGTACTGAAGCCATTGGCTGGTATTGTTAAGCACAGTAGAGGTTGCCTCACATCTAATGATTGCAATAAATAAGGGTTTTATTCTGTGGATAGCTGAGTGGTTGGAGCCATGTAAATCATTTCTTTATGCCCCTGGGCCAGCTGTTTCAAAACTGCTAGTTTCTAGTACAGACATAACACGTCGTTTATCGCCTACTTCAGCTTAAACTGTCTGGTTATACAGCCTTGTGTCTCTATACTCCATAGTAGGAATGGGCTTGGGTGTTTTTGGGTCTCAACCCACCTGCGCGATCATGCCAAGAAGCCGACACCGCACACCACTAATCACAGGCAGTGCACAGATCAGGAAATGTCGCACTGTCTGTGATTAGCGATGTGCAGTGTCTGCTTCCTCGCTGGTTCGGGCAGGTGGGTTGGGACTAGGAACCCGCACACCTGAGCCGTTTTCTACTCTATGGTTTCCATACACTGCACTGATGATGAGCAACAAGCCTGAAACAGCTGTATGCAGTTTGAAATAAATGGTTTCTCCTTTGGACTCCCTGTGAGAACAGAGTTGCTTTGTAATGCACCCCGCAAAGGAGTGGGTTCTTTGTCCTGGCCTCAGAGGAATCAACTTTAATGATTCTATCATTGGGCCCTAAAAGAGTTTGGCACTAGATTGCAAAATTGTGAGTCTACAGGAAGCTGTACAAGAAATATAGGGTAAGCATTAGGCAGTGCCGGGGCAATGTCATCTGGTGCCCAGGGTGGAGATGGAAGACTGCACCCCAAGAGACCGTGTCATTTAAAAAATGGAAAATATAAATATTAGGTTTATTTTGATAATTTAATATGCAATAACATTTGCGTTAGTTTTTGCAACAATAATCCCGAGCAATGCAATGTTGTTAGGTTAACCCCCCAGCATTGATGGGATTGTCTATGATCCCCATTATGAAGTGCCTGGAATTGTTAACTCTCTGGGGGGAGGTTAATTAACCACTTGAGCTCTGAAAGATTTTACCCCCTTCATGGCCAGTCCACTTTTTGCTATATAGAAATGCACTACTTTAACTGGTAATTGTGCAGTCATGCGACACTGTACCAAAAAAATTTTTTTATAATTTTTTCACACAAATAAAGCTTTCTTTTAGGTGTATTTGCACACCACTGGGTTTTTTTGTTTTTATTTTATGAATGAAAAAAAGACCGAACATTTTGAAAAGAATATATTTCTTTCTGCTATAAAACCTCTAATAAAAAAAAGTCTTCATATATTTGACAAAAATGTATTCTGCCTACATGTCTTTGGTAAAGAAATTCCCAATTAGCATATTAATTGGTTTGTGTGAAAGCTATAGCATCTACAAACATTGTTTTATTTATATATATATATATACATACTGGACACTTTTTTTTTTTTATTTTTTTTTTATACTAGTATTGGCGGCGATCAGAAACTTATAGTGGCACTGTGATAGCGACACTAACTGACACTGTGGGAACTAACTGGCACTGACATCACCAGTGACACTAATACAGTGATCAGTGCTAATACTTTACACAGTCGCTGTACTAATGACACTGGCAGGGAAGGGGTTAACATCTAGTGGCAATCAAGGGGGTTAATTGTGTGCCTAACAATGTGTGCTGCTTTTTACTACTGAATGATTTGTTTCTTATCTCTGATTTGCATGGAAAAGAGAGAAAATTGAACGTTTCCTCTATAAAAAGCCCTGTATTGATTGTCAACACAGGGCTTTGGGCTGTGATTTGACACAGCTGGTCAGCAGATCCCAGCCATGATTCATTGGCCAGGATCTGCTGACAGACTCCCACTGTGTACAATGACAGGGGAGTAGGCGGACAGGGGAATGCGTCTGAAACCCTGAAACAAGCTGTGACATATGGGTGGGTACATCTCAATGTCTATATGTGCCTACCTGTGGCGGGTTGAAAAATGCTTAATTACCAATCGTATTTGTAATATGCAGCAGGAAGGGAGTGAATGTATTGCCACTGGTCACTGATGCATTAGTGACAATGGTGTCAGTGTTAATTAACTCCTTGATGCAGGAGCATATAGGGGTTCATAAACACTGACATTGGTGCCACTCATGCAGCACAAAGGGGTTAATTAACTGCCGCTGGTCACTAATGCACCACTGACCAGTGGCAGTACGTTAACCCCCTTCTTGCTGCATATTACAAATACCATTCAAATGGCACTATGCTTACTTGTGCGATCTGCGATGCACTACTTGGTTCCCTCCTCCTTCAGTTCACAGCTCCGGCAGGCAGCAGCACTCTGCTCCTCTCCCATCCAGCCTCTCGCTGACGTCAAGCCGGACGGGACTAGGAAGCACCTGTCCAATGGAGATTAATCCATCTGATGGAGGTGAAGGGTAAGGCTGGTCTCAGGCTTGTGCCGGGTGCAGGAGCGCACTTGGCACATGTTGCAGCCATTTGCTCTGTAGCACGGGTGATGTGTATAGACAGTTAGTGTACATGTCCAGCCTAGTTTTAGCAGCACATTGCCAGCACTTACTCCTGCGCTCCGCTTCCTAAATGGTGCCGCCCAGGGCATACGCCCCTGCCTTGTACCGGCCCTGGCATTAGGCTTTATGCACACTGGGGCTTTTATACACTCCCTTCTCTTGGCAGGATAAAAGCAGCTTCAAAGACTTTTTTGCAAACACATTTAGACACTTTAAGTGCTTGGGCGTTTATTTCATTGGCCAGAATATTAATTTATTCTTTGCACTGAAATGAAAAAAAAAATGATAAACTCCCCTATTGCTTTTACACACGTTTGGGCAGGTCAGGCGTTTTGTACAAAAGCGCCTTTCCTGAACGCTACTTTGGTTGGGGGTTCTGCTTCTAAACACCTGCAAATGCCTATAGTGTGCATGGACAAATCGGCTAACATGGAAGGGTATTTAGGCAGAGAAAAAAAAACTAAAGCTGTAAAAGCAACAAGTTAAAGTGTGCATGAGGCCTTAACATTGAGAGTGTTTGTTTTTGTTTTTTGTTGTTTTTTTTTTTTTTTTACAATTTTTAGCAAGTTTGAGCTTATTATAGCTTTGGGATAACACTTCAGTATAAGTCCCTTTTTACTCTGTTGGAAAATATTGTTTTGATATTTTTGGTTTTAAATAGTGTTTTAAAGAAAACCTAAATCTTGTATTTATCCATTACTGTTAAAATGTTGTTTAGATAAATCAATTTATAAAAAGAAAGTATAAAATATAGTGGTCCTTACATTTTTTTTTTTTTCCTTTTTAGAAAATAACTTTGTTCTCAGATACCACCTGCATTAGAAGTCACAAGTTGGTGTTTTATTTTCTGTTTCAGATGCATCTTCCGGAGTTCCCCCCAAGCAGAGACTGCCTGACTCCGCTCACCCCAACCACTTCCTCATCCGAGCTGACCCAGAACCAGTCACCATGTATTCCCCAGAGCAGACGTCCCTTCATGAAAGTGAGGGTCTGTTCCATGCTTTCATTTTTATTATATTCCAGTCATTCACATACAGGATTTTACCTGCTTTAGGAAACACTGCTCAGCTAATTGAGATCATATTCCTTTTTAGGATCTTTAGGCAATTCAAGAAGCTCAACACAAATGAACTCGTACTCTGATAGTGGTTATCAGGAAGCTGGGACTTTTCACAACCACAGCACGGGGAAACCTGAACTACGACAGCAACATTCCTTCACGGGAACCACCGGAAACCACGTAGTCAGGTCCTCCAGAGCTGAAGGCCAGACCTTTGTCCAGGTACATTTTCTGTTTAAACCTATGTGTAAGATTATGTACGTATGTAGGGGTGTTCACATATATACAGTATGGGTATGCATTGTGAGAGAGAGAGAGCACACCTTTGTTGCTTATACTGAAGACCGGAACAAAGAGGTAAGATTGAGGAAACGGCCATTTAAGTGCTTTCTTACCCACATATATTCTTTAAAATGGCATAATTTTCCCAACCAGGGTACACAACACTGGAAGCTGGTTTTCCAGCTTCCAACCCAACTGATCCAAAACAGCCACAAATGCGTATCTGCACACACAGCAGCTCTGTACCATCTCCATCCAGGAAATTGTAGCAAAACCTATGGTGGAGTGATTGCTAGGGAGCCTACCCATACTTCTGGCTGTACGCCAGGCCTCTGAGACCAAAACCCATTTGCCTATCTTACTAATGGCATTTTCTTGAACTTTTATGTGATAAGATGCCACAATCTGGGTAAAACATTAACTTCCTCCACAATTTTCCCTCTTGCCACAAAAGGCTATTTGTCACAATATATGTATATACAAGTTTGTATTAATGTGTATTTAATTTTTCAATTGGTCGTTGTTGCTGCTTAAATAATTATGAATACATGCATGTTGGTAAACGTGTGTGTCCGTTCTTTAGATACATGTAATGTATATGCATGTGAGTGTACTTGTGTGTATACATTTTAAATGGATAGAAATGCATGTCTGTAATATACACAAATGAATAAATACAAACATGTGAGTAAATATGAGTCACATCCCAGCATATGACTGTCCATACAATGATTCAGATTTGATCTGATTTTTAAGTTGAAACTTTTGAAATTAATAGGGAGGCCTTAGATGAGGAGATGTGTTCACAAAAAAAAATTGCACACAAAACAAGTCAGAAACAATCCAAAATGTTCACAGCAGCTTATGAAATTAGAAGCAATGCCTATTACCTGCTTTTTATGGCCAATAATGCTTCCAACTGCAAAATCTAACCTTTGCTTCCTCACCTCCCATACTGACCTTCTATATGGTGTTGCCTACACAGACTCCTTGCTCTCTGATCCAACATCAGTTCTCTTCCAGGATGAAAGACATTCAGGGGTTGATTTACTAAAACTGAAGAGTGCAAAATCTGGTGCAGTTATGCATTGTAGCCAATCAGCTTGTATTATTAATGTGTTTGTTAACCCAAAAAAAGAAAAGAATCCCGCTACTTTAAAGCATGTTATACAGCACAGTGTTTGTGCTGTGTCATTTGGCCCCCTCTAACACCTAAAAAACCTGGCTCATCCTAACAGTTTCTAACCTCCCATTTGTAAGCTGACCATGGTATATCAGGGTTGCTGAGCGCTGACACCGTGGTCAATGTGCCTCCGTCATCCGCAGCTCTCCTGTGTCTGTGTCCTCCTCTGTCCCCCCCCCCCCCCCTCTCTGCCTGTCTGCTCTCCAATCCTCCCCTCCTGCTCTAAAAATAAGTGTTTTCCTTCTATAGTTCCGTCTGTTATATAACAGTAAGCTCCGCAGTGGATGTCCTTTATAAAAATATGCTGTATAATAGCTTATTTCAGAGCGCTGTTCGGCACTCACCTGACTGCCCGCCGGTCTCCTCCTCTCCTAGTCTCGGCTGACGTCAGCAGAGGTTTCCCAGCACCACCCCCTGCAGCTTTCACATCGGGAGAGGAGACCGACGGGTAGTCATCTGAGCGCCGAATGACGCTTTGAAATAAGGTATTATACAGCAAATGTTTATAAACATCCGCTGCGGAGCTTACTGTTATAACAGACGGAACTAGAATAGGAAAAAATTCACTTAAACACTTTAAGCTTTGACAAAAACCCTGGAAGCTGGTTTCTTTGCAGAACAGCACCAGATTTTGCACTCTCCACTCTTAGTAAATCAATCCAATCTTTGGAGTGTGGGAACACGGGAGAACATGCAAACTTATATTTATATTGCAGCTTACCAATCTATAGATGTGGTGACAGCACTAGTTTTCTTTTCAAGTTTATTTCCTTTTATTTTCACCTATTGATCCTGCCAGTGAGTTGGGTATTTTTCAACTTCCTTTACCAGACAAAGCAATCCAGGCAAAAAGGCTGAGACAAACCGATTAACACTGACAGGGACGATTCCAATGGTCATCTTTTATTCATTTATGTAAAAACTTTTATCCCAAAAGGAAAAACAAAGCTGTGCTGTAACTGTTTAAAGTAAAACTACAGGAAGAACTTTTTTTTTCTTTATTTTGGATAGCATACGGGAGGGTTATAACCCCTGTCAGATTTTTTTTTTCTCTGTCCCATTAACCACTTAAAGAGGAAGTAAACCCAGATGGGGTTTACTTCCTCTACATTCCCCTGCAAAATAGATGTATAATGGGCTACTATGCACCGCATAGTAGTCCATTATGTGTCGCTTACATGCAAATGAAGCTTGCGACGTCCAGCGTTGTCCCCTGTGCTGGCGGCGTCCATCTTCAGCCCCTCTACCTTCCGGGGCCACGACTCCGGTCAGTCGCAGAACTGACGTCACTCCCGCGCATGCGCCAGTCACGGCACGATTACGTTTCTTCACTGCGCATGTGCCGAAATGACGTCAGCAGTGCTAGTACACTACATATCTCCTGAACTGTGCATGTTTGGGAGATATGCAGGGCACCTACAGGTAAGCCTTATCATAGGCTTATATGTAGGTTAAAGTGGTTGTTGCGCATTTTTAAGATTCAGTGTTTACAAGTTAAAATCTGTGTTTTTTGCTAGAAAATTACTTAAAACCCCAAACATTTTTTATATTTATATATATATATATATATATATATATATATATATATGTATATATGTATATTCTAGCACCCTAGAGAATAAAATGGCGGTCGTTGCAGTATTTTGTCACACCGTATTTGCGCAGCGGTCTTAAGGCCCGTACACACCATCCAATTATCGGCCGAAAATTTTCGTACGACAACCTGCCGTCCGATAACCTTACCTTTTGTATGCTCCATTTCACAGCCAATTTTAATTCATCGTCCAACAAAAGCTGGATGAGCCAACTAGAAAATTTTTGTCTGCCATTTTTGGCTCGTCTGTACAGAAGTTGGAAAAAGTTGAAAGTACAAACGCATGTTCAGAACCCAGGAACGAGCCAGAAGTGTTTGGTCATGTAAACCAGCGTTCATAATTCACAATTCACATTCGTGAAGCGGCAATAGAAATAGCGAAATGCAGCGTAAGGGGCTCAAAGGGTGACACACGAAAACTGAACTTCCTCTTTATATGCTCGTAGCACGTCACTAGATTTGCCTTTGTCGAACGATAATTTTACTAACGTCAGTACGCTAGACAAAATCATGGACAGCCGATTTTGGAAAATAATTGGATGTGCGGTCGTACGTCAATCGCAGCGTGTTTTATGAGGCTTTAAAAGTGCCTTTTTTTTTTTTTTTTTTTTTAAAGAAACTTAGACAACAGTAAAGTTAACCAAATTTTTTTTCCGAGTAAATTGATACCCATCATGTCATGCTTCAAAATTGCACCTGCTCGTGGAATGGCGACAAACTTTGGCACTTAAAAATCTCCATCAGCGACAACATTTTCCAAAGGTTACCAGTTTTGAGTTACAGAGGAAGTCTAGTGCTAAAATTATTGCTCTTGTGCTAACGATCGTGGCGATATCTCACATGTGTGGTTTGAACATCGTTTTCATATGCGGGCGTGACTTGCGTATGCGCACGCTTCTGTGCGCGAGCTCGGTGAGACGGGCGCTTTAAATTTTTTTCTTATTTATTTTACTTTTCATATTTTTATACCATCCTTTAAAAAAGAAAAAAACAATGGATCACTTTTTTTCCTATTACAAGGAATGTAAACAATCCTTGTAATAGAAAAAAGCATGCCAGGACCTCCTTAAATATGAGATCTGGGGTCAAAAAGACCTCAGATCTCATATTTACATTTAAATGTAAAAAAAAAAAAGAAAAAAGACGCTTGGAAAAAAAGTCGTCTCCTTTAAGAGCTATGGGCGGAAGTGACGTTTGACGTCGCTTCTGCCCTTCAATGCTATGGAGCCGAGTGGGCAGCATCTTCCACTCGGCATCCAGGCAGTAGGGTGGAGGGGGGTGATCGTCTCCGCTGCTACCGGCGAGCCCAGTAAGTGGTGGAGATAACGGGAAGGTGGCGGGAGGGTGTGGGCACCTCTCCCGCCCCCCCATAAAAGTGATCTTGTGGCAAATCCGCTGCAGAGACCACTTTTATCCGAAAGCTGGCTGCCCGCCGTTTAAAACAAAATACTGGGGTTATGGTAGCTATCTGTTACCATAGCAACGGTATTCAACTGCAAAGTACTGTCGTATAATGGCGGGCGGTCCAGAACTTCCTGTCCCATAGCCAAAACAGGAAGTCGTTGGAAATCCCTGCAAATTTAGGGAATCCCTTGGGGCCCCCAGGTCACCAGGACTAGTGTGCCCACTGAAAGATTTCTCTTCTTTTTCAACCTGAAATTTTGTAGTTTTCAATGATAATGGTAAACCGGACCAATAGGGAGGGTTAATCTCCCTAACGGGGGGCACCTACAGCAATGAAATATATTAGATGTTCTAATCATCTCCACTCTGTTAAAAACTAAAAAAAAAAAAAATTTTGCCTTTAGTTAGACATTAAAAAGTGTTAGTTGGAGGTCGGCTTTAATTACTGAAGTCCATCTAATTATGCTAGTATATTAACCACCACCCTTTCCCCAGATTTATAAAAAAAAAAAAAAAAAATGTAAAAAAAATTATCTGTTTTATTTCTAGAGCCAAATGAAACGGGAAGCAATATTGGCTCAGAGATGTCTCAAGTTGTTTGTGGGCCATATGCTAAACCTCAAAGGCTTAATTTAGCTCTTAACCACACAGTTTATACTTTATGGTTATATACTGACATTCAATTGCAAGAACAGAGAATCATGAGATGAACAGACCTCCTGAAGATCAGGAGAAAAGTAGTCAATCAAAGCAGAGCTAATTAGTAAGTCTGTGAGACAATATCCCACAACACAATCTTCGCTTGAGAACTGTACTGAAGTATAAAACAGAATTCTAAATAGTTTATGGTGGTTTGTTTCTGCATTTTTATGTTTTGTTTTTATGCTGTTTTTCTTAAAGCCGTCAAATGCAATGGCAGCCAATCGAGCAGTTCGAAGAGTTAGTTCTGTTCCTTCAAGGTCACAGTCACCTTCTTACGTCATTGGTCCTGGAGTATCTCCATCTAGAGGCTCACTGAGAACTTCTCTTGGGAGTGGTTATGGCTCCCCATCTGTTACAGATTCACGGCCACTTCCCACCGCCAATACCTACACTTCTACAACGTTGCCTTCTCAAAGAGCTGGTTCCCCGTACACAGTGCGCAGGGCCAACTCCCCAACAGCTGTACGAAGGATTGGGTCAGTCACTACTCGGCAAAACTCAAACCCCTCTAGCATGTCCTCATCTTACCAAACCTTGGGCACTTCGGTCAGAGTCGGCTCTCCACTAACATTATCAGATTCACAGAACAGAGCGGGCTCGTTGTCCCAAGCTCCTGCGGGATCATCATCATCTCCAAAACGTCCGGGAATGACAGCGGTACCACAGCATATGGGAACTTTGCAGAGGAACCTGCATGAAATCGACCAATATCAGTCATATGATATCTACGAAAGAATGGTACCCTCGCGGCCTGACAGCCTTACAGGTTAGTGCAAGAAAATATATAAGGCACTACATTTGAAAGTTGCTCAAGGGACACAACCTACCCGATGAGAGGCTCTAATTTTTATCCTGGCATTTATTTTAGGCAGCTAGATTACCTATTAGTTAAATACCTAAAGCTGAATTTGAAACTCCAAAAAACTCTGGCCAGTGTGTTCCATGGTTCAAGCACGCCTTCTAAACTCACTGTCCAGGGCACAATTTGCATCATAAAAGGTTTACAGTGAATCGTGACAAGCAACTGCACTCCTGGGAGCAATACAAGTATCCGACTGTAGGAAGTTTAATCAACATACATTCATTGGGCTTTTTTGACTTTAAGGGTTTGTTCACACGTGACTAAATTTATAATACTTAAAGACGAAGGCCAGGCCTGAGCTTGTTTGGCTGGGCTTCTCCTATGGATCACAGGAGTGCAATTCATTTTGCACTCCTGTGACCTGTTTTCAGTAGAGAGCGGACTAAAGTCCACTCTCTGCTGACGTCATAGGAGTCGGACCAGGCACCGCGTCATTCCGACTTCGAGTCTGGATCCGCCAGGTGCCTGGACCGACAGCAATCTCAGCCTCTCAGTGAGCTGCTGAGAGCCTGAGACGGCCGCTCCCTACCCCTCCACATTTCAGCGCTCCAGCGAGCGTGGAGGAGCAGAGCGGAGGGCTTGCTGATTGACAGCCAGCAGCTCTCCACTCAGGGATCTGTGAGAACCAAGGCATCGGTGGTGTTTGATGCCTTGGTTCTCGGTGTAGAAGCGCCAGGGGACAGATGCAGCATCTGACCGATGCTGCATCCACCTAGGTAAGTATAAATCTGCAATAAAAAGAAATCCCATACTTCTCTTTTAACAAACGCGCCTATAGCCTTAGTATGGGTATTAGACTGGCGTTTTACAAGCGGTAATGACGAGTTAAAATACTCCCCAAACCACCAATGGGCAGTTTTGAAGCATTTGATGAGCGGTAAAACCGCTCCACAAATGCCTATTCCATTACAAGAAATTAATTTTAACACCCCTCAACCCCACTGCAACTGCCTGCCAGAACGTTTGCGAAGCATTACCATAGACTTGAATGGGAGGTGTTTGAAAGGCTTTAAACACCTCCTTACTCGACATGAGGTTTCAATTTTGAAGCGAGGCAACGCTAACGCTTCGTTTTGCTAATGTGAACAGCACTGTGTGCTGTCCATTGTATCATTTGCATTGGCATTTCAGAGACCTCTCAAATGTCTGCTTTTAATACCAGTGTTAATTTAGCCTAACACATTTTAACTTTGGAGTACAGCTCATTCCTCCACAAATTTCGGAAAGTTTGTGGAGGGTAAGTTCAGATACCATTACGAAGCGTTTGCAAGACCGTCCGTCAACGTCACCCCAACTCCCCACAATTTTAATTAAAGAACATTACCTTATCCGTAAACACCTCGCCAAAATGGCGAGTAGTTTACGAAGTTTTGACGGGTAACCACCAAACCCCTCATAAAATTGAGCAGTAATGGCGAACATTTTGCGGTCAGATTATGGGTATGATTCCGATATCCGCGCAAACAATTTTCTCTTCATACCCTAAAGAAAAATAACGTCTAAATATGAA
>BLSH010298234.1:220533-235299 GCA_018402905.1 Glandirana rugosa | reverse complement strand
TCAGGTCCGGCACTCATGGCTCTGTGTTCAGTTCGCCGTGGCTGCTGGAAAGAGGTGGATAAGGGAGAGGGGGATCCGCTCCATTTCACTGACCCAGCTTTGATAGCCGCCATCCGGGCTTTACAACACAGCCGCTAGGATCCCCCTCCTCCCTTATCCACCTCTTTCCAGCAGCCTCGGCGAACTGAACACAGAGCCCTGAGTGCCGGACCTGAGAGGGGGGGCTATCAGAGCCGCCGACTCCCGTGGCGGCGGGAGGGGGGACGGATGTGCTCTGTCTGCCTGCATGCTTCTGCTGCCTAGGAGGGGACACTCCATGGACCTGTAACGGCTGGCGGGAAAGGGCTCCCCCGCTCCAGGCAGCTATAATCATCACTGGAGCCTGGAGGAGTGATGCGCGCCGGCCAATAGACTCCATGCACCAGTGGGTCCTACCGCCTCCGCCTGCCGCTCTGTCAAGTCGCCCGCCCTGCGGGCGGGCAACTTGACACCGCCATTAGGGGCCCCTCGGGAGGCTCGGGGCTGAGGGCGTGACATTCGGGGCTCCAGCCCCGATAGCCACCCCTTAGCGACGCCCCTGGGTGGGAGGAAGAGGAGCAGATTGAGCTCTCTCTCCTCTCCCATCTGTGTGTGTGTGTGTGGAGGGGTGGGGATTGTTAGTGCTGGCTTTGGACAGTGTGAAAGAGAAAGTAACAGACACTCTTGGCTTACACAACTGCAGCCAGCAAATATGCTGGGAAGCAATAGTCCGGTCTGAGCAATGTGTCTGGGTTTGAGGTTGCCTGAAATCCGGACGCATGATTCCAAACCCAAACTGTCTGGGCGAATCCCGGACAGGTGGCAACCCTAGTTTTCTGTCTGCGGGTCCCCTACCCCCTCATCTATAGTGTACTTATTTCAATTAATCAGGTGTATATATGGGCTGCCATTGCCAAGCATGCACATATATTGTGATGCTCACCCCTGAAAGTGCCACCTTGATGTATTGGTCCCTTCTGCCCAGCACCTGTATCCTCCTTTACCTGGACCCAAGAACGCAGACAACCTTATGCAGCTTATATGGACTTTATTTAAAGGCAAGGCCCTAAAAAGAAATGGGTTAGTTAAACAACAGTTTAGAATATCACATGTAGGTACCTTGTTAAGCAACACAATTCACAGGGTGTTACTGTTCTTTCACTACGTCTGCCTGAGAGGCAACCAGTGCAAAAATGTGCACTAGGCAGGAACGAGAGACTTTCTTGCTTCTAAGCTGCAGAAAAAACTAACAATCTCAGTACAGTGCAGCAATATGCAAAATGTCTGCAACAGCAATACAGCCTATCTACTGCAGTGATGCCCAGCCTAACCACTGGCCAATTGAACAATGTTTATCTAGATGAATGTTCTGCCAACTGGCAGACTTTTTACAGTTGTATGCAAAAGTTTAGGAACCCCTGACAATTTTCATGATTGTCATTTATAAATATTTGGGTGTTTGGTTCAGCAATTTCATTTTGATCTATCAAATAACTGAAGGACACTGTAATATTTCAGTAGTGAAATGAGGTTTATTGGATTAACAGAAAATGCGCAATATGCATCAAAACGAAATTAGACAGGTGCATAAATTTGGGCACCCCAACAGAAAAATCACATCAATATTTAGTAGAGCCTCCTTTAGCAGAAATAACAGCCTCTAGACGCTTCCTATAGCCTGTAATGAGTGTCTGGATTCTGTATGAATGTATTTTGGGCCATTCCTCCTTACAAAACATCTCCAGTTCTGTTAGGTTTGATGGTTGCTGAGCATGGACAGCCCGCTTCAAATCACCCCACAGATGTTCAATGATATTCAGGTCTGGGGACTGGGATGGCCATTCCAGAACATTGTACTTGTCCCTCTGCATAAATGCCCAAGTAGATTTTGAGCAGTGTGTTGGGTCGTTGTCTTGTTGACATATCCAGCCCCGGCGTAACTTCAACTTTGTGACTGATTCCTCAACCTTATTCTCAAGAATCTGCTGATATTGAGTGGAATCCATGAAACCCTCAACTTTAACCAGATTCCCAGTACCGGCATTGGCCACACAGCCCCACAGCATGATGGAACCTCCACCAAATTTTACTGTGGCTAGCAAGTGTTTTTCTTGGAATGCTGTGTTCTTTTGCCGCCATGCATAACGCCCCTTGTTATGAACAAATAACTCAATCTTTGTCCAAATGTGCGTTTGCATACCTCAAGAGACTCAGTTTGTGGCATGTGTGCAGAAAAGGCTTCTTTCGCATCACACTCCCATATATCTTCTCCCTGTGCAAAGTGCGCTGAATTGTTGAACGATGCACAGTGACACCATCTGCAGCAAGTTGATGTTGTAGGTCTTTGGAGGTGGTCTGTGGGCTGTTTTTGACTGTTCTCACCATCCTTTTGTTCACTATGTTCCTCACAGTGGACACTGACAGCTTATATCTCTGTGATAACTTTTTGTAGCCTTCCCCTAAACCATAATGTAGAACAATCTTTGTTTTCAGGTCATTTGAGAGTTGTTTTGAGGCCCCCATGTTGCCACTCTTCAGACGAGAGTCAAAGAGAACAACAACTTGCAATTGGCCACCTTAAATACCTTTCTCTTCCGTTCACTGACAGACGCAGCATTCTTATGACACATGGGGTTCTGCTCATCCTACTAGGAGTAGCCTAGGCAAAACAAACAAAAGTGTAGGTTGGCCCCTCCCAGGGGGGCGTCCTCACCTTAGCATATAATCCCCCTGCTCTGTACAACACATCAGTTTTTATTTGCCTAGTGCAAGGAGTAGACCTGGTTCACTATGGGAGCAGCGGTCTCCTGAAGATCCATCTTGCACCCTGCTTACCCTCGCTGGCTTTGACGGCTTGGCTATTGAGTCCCAGGTATTGAGGGATAGGGGTGTCTTTGTCTCCGTAATCCCTACTATGATAAAAGCACTTAAGAGTTCCTCACGTAAGATTTATCATAGGACCTGGAAGGCCTACATTACCTGGTGCGAGGCAGGGGGTTGGAACCCCCGCTCTTATAGAGTATCCAGAGTACTGTCATTTTTACAGCAAGGTCTGGACAAGAACCTGGCGTTAAGTACGCTTAAGGGGCAGATTTCGGCCCTGGCGGTTCTTTTTCAACTGCCCTTGGCGTCTCATTCATTGATCCGTACATTTGTACAGGGGGTACGTCATGTGGCTCCTCGGATACGGTCACCTTTGGCACTGTGGGATTTGAATCTGGTGCTTTTCTGTGTTGCAGAAACCGCCATATGAAAGGATTAGGGACATTCTCTTACAGTTGTTGTCGCAGAAGGTGGTCTTTCTGGTAGCTATCACATCCGCCAGTCACCTTACTTTGTCCTCCATAAGGACAAGGCAGTTTTGTGACCTTCCCCTTCGTTTCTTCCGAAGGTGGTTTCTTCCTTTCATTTAAATGAGGATATTGTTCTCCCCTCATTGTGCCCGCACCCATCACATCCCAAAGAAGTTGAGCTGCATTCTTTGGATGTGGTGAGGGCCTTGTGGGTGCATTTAAGTTCTACAGCCTCCTTTCGGAAGTCTGATTCTTTATTTTTGCCGACGGAAGGGTCGCGCAAAGGTATGGTGGCCTCGTCAGCTACCGTGTCTCGTTGGATACGGAAGACCGTGACTCATGCATATGAGATTCGGGGTAAGGTTCCCCCGTTTCCAGTCACCGCTCATTCCACCAGGGCAGTTAGTACGTCCTGGGCGTTTAGACACCAAGCCTCGGTGTCCCAGGTGTGCAAAGCGGCTACTTGGGCCTCAGTGCACACGCTTACTAAGTTTTACAAAATTGATGTTTCAGCATCTTCGGATGCTGCTTTTGGCCGCAAAGTATTACAAGCGGCAGTATAGGCGCAGTTAGCGCCGCCTGAGAGGGCGTTTTTCTGTTGGGTACAGTTGTTATGATTTTGCCCACCCCTCTTGATTGGCACAGTTTTGGGACGTTCCCATGTGTCATAAGAATGCTGCGTCTGTCAGTGAACGGAAGAGAAAAAGGGATTTTTAGTGTAACTTACCGTAAAATCCTTTTCTCTGAGTTCACTGACAGACGCAGCACCCACCCCTCTGCGTTGGTTTTGTGCGGCTTGTTACGAACTGATGTGCTGTACAGAGCAGTGGGATTATATGCTAAGGTGAGGACGGCCCCCTGGGAGGGGCCAACCTACACTTTTGTTTGTTTTGCCTAGGCTACTCCTAGTAGGATGAGCATAACCCCATGTGTCATAAGAATGCTGCGTCTGTCAGTGAACTCAGAGAAAGGGATTTTACGGTAAGTTATACAAAAAATCCCTTTTTTCTCATGATTGGATGCACTGTATACACGCCCACATGTGTGATGTCAATATTATGTGACCTGAACAGTTCAATTTAAACAGGAAATGTTCTCTCCAGCAATAGAAACTAAACTGAGCACATGCAGGATGGCTACCCTCACTGTATTATATGGCCTTGCCAAGATGGACAGTGCAGGAGGGGAAGGATCTGTCCATATAGAACCTATTTACACAATGCAGAGGGTAAACCCCTTAAGTTCCACATTGAGTATAACAAGCATCTGCATTTACAGACAGATTTTACTGTTGTGAATTTAGTAACACTTTAACAACTTCAGCCCCGGAAGGATTTACCCCCTTCCTGACCAGAGCACTTTTTGCGATTCGGCACTGCATTGCTTTAACTGACAATTGTGCGGTCGTGTGACGTTGTACCCAAACTAAATTGGCATCCTTTCTTTTCCCACAAATAGAGCTTTCTTTTGGTAGTATTTTATCACCTCTGCAGTTTTTATTTTTTGCGCTATAAACGTGACAATTTTGAAAAAAACTTTTTTTTTTGCCATAATACATATCCAAAAAAATAAAAAAATAAAAAAAAATATTCATCAGTTTTGGCCGATATATATTCTTCTACATATTTGTCATAAAAAAATGGCAATCGGCGACAATCTGCGATTTTTATCGGGACTGCGATATTGCGGCGGACATATCGGACAATTTTAACACCACTTTGGGACCATTGACACTTATACAGCGATCAGATCTAAAAATGGCCACTGATTACTGTATAAATGTCACTGGCAGGGAAGGGGTTAACCTGCAGGGTGCAATCAAGGGGTTAACTGTGTTACCTAGGCATGTTCTAACTGTGTGGGGGCTGGTCTGGCAGGGGCGTGACAGATCTAACTGATCCCGATGACAGGGATCAGTAGATCACTGTCATGCCCACTGACAGAATGGGGAACCTCCATGTTTACATTAGGCAGAGTGCAGCGGGCACAAGGGCGCGGCGACGTAGGAACGCGCCCGCCCACAACCGCGGCTGAGCGGATCGCCATGTACAGACGGCGATCTGCGTAGCGGAGCCAACTTGCCGCAGTAAAAAGTATGCAAGGCGGTCGGCAAGTGGTTAATTGAACAAGCTGAAGTTAGAAGCTGATTGGCTACCATGCACAGCTGCACCAGATTTTGCACTCTCCAGTTTTAGTAAATCAGCCCCTGTGTGTTTACCTGCAGTTATGTGCATTAAGTTTAGCGGTGTATAGAGAAAATAGAATTGTGTGTGTCCAGGGCCAGATTAGATACTCTGAAGGCATCTAAACTTGTGTAAATGCAAGTACAAACACGGGAGAACTTAAACTGTGCTCAAAGTTTGTTCATACTTCCCAGATAATTTCTCCTGTGTTAAAATAAACGAAAACGCAGGAGACTTGTGTGAATGTAGCCTTACAGTAAAGAAAATGGGATGATTAGGATTCTGCGCCTTCCTTTAAAATGTCATTCTGCATTCCATACGACCTACCAGTATTGTGCCTCGGGCGAAAATGTACAGTACTTTCAAATCATAGCATCTTGTCCTAGATGAAACAATTATCCTGAAATTCAGATCAGAAAAATCATGCCAGGTGGGAACAGCAATTATCGATAACAAATTGCCCAATTTCTGCTTTCTATTTTTTCACATAATTGCTTTTAGATGAATAGTATTTTCACTTGAGGAAATAATTTGCTCTAAGTTTGCCAGGAATAGGTGTTTAAATGTAAGAACCATATAAGCATGGTAATAATGCTGAAACAGTCCCTTGAAAGGCAGGAGCGATATAAGGAATAGTATTAGCATGGTTATAGTGAAATGCAAACTGCTTAGCCCCCTAAAAACGTCCCAACTCAAGGATGGGTGATGCAGTAATGCTCTATAGAATGCAAGGTGTGTTTGCAGGAATTTAATTTGTAATGGCAGTGGAGAAAAGCCCTTATTTTTTTCAAAACACAACAATGCATTTAGAACAACCTTTTACCATTAATATCTGTACTGCTACCACAGACTTTTTTTAAAAATTACATGGATTCTGTTTCGAACTAAAGTTCCTCAAACCCACATGATACAAACTTGCCTTGAGAGTTGTATAATAATTAAAGGCATTTAGATAGCACTGACAATCAACATAGGACTTTACATATTGTATATTCATATCAGTCTAAGTTCCTGATTTTACATTCATACATACACCTACATACAGTTGTGCTCATAAGTTTACATACCCTGGGTGAATTTATGATTTCTTGGCCATTTTTCAAAGAATATTAATGACAACACAAAAACCTTTCTTTCACTCATGGTTGGTGTTTGCCTGAAGCCATTTATTATCAATCAACTGTGTTTGCCCTTTTTAAATCATAATGACAACAGAAACTACCCAAATAACCCTGATCAAACGCTTACATACCCTGGTGATTTTAGCCTGATAACATGCACACAAGTTGACACAAAGGGGTTTGAATGGTCATTAAAGGTAACCATCCTCACCTGTGATCTGTTTGCTTGTAGTGTGTGTGTATAAAAGGTCAATGAGTTTCTGGACTCCTGGCAGACCCTTGCATCATTCATCCAGTTCTGCACTGACGTTTCTGGATTCTGAGTCATGGGGAAAGCAAAAGAATTGTCAAAGGATCTGCGTGAAAAGGTAGTTGAACTGTATAAAACAGGAAAAGGATATAAAGAGATATCCAATGAATTGAGAATGCCAATAAGCAGTGTTTAAACTTTAATCAAGAAGTGGAAAATGAGGGGTTCTGTTGTAACCAAACCACGGTCAGGTAGACCAACTAACATTTCAGCCACAGCTGCCAGGAAAATTGTTTGGGATGCAAAGAAAAACCCACAAATAACTTCAGGATTCTCTGAAAACATGTGCTGAAAACGTGATATGGTTGTTTCAAGATGCACAATAAGGAGGCACTTGAAGAAAGATGGGCTGCATGGTCGAGTCGCCAGAAGAAAGCCATTACTACGCAAATGCCACAAAGTATTCCGCTTACAATATGCCAAACAGCACAGAGACAAGCCTCAAACCTTCTGGTACAAAGTCATTTGGAGTAATGAGACCAAAATTGAGCTTTTTGGCCACAACCATCAACTCTACAAACTACATTTGGAGAGGAGTCAACAAGGCCTGTGACACGGAGGGGGATCGCTGATTTTTGAGTATGTGTGAGCTACAAAGGCACAGGAAATTTTGTCAAAATTGATGGCAAGATGAATGCAGTATGTTATCAAAAAATACAAGAGGAACATTTGCATTCATCAGCCAGGAAGCTGCGCATGGCACGTACTTGGACATTCCAACATGACAATGATCCAAAACACAAGGCCAAGTCGACCTGTCATTGGCTACAGCAGAATAAAGGGAAGGTTCTGGAGTGGCCATCTCAGTCTCCTGACCTCAATATCATTGAGCCACTCTGGGGAGATCTCAAACGTGCAGTTCATGCAAGACTGCCCACGATCTTCCAGGAACTGGAGGCTTTTGCCAAGAGGAATGGGCAGCTTTACCATCTGAAAAGATAAAGAGCCTCATCCACAAATACCACAAAAGACTTCAAGCGGTCATTGATGTTAAAGGGGTCAATACACGGTATTAAGAACTGGGGTATGTAAACTTTTGATGAGGGTAATCTGGGTAGTTTATTAGGATTTAAAAAGAGTAAACACCATTGATTGTTAGTAAATGGCTTCGGTCAAACACTAACCATGAGTGCAAGAAAAGTTTTTCTTTTCTCATTCATATTTTCTGAAAAATGGCCAAGAAATCATAAATTCTGCCAGGGTATGTAAACTTATGAGCACAACTGTACATACTGGGGCCAATTTAAACAGGAAACAATTATCGTACCAGTATGCCTTTTGGATTGTGGAAAGAAACAAAGTATCAGGAGGAAACCAATGCAAGCACTGGGAAAAATGCAAACTCCATACAGATATAATTGTTGATACATCTGCTAGAGAAGCAGAATGTTACACCATATGGATTCTGAACGCAGACCTACTCTCCCCTCGTGATATATACAGCCGTGGCCAAAAGTTTGTTGAGAATGACACAGATGTTTATTTTCACAAAGTATGCTGATTCAGTGTTTTTAGACCTTTTTGTCAGATGTTACTATGGTATGCTGAAGTATAATTACCAGCTCTTCATAAGTGTCAAAGGCTTTTATTGGCAATTACATTAAGTTTATGCAGAGTGTCAATATTTGCAGTGTTGACCCTTCTTTTTCAAGACCTCTGCAATTCGCCCTGGTATGCTGTCTATCAACTTCTGGGCCACATCCTGAGGGCAGCTTATTCTTGCATAATCAATGCTTGGAGTTTGTCAGAATTTGTGGGATTTTTTTTTGTTCACCTGCCTCTTGAGAATTGACCACAAGTTCTCAATGGGATTGAGTTCTGAGAAGTTTCTTGGCCATTGACCCAAAATTTAGATGTTTTGTTCCCCTAAGCCACTTAGTTATCACAATTGCCTTATGGCAAGCTTTTCCATCATGCTGGAAAAGACATTGTACATCACCAAACTGTTCTTGGATGGTTGGGAGAAGTTGCTCTCAGAGGTTGTTTCTGTACCATTCTTCATGGCTCTGTTCTTAGACAAAATTGTGAATCAGCCCACTCCCTTGGCTGTGAAGCAACCACACACATGAATGGTCTCAGGATGCTTTAATGTTGGCATGACACAGGACTGATGGTAGCCCTCGCCTTTTTTTTTCTCCGGACAAGGTTTTTTTCCAGATGCCCCAAACAATCGGAAAGGGGAATTATCAGAGAATATGGCTTTACCCCATTCCTCAGCAGTCCAATCCCTGTGCCTTTTGCAGAATATCAGTCTGTCCCTGAAGTTTTTCCTGGAGAGAAGTGGCTTCTTTGCTGCCCTTCTTTACACCAGGCCATCCTCCAAAAGTCTTCGCCTCACTGTGTGTGCCGATGTACTCACACCTGCCTGCTGTCATTCCTGAGCAAGCTCTGCACTGGTGGTGCCCTGATTCCACAGCTGTAACAACTGTAGAAGACAGTCCTGGTACTTGCTCGACTTTCTTGGGCGCCCTGAAGCCTTCTTCACAAATGCAGTGGGATTAAGTTCATTTTCATGGCAAAGAGGGACTTTGCAATTCATCTGATCACTCTTCATAACATTCTGGAGTATATGCAAATTGCCATCATAAAAACGGAGGCAGCAGACTTTGTGAAAATGAATATTTGTGTCATTCTCAAAACTTTTGGCCATAGCTGTATATGGAACCCGGTGGCAGTGAATTCTACACAACTCAGATGAAGATCTGCTGAGTTGAATTTTTTACTTGGCGGTAATAAACCTAAACGTTTACTTAATAATTAAGATGTGATGGCTGCATTCATATTCTTTTTTAGGTTTTCTTTACTTTCACCTGGCAATACAGTGTCTTATTTAAAAATGCAATTTAATGCTCAAAAGTACTCAATATGTGGCAACACACATATATACTCCGGATACCATGTCACTTCCGCCATTTGAAGCGCACACTGGATCCATACGGCACGGAGCAGTGGTGTTCCTAGGGGAAATTGTCGGCAGGTCAGTTTAGGTTCCAGGCAGGGCTCTATTTTTATGAGTGCATTACTTTTTATGTTTGAGGATTTTTAATAAATAAATGTGGCTATGATGGCTTCTCTGGTTTATTTCTTATAACGGAATATTAGTATACCAGGCACTCAGTTCCCTTGATACCAGTAGCCCTTCAGAGGACATATTGAAATTATCCTGAGTGCTATTGGACTTTTGTAAGTGAAAAATCAAACAGATTGGGACTTTAAATATACTCCACCAGTATTATATAAACTGCGTTTAACCACCAACATCCATAAAAAACAGTTTTATTATTATTAGCTTCTTTAGGACATTTGAATCTGACCCACCTGACCTTTATGGCTATATCCACAACAAATAAAATGGCATCGCTCAGCCTGGACACCAATTGCGCTCCCGCCAGGTCCCCCCGACTGGCTCATTATCCCCAAATTGAGATTTCTGTAAATGAAAAAAGAAAAAAAGAAGTGTGTGTGTGTGTGTGTGTGTGTGTGTGTGTGTGTGTGTGTGTGTGTGTGTGTGTATATATATATATATATATATATATACACACACACACGTAAGTATACCCCTCACATTTTTGTAAATATTTTGATATCTTTTCATGTGACAACACTGAAAGAATTACACTTTGCTACAATGTAAAGTAGTGTGTGTACAGCTTGTATAACAGTGTGAATTTGCTGTCCCCTCAAAATAATTTAACAAACAGCCATTAATGTCTAAACCGCTGGCAAGAAAAGGGAGTAAACCCCTAAGTGAAAATGTCCAAATTGGGCCCAAAGTGTCAATATTTTGTGTGGCCACCATTATTTTCCAGCACTGCCTTAACCCTCTTGGGCATGGAGTTCACCAGAGCTTCACAGGTTGCCACTGGAGTAATCTTCCACTCCTCCATGACAATATCACGGAGCTGGTGGATGTTAGAGACCTTGCGCTCCTCCACCTTCCATTTGAGAATGCCCCACAGGTGCTCAATAGGGTTTAGTTCTGGAGACATGCTTGACCAGTCCATCACCTTTACCCTCAGCTTCTTTAGCAAGGCAGTGGTTGTCTTGGAGATGTGTTTGGGGTTGTTATCATGTTGGAATACTGCCCTGCAGGCTAAGTCTCCGAAGGAAAGGGATCATGCTTTGCTTCAGTATGTCACAGTACATGTTGGCATTCATGGTTCCCTCAATGAACTGTAGCTCCCTAGTGCTGGCAGCACTCATGCAGAGCCAGACCATCACACTCTCATCACCCTGCTTGACTGTAGGCAAGACACTTGTCTTTGTACTCCTCACCTGGTTGCCGCCACACACCATCTGAACCAAATAAGTTTATCTTGGTCTCGTCAGACCACAGGATATGGTTCCAGTAATCCATGTCCTTAGTCTTCTTGTCGACAGCAAACTGCTTACTTGTGCATCGTCTTTAGAAGAGGCTTTCTTCTGGGACGCCAGCCATGCAGACCAATTTGATGCAGTGTGCGGCGTATGGTCTGAGCACTGACAGGCTGACCCCCCCCCACCCCTTCAACCTCTGCAGGAATGCTGGCAACATTCATACATGACAAAACTTTATGCAGTGGTGTAGCTGCGTATCCAATAAGTTGTTGTGTAGACCTGTGTACCATACAGGTAAGTCATAACTATAAGCCAATAACATATATGAGAAAAAATGGTCCCAAGAGAGGGCAAAGTGGCTTGTAAAGTGTGACCGGTCAAAATTTCCTAAAGTATCAAATTTTATTGTAAATGCAAAAACTAAAATCACAACCAAGAGGAGCCCTCAGTGTATGGGGTACCCTTGCAGACTACATTCAAAAGGGGGGACACATGACATGTGGACCACGGACAAACAAACAATACATAACAATCAATGTCCGAACGCTGGAGAAACTGTAGTATCTGGACCACCTGTGGGGAGAGAAAAATGCTGTCTCCCTATATATTGTATGTATAGAAGGTTATGGGTGGTTCCAGTTATTCCAGTGCCTCTGTGGATACAAAGCCAGCAGTGTGTGCTGTGTGAGGAACCCAACCCCAGCCGGGGTATGGAAAACCAGGGATATCCCTGTGCACACCATATGCTGAATGCCCTATATGGACTAGAGGGGAAGCGATGGGAATGTGGCTACCCTAAAGGGGTACATCTACATCTATTTCTCAAAGACAACCTCTGGATATGACGCTGAGCACATGCACCTTTCCTTGGTTGACCATGGCGAGGCCTGTTCTGAGTGGAACCTGTCCTGTTAAACTGCTGTATGGTCTTGGCCACCGTGCTGCAACTCAGTTTCAGGGTCTTGCCAATCATCTTATTGCCTAGGCCATCTTTATGTAGAGCAGTGGTTCTCAACTCCGGTCCTCAGGACCCACCAACAGGCCAGATTTTAAGTATTACCTTGGGGAGATGCAGACTAGAATACGGCAATCACTGAGCAGCAAATGATATCACCTGTGATGTATTTCAGTTATCCTGCAAACCTGGCCTGTTGGGGGGGGTCCCGAGGACTGGAGTTGAGAACCACTGATGTAGAGCAACAATTCTTTTTTTCAGATCCTCAGAGTTCTTTGCTATGAGGTGTTATGTTGAGCTTCCTGTGACCAGTATGAGAGCGATAACACCAAATTTAACACACCTGCTCCCCATTCACACCTGGGACCTTGTAACACTGAGTAAATTGACACCGGGGAGGGAAAATGGATAATTGGGCCCAATTTGGACATTTTCACTTAGGGGTGTACTCACTTTTAATGCCAGCGGTTTAGACCTTAATGGCTGTGTGCTGAGTTATTTTGAGGGGACTGCAAATGTACACTGTTTACAAGCTGTACACTACTACTTTACATTGTAGCAAAGTGTCATTTCTTCAGTGTTGTCACATGAAAAGATAGAATAAAATATTTACAAAAATGTGAGGGGTGTACTCATTTTTGTGAGATACTCTGTGTGTCTATGTATGTATGCATGTGTTTATATGTGTGTGTATATATATATATATATATATATATATATATATATATATATATATATATAAAATATGTGTGTGTGTGTATATATGAACAGTATATAAAAAGGGATAAAGTAACAAAATGCTTTGTTACCTTCATAGTTCCATGTCAAAGAGCCATAACGATGAACGATGCTGACCAACTAGAGTTAAACTGAGTGCTTTCCAGTTGTGGTAAAGGGTGCCCACAATCTAATATAAAGACAACCAAAACAATCCATCAACAAATCGACTCGCCTCCAAAGAGAAATAAAAATTTAAGAGGAGGGGGAATTGCCCCTCCTTTTAGCCTAGGTTCACACAGATAGCAGGTTAGAAATTTCATACCCACATGTCAGTCCAACTTCGGGAGTGATTTCAGAGACATCTGTGCAGATTCCTGCACAAATGTCTGGAAATCGCACCCTAGTCACCTAAAGTAGTACAGGAGCTACTTTTGGGAATCTGTGCAGCGCTGCACTGATTCGGACTGTGCCATTTGTGCCAATAGCCGCCGATTTGACATGTCAACTCGCATGCCAAATCGGATCAATGTGAATGTGGGCTGAAGGAAAGTAAGAAGTTGAATAGAGTGCTGTATTTTATTTTCTTAAAGGAGAAGCAGAGAAAAATCAGTGAAAACAAATTTAATATTGTATTTTTTCTATTGTTCTTTTATAAAATTGTAATTTTTTATTGATGGTGGTGGTTTAACGCTGTTTATATATCACTGGTGGGGTATATTTAAAGTCCCAGTTTTTGTATTTGTTTGATCTTTCATTTACCATGTTGATTGAGGGAGGATACCGATCAGTATTATTTTTTGTCAAAGTGCATTGGATGAAAAAGGGAGAGATGTGACCGCACACAGGTTGAACTTGAGATGCAAACTGGTTTATTTGTAATCCATCAGGTAATAAGGTTACAGAAGAGTGCAGACACACACAGTGGACAGGCAAAGATTGACACGTTTCATGGACTACATGTTCGCTTAGTCATAATCAGATTATGACTAAGCAAACGTAGTTTGTGAAAAGCGTCAATCTTTTCCTGTCTGCTGTGTGTGTCTGCACTCTTCTATAACATTATTACCTGATGGATTACAAATAAACCAGTTTGCAACTCAAATTCAACCTGTGTGCGGTCACCTCTCTCCCTTTTTCAGCTGCTTCTCCGGACCACGGATTGGACCACCACCAGATACACTTTGATTTTTCATTAGTCACACCTGGAGCAGCTCATCCCCTTAGTTCAAAGTGCATTAGATTACCATCTTTTTATCTCTTTGCTATTTGACCTTCCTTATTTCTAATATGGGGTTAACACCTATCGGTGGGTGCGACGTTGGAGCAGAGCACCAAGCACCAGTCACTTTACTGGACTATTTATACATGTTTGGAACTTATTGATAGAAGTCTCACATACTGTGTAAGCATGCTCCATTTCTTTATATAAACACCACTACTAGGAATATGAATGCAGTTGAGGGAAATGTATAAGCCCAGCCGCTCCAGGCACACTCATAGGAGAGTACTGCCTGTTTTCTACACACATGCACTGTCTGTATTAGTGGAGGCCCGTCCATATGGCGCGCCTCCACCCTAATCTATGCGCCCGGCCCCTACTGTACATGTAGGGTACCAGACACATGGATTCCAATGGGGTTTTTTTTTTTTTTTGTTTAATAGAAGCACGTGATTAGAGCCTGAGGCTTTAATTGGCTTCAAAAAAGGGTGGGCTTGGGGCTCAGAGCACTGCGGCGTGAGCCCACCCAGTTCTGTGACCATAACGAATGACTGCGACCCGACCAGTGGGAGGTGGCAACGGATGGATTGTTTGCCACACCCCCCCCCCAGGATCATCACCACAAATATA
>BLSH010298234.1:202620-220523 GCA_018402905.1 Glandirana rugosa | reverse complement strand
TATATATATATATATATATATATATATATATATATATATATATATATATATATATATATATATATATATATATACCATTAACCGATACTGGTCTATATCGATTCAGAAAGGAGACTAAGGTAGAAGAACAAAGCTCCAGTGTCAAGTGTAGAGATGGAAATGCATTGTAGGGGCATTTTTCTTCTAAAATG
This sequence comes from Glandirana rugosa, assembly GCA_018402905.1. Taxonomy (NCBI): domain Eukaryota; kingdom Metazoa; phylum Chordata; class Amphibia; order Anura; family Ranidae; genus Glandirana; species Glandirana rugosa. The sequence continues at coordinate 220,332 of BLSH010298234.1, read as the reverse complement.
CATTGATGGATCATTACAGAGACAAAGCGAGGTATCTCAACATGCATTTACGCTATGCACCAGTATTCTTTTTTTTTTTTTTTCTTTTAATCATGAATTCATGAATGTTCGTCTTTAAGCACAGTTGCTGTGTTAATTGAACAGTATTAGCATTTGACATATTGATTTGACTTGTTTGAAACTGTACTTGTAGCAGAATAGAGTTTATGCTGCTTTTATGCCAAAGGGGTAAGCCTGGAGAAAGTCATCATGTCACATCTGACACAACAGAAGTAAATAAGCCTTGCTGCTCTGGAGATTCCCTGATGCGTTATTCATCTCATCCTACGGTTTTTTAATTGGTTTACTTTTCAACATATATTGAATACCAAGTAGTGTTTTTATACATTTTTTTTTGGAAAGCATGGTATAAACTGTTATTTCCTCCCAGATCATAGATCTATACTACATTCGGGTTGATTTACTAAAACTGGTGCGCTCAGAATCTGGTGCAGCTGTATGTAATAGCCAATTGGCTTCTGAATTCAACTTGTTCAACTAAGCTTTGACAAAAAAAACTGTTAGTTGATTGGTTTCTATGCAAAGTTGCACCTTATTTTGCACACTCCAGTTTTAGTAAATCAACTCAACAGTATCATTTGAAAAGATTGCTATGGGTTAATGCTTCCGCTTTTTGCTTAGTAGCATCTAATTCCATCAAAAGCTATACCAGTATATCACTGATTCCCGAAGTGAGAGAGAGCACTTTGATACTTAACAAAGCTTAAGATTGATGTGGTAGGAGAATGCTTATTCCAGTGGTAGTTTCTAGGGTTGACCCAGAGAAAACATTCATGTTGAACCCTCAGACCAGAATTGCCTACTGAAGGCAGGCTATCCAGAAGAGGAAGGCATATGGGAGTTGGTATACTAACGCAGTATCATTGCAACCCAAGCTTATGGTAATTTTCTGTAAATAATATGTATCCAGGGGATTACCACATTCACTTAGAAGTTGGGTAACTCCTCCAATTCTTGAACAGCTGTGTCTGTCACATTTGCATTGATCAGACCTCCTTTTAAGCAGCCTGAACTACGAGTTGAAAGAGAGAATTGCTTGATTCCCCCATTAACAAAGTCAGTGTTAATGGGAGAATCCCTCCCTCTGCGCTATTGTATTTTGTCAGCAAGAGGTTTCCCGACAATCAGAATACAATGATCACTGCTGGCAGGAATAGCCACCAGCATTGATTAAACAACAAAAAACACAACACGCTTGTTGAGTGAAGTTGATCGCTAGGTGGACTTCAGTACAACCAGCCTGACCATAAATGGAAATAAACTCTGTGAGATCAGTCTATGGCCTCAAAATTTGGCCAATTCAGCATGGTCTGGCTGAATTTTGATCCAAGTATGGGCAGAGTTCTTGTATAGAAGTTGATTTACTGATTGACTTCTGTACAACCACCCTTTTGGACAATTTCTGCTCGATCAGCGCAACCAGCTATAGCACTGATCAGTGAGTTCTGATGGCAGGGAACTCTCCCTGCTGTCAGAATACGAAGGCAGGGCGGGAGGATTCCCCATGCACCTTTAATGGGGGAATAGTCAGTTTTTATTCTTTCAACCAGCAAATCATCTATGAGCTGACTTGGTTGATTTGCTCTCACTAAAAAAGTGCATGAAGTATTCCAAAGCTTTTGCAGTTCCTATTCCCTTTTCAGTGTAACTAAACGTCAGCTTTGCAAATGCATGGAAAGCACAAAGGTATTTTCCACCTTATATCTAAAAGCAGTGAAACTCTTTAAACTGTGTTTACATAAAAAATTTATTTTTCAGTCCATTTAAGTGTGCTTGTTGGCAACTAGATCTGTGCTGGGTCCTTGTATTTGTGGGAGTCTGGTGGTAAGATATCTTCACCCAAATTCACAGGTTTGTCCAACTGCTAAAGACAGTTGAGCCAAGTGATAGGGTCAGACCCCCCATCGCCAATGAACACACCATAATATAGAATAAATCATTGGATGGTTCAGCTACAGTATAGGGGAGTGACACCTTTTTATTATGGCCTAAAACTGGCAGGTGTTAACAACATTGAAGTTACCATGAAATAGTGTCTGAGCTTTGTGACACCTACCAATAAAACGGTTGGTGGTGTCAATAACAAATTTGGTACTTGTACTACCAATGAACTAAGGGAGGGATGAGATTAAACACCCTGAGGAGAATCTGGAATATATTAATGCTTTTGTAATTGTGTTTTTTTCAGGCTTGAGAAGCTCTTATGCAAGTCAGCATAGCCAGTTGGGCCAGGACCTGCGTTCAGCTGTATCCCCTGACTTACAGATTACTCCAATATATGAGGGTAGGACATATTACAGTCCAGTCTATCGCAATGCAAACCATGGAACAATTGAGCTGCGGCAAGGTTCCCAGACTGCAATTTACCGCACTGGCTCAGGTGTGTATTCTGCTTAGGTTGTCTGTTCCTGAAAACCTTTTCTTTTTTAGTACTATCTACAGTAAAACATTATCTCAAATATAGACTATATTATCAGTTGCTGACCCATGCCCTCAAGGACATGAGATGGCAAGATCAGACAGACGAAAGATCTTTTCACTGACATGCACAGTCTCTTTGATCTTACACGCATGTTTATGCAGGCACACCTGGTAAGAGTTTTATTTTAAAATGTACCTTAAAGCCTGGTATATCCTAAATGTTTTTTTAGTTCAACCCAGGGGGTTGAGCGAAAAAAAACTGTCAGCTCTGGTGGGAGACGCTGCACTAACAGTCCAATGTTAGTACAGCGATCTGATCGGAAACCAGTATGTTTGTTTTTCCAGCACGCTCGTCAAACCGGTTGACATACACGTGGGCCGAATGTTGGACGGTTTTTATTGAACTGGCCCATGTCTCCCGTCCTGTGTGTCCCGTCCTCCTGGCTTTAGAGTCTCTATATTAAATATTAAATTTATCTGATTGAGTAAATGGCTTCTAGGGAAATAGAACAATTTCATAGCAGATTTTTGAAACAATCGGCTTCTTTGCGATCTCAGAAATCCTACACCTAATATTTCAGGCAACTGGATCCCATGAGTTCTATTTTTGTATGGGAGCTCACTGGAATAGTAAGCACAAATAGGATTTGTTTTCCAAACTCTGGTGAATGTTCTGGTTTTGCCATTAAAAAAACAGTAGTGACAAAATATGGAATGTTTGTTACAATCTGAAATGCGTGTTCTCCATACAACCTATAAATTCAGTATGGTTGTATAACTGAGTTCTGTACTTTGCTGATGAAAGGGTAAATTACATATATTCATAAAATGTAGAGTTTGGCAAAAGCACCCACCATACAATCATATCACCCATTTTAACTAAGCCTCACCCCTAAGGATCAAACTCCTTTGCATAATGTTCTTAAGGTCCTAAATAGTTTACTGTCATGTTGATGTTAATAGCTCTTGTCATAGAGGTAAATCTACAGTATGGCTTCATAGAGTAGGCTTTACATATGATGGGACTTAAATATAACAAAACTTTCATCAAGGGCTATCTGGAAACACTTGTGTTTTAATAGGTTCTGGGACTATTCATTAATTAAATGATAAATTAACAAAATAACAGCCAGGTACATGAATGGACTGAAAATTAGAGCCTCTCAAAAGGGTAAGGTCAAATGCTTAGATATATATATATATATATATATATATATATCTATCATCAAAAAAGCACCATTATACAAATGAGCCCGAATGGCCTGAAATGGTACAAGCAGCGCTAAAATAAACCTTTTATATTTAAAAGTCCTTCTGATAATGTGTAGTGCCCTGGACCGTAAACACTAGTCCCTACACAAGATCTGTGTTGGGGGGCCGGATCTTGTCCCAACGTTGTCCACCACCACACCACGTGAATATACACAGGGAGGTATATACCCCCCTATGTGAAAAGACTCACCAAAGGTAAGTATCACTTGCGCCTTAAAATATCAGATCTCAATCAGCGATTAGCAGCATCCAATCGAATCCGTTTCAATCTCAAAAGATCTTGTATGTATGGGAGCCAACAGATATCAATTGTGCGGAGGCTTCCATTGACACAGACAGCAGGACTCGCTCCCCTTGCTATCAGTCTATCCTATAAGGAGGCGAGACAGTGAGCGGCTGGAGCTGGAACGATCAGGTTCAGGTGATACTGCACAATTGATATCTGTTGGCTCCCATACATACAAGATCTTTTGAGATTGAAACGGATTTGATTGGATGCTGCTAATCGCTGATTGAGATCTGATATTTTAAGGCGCAAGTGATACTTACCTTTGGTGAGTCTTTTCACATAGGGGGGTATATACCTCCCTGTGTATATTCACGTGGTGTGGTGGTAGACAACGTTGGGACAAGATCCGGCCCCCCAACACAGATCTTGTGTAGGGACTAGTGTTTACGGTCCAGGGCACTACACATATTATCAGAAGGACTTTTAAATATAAAAGGTTTATTTTAGCGCTGCTTGTACCATTTCAGGCCATTCGGGCTCGTTTGTATAATGGTGCTTTTTTGATGAATTGTATGGACATTAGGCAGCTGCTATATGCTTCGCATTTTTAATTTATAATTTATAGTGTATGCACTACTATTTTATTGTATGATTATTGCATGCTAAGCGCAGATTTGAGCATTGTGATTTTGTGTTTGGGTGGCCCATTGCTCAATTTGGTGTTATTATATATTATATTATATATCATTGTAAATTTTGAATGCAAAGTCCAGCGTGTTCGTTTTCTTTATTGAAAAAAAAGTACAATGTTGTATTATACTGTCCCTAACTGTAAAACAGACCTTACAACTCCTAAAATGAACCATTAGCGCTAACCTGACCATAGCCCTTAACTAGTAATAGTCCTTGACAAAAGCCTACCTTAATCCATAACACTGCACAAACCCCTTCAACATCATACTTCTCTTAACTGGAATTGCCATTTCTTATAAAAAAAAGTCACAGATCCACCAGTGCTGAAATCTACAGGTCTGATTGCTGTTGTGTCCCTCATAAAAATATAAGATGTTAGATGGTCAAGCTGGTCCTTTGGCTTCATTACAATGACCCTGAACAAGTATGCCAATAAGTGATTCGGATTTAATCGCTACCTTTTTGTTCTGGTTTCGTAAAAGCCAAGGGATAAAAATGTTGTCCATGCAGCTAGCATTTGCAGATAGAGATCAGCAATGGTGGCTTACATGGTTATCTCGTGGCAGGTTTCTATTAATCTCTTCATAGGCAACATGTAACGTTCCTTATGAAAATGTTTTACAATTATTTTATATTTAAATATTGCTGTTAGACATTTGTCTTTAAAATTAAACAAAATAGGGTTGATTTACTAAAACTGGAAAGTACATAATTGGGTGCAGGTAGCCAATCTGCTTCTAACTTCAGCTCGTTTAATTAAGCTTTGACAAAAACAAAATGGAAGCTGATTAGTATCCATGCACAGCTGCACCAGATTTTGCACCCTCTGGTTTTAGGAAATCAACCACACTGTGTTTTAGCCCTGTTTGAAGGCCCAACAAATTTCACCAGTGTAGTTTTAGGCTCTTATCTTACCATACCCTCTCACTCTTCACTTCTCTAGTATTGCAAATCTTATTCAATAACTGTCAGTAAGACAGTGGGCTTACCTTATGTGGTGTGGTGTAATATGCATACATGCTGGTGTGCATTGTAACAGCACATTCAAATTTATTTTTATATATATATATTATATATATATATTTTTTTTTGAACGTTAACTCAAACCCTTCCAAACATTGCTGTGCATTGTTACATGTTGTGCAATTCTTTGTATAAGATTACAAATATACAGATTTTTTTATGCAATGCACACCAATGCCTTTTTAGGCCTCAAGCACACTGGGCATAAAAAAATTCTGCTTATGCAGGCAGATGGCGTTTACTTCTCCTAGCCTGTAGAAGAAACTCTGTGTTGGCCATTGTGCCAATGCACATTTGAAGAAAATCTCACAAGCGCATTTTTGAGAGGAGGTTTCAGGCAGAAAAAAGATTGATGCATAAACGCTGCATTAGGATATGTTTAGCTTTTCCAAATATAAATTTATTATAGTGAAAAATGAGCAGAGGGGAATGTTTTGTAAAAAAAAAAAAAACACACACATAAATGCAATGAGAGTCATTATGCTCATTTTTTCTGCCGCTATTTTCTGCCAGAGGTCCTGGTATTTTTCAGGCACCTAGTGTGCATGGACCCTTAGAGCCCTTTCACACTAGGGCGGTAGCGGTAAAGCGCCGCTAGTTTTAGTGGTGCTTTACCACTGTAATAGAGGCACTTAGGCTATTCAGGTGGCAGCAGGGCGCTTTTAACCCTTCCAAAGCGGTTGCCTTACGTTCACCGCTCCTGTATCGCCCCAAAGATGCTGCTTGCAGGACTTTTTTCCTGTCCTGCAAGCACTCCGCCCCAGTGTGACAGCATTCGAGCTTTCACACTGGGGTAGATTTGGGGGGGGGGGGGGGAGTTTTTCAGGCGCTTTACAGGCGCCATCTTTAGCGCTGAAGCGCCTGAAAAACGTCCCAGTGTGAAAGGTGTCTTAAGGTGTGAACAGGGCACATAGAAAACAATTGTGTACATTGAGCCTGAATTGGTCACCTGCACCTGGTGTGAACAAACCCTTGGACAAAAACTATATTCAAAAGGACAAGAAGAACTTTGCAATAGGCCATAATAGGCTTTATTACAATATCTGAAAGATAGGATGGGATTATAGAAGCTAAAAGGCTGAGCTTGTCTTTGATTGAAGTGGTCTAGTTTTTCTTTATAAGCGGTTCTGTGATTCCTTGTGAACTGACGCAGAGGAATCCCAATTAATCATTGCTTACTAGTTTGTTTTGGACACCGTAAAGCCGTATGTCTGCAACTTACGACAGTGATGGAAGCTCAGGAGTTAGCAGCGGGATGATGAATGGGCTATATACATGAGATGTGACCATGTTACACCACACAATAGTCATTTGTACAGGACCTTTTGTATCAAACAATTACCAAAGGACCAGTAAATCAAGCGGCACTGATTAAATGAGAGCCCTGTGGTAAATGATTTAGGCTAATGGTTTGATGGACATGAAAATAATACAGTGTTGACAAGCCGCTGTACATAAAACTCTGGCAGAGTGTTCTGCAGCACAAAAGTTTGTGTGACCTGGGAATTTTCCACTTCAGCATTTCTAAAACAGATCAACTAGTCTTGTTCCTTTAGCCATTTAATGAAGACTTGTGCTAAACATTATTTACATGTAGATACAGGGCTGTAGATAATTTTTTTTTTCTGGGGGGGTTCAGCAGCAGGTACCAAGTGGTGAACTGGGGGGCGGGGGGAGAGTTGCGGGGGAACCAAGCTGCGCTGTGTGTATGGAGGAAGCATGCACTGTGTGTCCCAATAGCAAGCAGCTTTCTATGGTGGCACACAGAGAGGAGAGGGCTCAGGGCCACTCTGTGCAAAATCATTGCACAGAACAGGCGAGTATAGCATGTTGTTATTTTTAAATTAAAATTTGCCTTTAATGCTCTCATCTTAATGGCTCCTCCACGCAATGGAAACCACACTGCACTATGCAGTTTCTTTTGCAGCTGTGTTTTTAGAAAAGGTTCAGGGACCTTCCCCCTGCATTTTCAGGAGGTACAGCAGCCCATTCAAATGACTGGGCTGCTGTGCTGAAGCAAACTCCGGACACACCTCATACATAGGTGTGAACATAACTTTAGCCTTGGTTCACGGTATGAGTCACGCAGGAACTGCATCGCAGTTCTGTGCAATTCAATGTGTTGTGATTTGAGCCCAGGTTGTGCCGCATCACACCAAAGTCGTGCATGCACCAATTGGGAATGCACTGCAATGGGATCACATGTTCGTTTTGTATCATGGAATCCGGGGCAGGCAAACACACTGCGTTTGTGACCTGCGTTTGGGGTGTCATTAAGATTGCAATGACACCCACTGTAGATCGCAAGGGCAGCGCAATCTGAATGCGTTGTGGGACCAGGACCATCTTTAATATTGATTGCACCCTGAGCAAGCATTTTTTTAGTCTCCCCCATACACATCATGACTGCTCACTGATTGGTTGCTGGAAGTTACTGCACATCATCTCCTCACTGCCTGCACACCATGGACTGGGGAGTAGGAGGGACCCACCAATAGACAGAAAACTCATATAACTTGTTATTAGCAATGAGCAAAATAGATCACACACAGCTATGAAGGTAGGGACTGTGGTATGTGTGAAAGAGGCCTTCATGGTGAAAGGTCCACTTTAAACTAAACTACAATGAGCTTGTGCTGACTCTCATACGCTCTATTTATTGTGTACATAAATAGCTTGGTTTGAGGCTGCTTCCCAGTGAAGGTAAACTGATGAGGTTTTCAGGGCCTCAAATGCAGACCCTAAGGGTTGTGCATATCATTTAGTGCCAGAAATATTTCAGGAGATGGTCAGAGACTGCACACATCATACAGGAGATGGTGAGAGACTGCAGACATACCACAGGAGAGGGTCAGAGACTGCAGGCGTACTACAGGAGAGGGTCAGAGACTGCAGGCATAGTACAGGACATGGCCAGAGACCAAAGACGTTCTACAGGAGAGGGTCAGAGACTGAAGACATTTACTACAGGAGATTATTAGATACTAGAGGCGTGCTACAGGAGATGGTCAGAGACTGCAAGCGTACTACAGGAGGTGGTCAGACTGCAGGTGTACTACAGTAGATGGTCAGAGACTGCACTACTCCATGTACTGTCTAATCTCCTATGGTCTGCTGAACCCTCACAGTGGTCCTTCCTGATCACCATAACAGGTGCTGCCAGTGTCCCCACACCACTCATGTCATTTACTTTGACACCAACAATGAGGACAGGACCCAGACTGCCAGTATGGACTGCACAGAGGAAGGAGGACAGGTCCCTCCCTCTCCTCCCCTGCCCCACTGATCACAGCTCTGGTTGTTAGGGGACAGATTGATCGGCTGTTTGGGGGATGTGGAGGTCACATGACGGGTCAGGCAGTAGTTGGTTGGGACTCGGAAGAGATGACAGCGCACCAAGACGGGAGATTTAAGATGAGGTGAGAGAGAGCCAGGCACTCATCCTCTGCTGCCGCACAGCTCAAGTCCAACTCCGCCCCAATAGCATCTGGCCACCATTTTTTTTCATGGCCAGCGTGGTCTCAAGGGGCAGCTGTTTTGGGCCCCACATTAAAGATGGTCCTTTGCGGGACACGCAATGCAGGTTTTATGCACCACATTCTACTGTGAACTGGAAAGGGAATATGGTACTGAGGGCAGCAAACAATCCAGCCTGGCTCTGGAAACCATGTTGTTGTGCCTGGTAAGCCCTCTGACTCTGCAGTCAGCATCACAACATGGCTGACAGAGTCAGGCTGAACTGTCAGTACCTAGCAAGTGGAAAATGGTAACCCAGTTTGTGAATAACTTTGCCTTTTGCAGCAGTCTCACTTACCCCTATGGCAGCATAGCACTGGTAAGTGGTCTGACCGTCTGAGGCAGCGAGTCAAAAGGGAAAGAGGGAAGCTCAGCTCCTTGGCAGCAACAGCTACACAGCACTGCTACCAGCCGGTCCTTGTGTGTTCTCCGCTCCAAACAGCCAAGTCGAAGGCGGGAAGTGACCGTACAAAGTGCAGAGGTGGTCAGTGGGCGGAGCTACAGATGACTCCCGCTATGCCCGTGTGCTGGTGCTGGTAACAGATCTGTCAGCTGGGAGCCCTGGCCGTAACAGCTCGAGTGCCCGCGCCATGTGATCCGGCAGGGCAGAGATTCTTTTCATTTGACAGGATGCTCTGGGGGGGGGGGGGTTGAACACCCCAAACCCACTTTTATCTACGTCGCTGTGTAAATGCTTAATATAACACACTGTTCATGTGATCTTTGTGGCTGATAAACACATGATGGCATTAAAAAATGAAATGTGTTACGGTTACTTCTTAACAAGAGGAAGTAAACACAACAGATGGTTGTTGGTATCCAGAGCCTTGATTGGGCAAGGTGACGTGTCTCTTTAAATGTCCATATTTTTTTTTTACTTTTATTAATTTTTTTTAGGAAAGAAATTGAACACCTGTCAAATTTTTTTGCTATAAAATGTGAAGTAGGTTTTTGCCCTATAGCTGTTTTTATTTTCAGGGCTATCATTCGTAATTTGTAATTCTGAATAAAACTAGTATATATTTCTATATTGTTATGGTACAGTAAAATAATGAACTAAAGGCAAAACTTTTTTTTAATTTTGGCTGAAGTGGGGAGGGGTTAGAACCCCTGTCAGGTTTTTAGTGCTGTCTTTTCCCCCATTATGGAGATTTACCTCTCCATTTGGCCTGTTTACCATTATCTCTGAAAGTCAAAGTAAAAGAAAATCTAAAATTTTGGGTTGTCTCCAGAACAGTAAGGCCTCATACACAAGGACGTTTTTTGACGCCGGCGTTTTCTGGCGTTTTTTGCAGCTCTCCATGTTAGTCAATGGTCCCATAAAAAAGTTGGCGTTTTTGAGCTGTAGATGGCGTCGGCGTTAGTGAGCTGAAAGTAGAACCCATGGCCATCGTGTTCTAAGGCTTTAACGTTTTGGCATTTTTTGACGCCGACGCCGCAAAACGCCAACAAACGCTAACTAATATTGTACCGGCGTTTTTTGACGCTGACGTTTTTAGGTTAAAAATAGCAGAGGGATGATTTTTTTTTTTTTTTAAAAACGCCTATTGACGCCGACGCTCACTAACGGCGATGCATAACGCCGAAAAACGTTGATTTTTTTTCCGTTGGGCCCGACATTTTGTTTATTTTAAAAGATACGCCCGTGTGTATGAGGCCTGATAAGGGGAAATTTGCCTTTAGTTCTACTTTAAGCTTTTTATGCAGTATTTAGTATATCAAGTTTTTTTTATTGTTGCCTTTGTCCCCGAAGTAGATAAATCTTCTAGAGCAGTGGTTCTCAACCCTGTCCTCAAACAGGCCATGTTTTGGGAAGTTCTCTTAGATAAAATAGCTGTCCAAAATACCAAGCCATTGACTCTGATTTAAAGCATCTGTGCAAGATAAAGGAAAACCTGCAAAGATGGCCTGTTGGGGGGGGGTACTTGAGGACAGGGTTGAGAACCACTGTTCTAGATCTCCCAGCAAAAAGTAGCCTGATGGGTTTTAATCCTTCCTTACTATATCCTAGAAAATAAAATAAATAAACTCTGGCTATAGCCACACCTTAAATAAACTATAAATACGTCATGAGGATGCATATAAGGGACTCGGATTCTTAAATGCACAAGTCAACCCACTCTTTAAAATCTTGTGCTTAATAACTTGGAAATCATGCACGGTCCTGTTCAGAAAGCAGTTATTTACAACCTTTCTGACTCTGCAGTCACATGTACAGGGAGGTTGCATGAAATGATAGGCAAACAACTGCAGTCCCATTCAAAAGGAGAGATTTGAGGAGAATTTCTGTTTGCAGCTGAAGTATTCCACAATTCCTTTGGCAGACTATAATTAAAGTTCTTGCAGTGTTGGGGTTGCATTTTAACCTTTGGCAATGTGCTTTGGTAATGGAGTTTGTATGGTCTCTTCTTATTTGCATGGGTTTTGCTCCCTTTTTTGTTCCTTTTTTGTTCCTTTTTTTCCCCCTTTCCTCCCACAACCCAAAAGATTACTCTGCTGAAGAACATTCTAGTTCTTGAAGCACCGCTTCAGACTGATGGCTGTGATGAACACGCTAGTGTTAAAGACCGTCCTATAGGTGATCTCAATGTTATGACTTGTACAATACACAAAGTTTCAAAAAGGTTGGCCGAAGACCTAAAAAGATGACGATCATACACAAATATTAAATGTATTGTGCAAAAAATAAATTAAAAGCAAGATAGATGTGGACCCCGCCTTAAATTATCCTTTAGCCCTATTTGCTTTATGGAAGTCCTACTCCTAAAGTGTATCTAAACCCGAGAACAGAAAAATATATATTTTACAGGTTACCAGTTCTTGGATAATGTAGCTATATCACACTTCTTTTTTCAGGCGTTTTTTCTCTTTATTTCATCTTTTGATTCTGCCAGTAGTGCAACATAACACTAAAGAAACACCCACTCTCCTTATCTGCATAACATAGGGGTTGGGGTTCTATAATCTTTAGTATAGAGAATTGTTTTGCACTTATCAAACCGTTGTAACAAAACACTTTCAATTATACATATACAGTGGATATAAACACACACCCCTGTTAAAATGTCAGGTTTCTGTGATGTAAAAAATTAGACAAACCTAAATCATTTCAGAATCTTTTCCACCATTAATGTGACCTACAAACTGTACAACTCAATTGAAAAACAAACGGAAATCTTTGGGGGGGTAAGTAAAAATAAAAACTAAAATAATGTGGTTGCACAAGTGTGCACACGCTCTTGTAACTGGGGATGTAGCTGTGTTCAGGATTCAATTCACTAATCCTGTTAAAACTCATGTTAAATAGGAGTCAGTACACACCTGCCATCATTTAAAGTGCCTCTAATTAACCTCAAATAAAGTTCCGCTGTTCTAATAGGTCTCTCCTGACATTTTCTTAGTCTCATCCTACAGCAATAGCCATGGTCCGCAGAGAGCTTAACCACCTCCCACCCGGCCACTGCACATATACGGCCGGGTGGGAGCTTCCCCGTTCTGACAGGAAGTATATATACGTCCTGCAGAATGGGAGCTCGCAGCGCGGGTACGCGCCGCGCTGCTGCTGGATCCTGTGATCATTATGATCACAGGATCCAGCTGAGCGGAGATCGGGATACGGGCGCAGTGACTGGCCCTCCCGATCATGTGACGGCTGTGTCCAATCACAGCCGTCACATTGTAAACAGAGATGAGCGTCTCTGTGACAGTTCTCCCCCGCCGAGCTCAGTGAGAGCTCAGTGCGGGGGGAGGGGGGGAGCTGCAGCTCTGTGACAGCTTTCTGCATGGTGAGGATTTCATGCAGAAAGCTGTCACCGATCGCCCCCTACACAGTGCACCAAGCACACTGATACCCCTGTCCCCATACATGTCAGTGTCCCCATAAAACAGCCCCCAAAACATCTGTATGTCCCCAATCACATCTGTCACCATACACAACATCTGTCACAGTCCCCAAACATCTGTCACAGTCCTCAAACATCTGTCACCATACACAAAACATCTGTATGTCACTGTCACATCTGTCACAGTCCCCGTCACATCTGTCTGTCCGCCAACACCAAATAAACTCCAATTTGGGTTATTTTTACCAAAGAAATGTAGCAGTATCATTTTTGGTCAAAATTTATCAAGAGAAATTACTTATTTGCAAAATTTTATAATAGAAACGCAGAAAAATGCATTGTTTTTGAAAATTTTTTGTCTTTTTTAATTTATAGCGCAAAAAATAAAAAACCCAGGGGTGATTAAATACCACCAAAAGAAAGCTCTATTTGTGTGAAAAAAAAATGATAAAAATTTCATATGGGTACAGTGTCGCATGACCGCGCAATTGTCTTTCAAACTGCAACAGCGCTGAAAGCTGAAAATTGGTCCGGGAAGGAAGGGGGTTTAAGTGCCCTGTATTGAAGTGGTTAAAAAGCATCAGAGGGATCTCATTGTTAAAAGGTATCAGTCAGGAGAAGGGTATAAAATAATTTCTAATGCATTAGATATACCATAGAACATAGTGAAGACAGTCATCAAGTGAAGAAAATATGGTACAACAGTGACATTACAAAGAACTGGACATGCCTCCAAAATTGATGAAAAGACTAGAAGAAAACTGGTCAGGGAGGCTGCCAAGAACCCTACAGCAACATTAAAGGAGCAGCAGGAATATCTGGCAAGTACAGGCTGTGTAGTACATGTGACAACAATCTCCCGTATTCTTCATGTTTGCTCTATGGGGTAATGGCAAGACAGAAGCCTCTTCTTACGAAGAAATACGTCCAAGCCTGGCTAAATTTAGGAAAAATATATGTGAAGTCTCCCAAAAGCGTGTGGGAAAATGTGTTTATGGTCTGATGAAACCAAGGTGAACTTTTTGGCTATAATTCCAATAGAAATGTTTGGCGCAAAAACACTGCACACGACCAAAAGAACACCATACCCACAGTGAAGCATGGTGGTGGTAGCATCATGCTTTGGGACTGTTTTCTTCAGCTGGAACAGTGGCCTTAGTAAAGGTAGTGGGAATTATGAACAGTTCCAAATACCAGTCAATATTGGCACAAAACCTTCAGGCTTCTGCTAGAAAGCTGAACATGAAGCGGAACTTCATCTTTCAGCATGACAACAACCCAAAGCATACATCCAAATCAACAAATGAATGGCTTCACCAGAAGAAGATTAAAGTTTTGGAATGGCCCAGCCACAGCCCAGACCTGAATCCCATTGAAAATATGTGGGGTGATCTGAAGAGGGCTGTGCACAGGAGATTTGGAGTGTTTTTGCAAAGAAGAGAGTGCAAATATTGCCAAGTCAAGATGTGCCATGCTAAAAGACTTGTGCCCAAAAAGACTGAGTGCTGTAATAAAATCAAAAGGTGCTTCAACAAAGTATGTCTAAGGGTGTGCACACTTATGCAACCACATTATCTTAGTTTTTTTATTTTTACTTCCCTCCACTTAAAATATTTCTGTTTCTTTTTCAATTGAGTTGTACAGTTTATAGGTCACAGTAAGGCCTCATACACACGGGCGTAATAGCAAAACGTCAGGACCGACGTTAGCCAAAAATCGGCATCAAAAGCGCCATTTCTACAGTGTTTTGCATCGGCGTTAATGAGCGTTAGTGAGCATCGGCGTCAATAGGCGTTTTGTTTAAAAAAAATTCCTCTGCTATTTTAAACCTGAAGACACTGGCGCTAAAAACGCCGTTTAACGCTGTTACAGCGTTAATGCACGTTAGTGAGAGTTAGTGAGCGTTTTGCCAGCTCAGCGTCAAAAATGCCATAACGCTACAGTCTTGGAACACGCTGGCCTTGGGTTATGCTTTCAGCTCACTAATGCCGATGCCATCTACAGCTCAAAAATGTCAGCATTTTTATGGGGCCATTGAATAACATGGAGAGTTGCAAAAAACGATCAAAAACACAGCGATAAACGTCCGTGTGTATGAGGCCTAAAGGTGGAAAAAATTCTTTAATTATTTGTCTCTCATGTTTTTTACGTCACAGAAACTTGACATTTTTACAGGGGTGTGTAGACTTTTTATATCCACTGTGTATAAATGTCTATTAAACGGACCAAAAAGAGTTTATTGTTGGGGTTTACATATTAACAACTTGCTACCCGGCCACGGTAAATTTACTGCGGCAGCTGCACGTTTGGTACCCGGCTGCTGTCAGCAGCCAAGGTATCATGATTGCTATGATTGGTCATAGTAATACCATAATTACAATGTAAACAAAACAGTCATGAATGGCTTCCATTCCATTACTTTTATTTTACTATTGTGATGCTGTGATTGGCGCACATATATCACATGGTACCTGGGCCAATCACAACACCCTGTACCATTTAATTAGCTGTAGCAAATCATAGATCACAAGCTGTCATGAATAAAAGCCATCCATGACAGCTAAAACTATTGATATAGCAGAGATCATCACTGTTCTAAGCAATAGTAGTGTAAAAAAAACCCTGATACCCCGCAGAGTAGTACAATATCATTATGGTGACAATGAACTACTCTGACAGGATGTATAAAAAAAAAAAAAAAGTTGAAAAATTTTATTAAAAAATACTATTTATTTTTTGCACTTACTGTCACCAGTCAGTATCCCTGATCACTGCCACTGGTGACAGTATGTAAACAAAATGTGGGGAAAAAAACCCACATTTTATTTAATTTCTTAATTTTCCAATAAATTATGACAAAAAATTAAAACTGGCATTTTAGGGCTTCAAGAAATGAGATGACGTCAGTACATCAGGATTGATCAATTTTCAGTTCTATTTTTTATCTATTTATTTTTTTTACCAAAGACATGTAGCAGAATACATTTGTAGCCTAAATGTAAGAAAAAAATTGATTTTATTGGATATATTTTTATTTTACATTTTTGGTGCTTGTATAGCAAAATTAAGAATTAAAATAATGAAATCGTGAATTATGGCCCTACAAGAAATGCTCACGCCAATGTTTGTGACGATACCTGAAATGTGTAAATCACTGTTTACACAACTGTGTGCATTTGTGTATTTTGCTTGGGGGCACTTTTTTAAAGATTATTGTTTTTATATTTTCCACAATTTTTTACACTTTTCTTTTCTTTTTTTTTTTTTTTTTTATTTAACTGTCACATTGGGGTTAACAAGACCCCTTTTGATAGTTTTGGGCAAGTGACAGGTAGTCTTTATTAAGACATGCTGCCCTCCAAAGCAACTAACCAAGCACAGATTGGTGTAACAGCCAGGAAATGACGGCCCTAAAACCAGGAGTGACAAAATCCTCCTCCTTTGGGCAACCGCCCTGAATTCTTACCAAGGTTCTGGGCTCTCCAGAGGAACAGGAAAGCCGGGGAGCCACCGCCCAGATCACTTTTACATGACAGCAGATCGCTGGCTGAAAAAATGGTGCAGGATCATCCTGGTATTAACCACTTCCTATCTGTACATTTATATTTTAACATTGGAAGAAAGTGGTTAAAGCCGATCTCCAGCGAACACTTTTTAATCGGTTAGTGCAAGAGGTTGTTTTTCTTTTCTGGATAAAGGTTTTACGTAAAAGAAATAACATTAACCATTGTAAGCTCCCCTGTTGATATCATTTTTAGGGTGTAACATGTTCCTAATCACTTGCTTCCCACGTATGTGGGTTCTTGTCCTAGTTAAGATTGGTGACACTGTGTGGGACTCCACCCACAAATTTGTATCATTTGTTCGTAGGCATCCGTGCATGAATAAACTTATTTGCAACCACAGATTATCAATCGACTGTGAGTGCGGTATTTAGCACTCTTGTAGTCTACTGACACCTCTTTCAGTTTTGTAAATGAAAAGCACGTACAGAGGTACAAGCAGAGAACTGGAGGAAATGTGTACAGGAGCTTGACGTTGCACATTCAATCCACTAATTGCGCGTACAATGCTTTGCAGGCTCCTACGGAAAAAAGAAATGCACATTTTTTTTTTCCTGCAACAAATATGTGCATGTATTTCTCTTAAAAATGAACTTGGTCTTCAAAGCAAATTGATAAATAAGACTTACTGGCCAGATCACCTGGTGAAAATGAAGGGGGTAAAAAAAGCTTAGAGAAAATTAATGCAAATACCAAATCTAAAAATTGAGTGAACCTCAACAGTTTAAAAGATAGTTCAAGTTTCGGTGTTTCACTTTCTTTTAGTAAACATCTTTCATTACATCTTAATTAAATTTTATGAACTAAAAGAATAAAATTTCAACGTTATTTGGGTATAATTTGTAAATTTACATTACATAACGTCTAATGGTTAAAAATCTAAACCATAAACGTAATTAAAAGAGATTCGAAAAAAATGGGGGAAGTAAAAGTGGTCCACTAGACCGGTCATTCAGAATAAATAGTTAAACGAAACTTCTGGTTCAAGTAAAAATTCTCTTTATGTACGTGTATAAACAACGTCCTTTTTTTTTTACACGTAAAGAAAAAAGGCATCCTCGGACGTTTCGTAACATGCGCGTTAATCACCTAA
>BLSH010298234.1:94698-108980 GCA_018402905.1 Glandirana rugosa | reverse complement strand
AGTCCAGGGGTCAGTAGCAAGTGAGGCCGGAGTCCAGGGGTCAGTAGCAAGTGAGGCCGGAGTCCAGGGGTCAGTAGCAAGTGAGGCCGGAGTCCAGGGGTCAGTAGCAAGTGAGGCCGGAGTCCCAGGGGTCAGTAGCAAGTGAGGCCGGAGTCCCAGGGGTCAGTAGCAAGTGAGGCCGGAGTCCCAGGGGTCAGTAGCAAGTGAGGCCGGAGTCCCAGGGGTCAGTAGCAAAGATCAGCTTGGCTATTATGTCGCATGGTTTTGATGCGCCTTCTGAAAGTGCGCCAAAACCACCCTTTCATTTTTTGATTTCAGAAAGCACACTAAAACCGCAGGAATTTATAGAAGTCTATGGCAAAGTGCAACTAACCCACATGGAAACTGCAGGTAGACTATGCTGCAACCATGAAAACCATGTGGCATCAGCGTGAATGCACCCCAACTGGGTGGAGGGAAAACCAAAAGCATATTTTATGGGTACAGGAAGGCTTTTGTTTTATTTGACCGCTCCCCTTTAAGCCCCTCCCACTGTGAACATAAGTTGGTCACACCCACCATTCACCACGGTTTTCGTGTGCACACCCTAATGTAATAGGCTGCACACACCTATGCAGAAAGAACACAGGAAGATGTTAATGAGGGCTGTTCTAAGGTTTACTGAGAATGAAGTATGAAAACATTTTATATAACAAACAAAAAAAGTACAGGTTTGCTGCAATTTTCAGCAATGATTACATTGTATCTGGCGCTATAACCTGCTGTTAGGCTAGATCTGCTTTGATTGCATTACTAAAAAAAACTTATGCTAACAGTTTTTTTTGTTTTTTTTTTAATGTCTGCAGCTGTGCACAATTGTGTGCATGTTTCTCTCGTGATTGCATGTGGAAGCAGATATGTGCAATTAATAGTTATTACTTAGTAGAAGTAGATTTTTCTCCTCTACAATGCAACCTATTTGGAGGACTCCACTACTATCCGTTACTATTACTATAATCTTGTGACTGAAACCCACACAGAGTGATTTCTATTACAGAAGCAAGGAGAGGGGAGATGAAAAATCCCCACTGGACACAACACGAGACCGTAATGAATAAAACTAAGATTATTACACTTCATTAAATATCACAACACTTAAGACACAGTGCATTATATATCTAGAGATCAGTGCCCTAGGACATTAAAAATATATACAAATGCCTTCCACTGTATTATATGTATAGCCTGAGTGTTGATACGTATACAGTGTTCAATAAATGCTGTGCAGACAGGCTTCTCCAAATCCAGATATATTTCAGCGTGTTTCGCAGTAAAGATGCTTCATCAGGACAGAGGGTATATAGATGAAAGCAATTAAAAAGGGTATGGCATTACAGTTTTTGCAAGCAGATATAGAGGCACAAAATGGGATCCCCATCTCCACTGGTATATAGTATAATGCGGCGAATTGATGCGCGGATAGAATATGGCGTCACTGATATGAGAAATCCCAGAGGTTCTGTATAGATTTGACCCAAGACAGGATAATAGTAGTGTCTGGTTATGTGAACTCGCTAAATCAGAATATACAGCCCCAAAGGATACAATTCTAAAAACCAGATGCATTACAGCTGCTTCTTCATATACCAGGAATAAACCATCACGTGAAACCCATTAAAGCCAGGTCTCAGCCATATAGGGGTCAGCTATTCAACCTATCTCTCCTGTATGCACCCGTATATAGGGCTTAACACCTCCCGGCGGGGTCCATGCTATTAGCTGCGGGCGGGAAGCCCCATTGAAAGCGATAGGAGGCTGACAGTTCTCACAGCTATTCACAACCAATTGCATGTAATCACTTGTGCAGTAATTTACCTGCAGATGATCAGACCAGGATGCAGACTGTCCAGGAATTTTTCAAAAAAAATATGTAGAATGCTATTGCTGAAAGTGCCAGTTACCAGATGTTGTCCTGATTATCTGGCTTTAGTGCTTTCAGAATCTTTAACCTGGAGCTATCTTGCAGGTCAGGAATTGTGGCATCGCCTGCTGCAATCTTTTTCCAGGTTGTGACTCGAGTACTAAAACCACAGGCAACCAGGCATTTTATAGAACAGTCAGCAATGACCACATTTCTCTCATGACAGGTGTCCTTTCTAGTGGAAAATTCCATTAAGTGATCTTTCAGAAGGCAAGAAATTATTAGTCATAAGAGAAAGACCTGACAGAAAATGGATAGTTTTCCTCTGTCACATTGGCTTAAAGGAGAATTTATTGTCTCCTCGCAATTTTCGTAGATTAAGGTTTGTATTCTGGGAATGTGAATTTAATATAGTCCTGAGATGAAATGGGGAAAGTAGTGCTGTTTATTATTATTATTCGTTTTTTGCAGGCACAGTAGCATAAGAGGGTTTCCCATCCAGCAGGGCCATCTTAATAGGATTATGTGCCCCTGGGCAAAGTAATGCACTGGGGCCCCTACAAGCCTGCCCCAATTTTCGCACCTACTCCCAAGAATAAGTCCACGTTTTTACTGAGGGCGGGTTTGAAATCGTGCGAGTTGAGCTAAACTCGCACGATTTCAAACTGGCATTTCAGCCCAACTTTGGAGAAGATTTCATAGACATATGCACTCTTGACTCCTCTCCAGAATCAACCCCCCCCGAGACTGCAGACATGATATAAGACGAGATGGTCAGAGACTGCAGACATGATATAAGACAAGAGATGGTTGGAGGTTGCGGACATGATACAAGAGATGGTTTAGAGTATGTGGGAATGGTACAGGAGATGGTCAGAGGCTGTGGACATGATACAGGAGATGGTCAGAGGCTGCAGGCATGTTACAGGAGATGTCAATGGCTGCGAGCCTGGTACAGGAGATGTCAATGGCGGCGGGCCTGGTACAGGAATTGTCAATGGCTGCGGGCATGGTACAGGAGATGTCAGAGGCTGCGGGTATAGTACATGAGAGGTCAGAGGCCGAGGGCATGGTACAGGAGATGTCAGAGGCTGCGGGCATGGTACAGGAGATGTCAGAGGCTGCGGGCATGGTACAGGAGATGTCAGAGGCTGTGGGCATGGTACAGGAGATGGTTAGAAACTGCGGACATGATATAGGAGATCAATATAGCCTCACTGTGCACATGAATGCAGCCTCACTGGCCAGTAGTGCAGCCTCACTGCGCTCATTATTGCAGCCTCCCTGCGCCCATGAATGCAGCCTACCTGCGCCCATGAATGCAGCCTCCCTGCGCCCATGAATGCAGCCTCCCTGCGCCCATGAATGCAGCCTCCCTGCGCCCATGAATGCAGCCTCGCTGCGCCCATTATTTCAGCCTCGCTGCGCCCATGAATGTGGCCTCGCTGCGCCCATGAATGTGGCCTCGCTGCGCCCATTATTGCAGCCTCACTGTCCATCAATTAAGACTTACCAGTGCTGGATCACACACAGCAGGCATCTTCCACTGTGTCACAGATCTGGATTTAAGTGTTCCGCGACGGCCACTGTAACAAAGCCCCACCTCCTACTGGCTTGTGTGATAGACGGAACACTGATTTCATTTCCTGATATTGAATCTGTTCTCCATCTATCACACGAGCCAGTAGGAGGTGGGGCTTTGTTAAAGTGGCCGCCGCCGAACACTTCAAACCCAGCTCTGTGACACAGCGGGAGACCGCTGTGTGTGACACACAAGAGGAGCAGGGAGGGGAGTGGTGCAGCCACAGCTCAAAGCGGCCCCGGTATGGTAGCAGGCCAGTCCGGCCCTGGTCAGCAGCCTCCCCCTAGATCTGATGGTCCTGATGGGGCCCTATGTGCATCTGGTGCCTGCTTAATAAGGCGGCCAGGCCGTACAGCATACCCATACAGACATCAATAATAGACCTTATCTACCGATAGGACTCTGGTGAACAAAACTGCCCTGCCCAGTCATTGTTTGCTTAAACATTAAAATAATGTGGCAAATGTGTGTGAATTACAAAATTGGCTGAACAGGGTTAAAAATCCTTTAGGCCAGTGGTAGACAGAATCACCAATGAGAACAATTTTTGGACCACTCCTCCATGTCATTGCTGGCCAAGTAAAAACACTTATTCATTGTTTATGAAGTGTATGTACACCCTAAATCGATTTTTTTCTGTATGTTTAGCATCATATCAAAACCAGTGTAAATAAGATATATATATATATATATACACACACACATCAAAGTGCATATATAGCAAGATTCACAATAACACCTAATTCATTCAGTGTTCAATACATAAATATAGTTTAATTGAATATATAAAATATTCCATGTCCAAAAAAAATATTAATATTGAAAAATGGTAAAAATAATAAAAAAATATTAGAGAGTCCAATAGCGCAATCCTTTTTAAACCGCAAAGAAAATGTTATGATTCCCAATGATGTCCTAATCAAGAAAAACCCTATGAGGTATTCACCACCGTAAATGTCACATCAGACCTGCTCCCATCGGGTGGAAACTTGCCGAATATATTTGCCTACCACTCTCAAGAATCGGTAGTTCAAAGATTTCTTAATTAGCCAGTCCACTTCTCCACAGTTCCTTGTAGTAAAGGTACATCTCCATAGGTACATAAAAAAAGAGAGGCTCCACTAGTGTAATATTGTCAAAGCACAATCTATAACCAATATCCAGTCCACTCACATGTAAAACATCTTGTATCAAACATTGTATAGCTCATGACATAATCAAGCGGTCCCCTTCAGTTTCACCACCTCCACGCTGGCTACCGGCTATCCAGGGAAATGCCAATCGTTCTCTCAATGTTACTGCGATGATTCCAATTGCCTTCCAGTCACACCCCAAGGTACATTTCATCCCTTCCGACTTCGTTACAGGGGGTATCATGTTTTGCATCGTGCCTTGTTTTTTTTCTTTGTGAATTTGTTGCATATTCTTACCTGGAGACCCTACCAGTAATTATCAGCAGCATTATCAGCCAGCTATTTGCTTCTTTAGTTGCCATTGGGAAGTCTAGCCACTAAGTCCAGTTGCCAGCCCAACTAAAGGATCATGCACAACAGGGTGACCATACCGTTGTTAATTGCAAGGTGGTAGCCTAGTGCTGTTAGCTACTGTAAGGCATGATTTCAAACATTCTGAAAAAGATTTAGGGTTTACATACACTTAAAGGCAAAGTTGACATTTTGTACCAAGTTACATGTTGCGCCCGTATTTAGGGTGTAACATGGTGCAAATGCCTCCTCTCCCACCCTCACACTGGTGTCCCTTGACAGCGTGCTGGGGTTCTTCTTCCCCGCAGTAGCTGTCACATATAAAATCGTCTTCACCCACACAGCCGAGTCATTCATTTACAAGAGCTCTGTAAATGAATGAACCACAATTCCTGTCTGCCACCGCAGCAGACTGACTTGTAGTTCAGTATTGCACTCGTAGCCCATTGAATCTTCATCCAGCTCCACAAATGACAGCTCACAGAGGTGCATGGGCAGAGATCTGGAGGAAGTGTTTGGTTTGCAGGAGCCTGACATTGCACATCTTTTTTTCCTGCAAAAACGTGCATTTAATTTTATATTTAAAGCTGAAATTGGCTTTTATTGTGTATCTAGGTCCAGGTCTATGTGACAGTGTAAGGTGTTCCAGAACTCATCTCACCCACATCTACTATAAATGAGCCCCTAAATCCCAGAAGGGACTTGTGCAGCTGCACAGTCTACACAAATGCTATGTCTGCCCCTGCTTTTGGCATGAAAAACAGGTAAGGTGTTTGTATTTCACCTTTTTAGTCTTTGTCTAAAGTTCCTCTTTAATTGTGATCTCGGAACTAATTTTTGCTAGCGTAGAGTTGCTGAACCTGATCTGTCTCATTGATATGAGATTGTAATTCTAGGTATCCAGCAAATAAGTGCTCTTTTTTTTTTTTTATGTCAGTCACCATTTTACACTGTGCAATGCACATTCCTTTAGCTGTGTCACTCATTTTGTTGCAATATCTCAGAACCCAGTTTTGCAGATGTAATGGGAAATTAGTGAATATGAAAAACTGCTATTCCCCGAGCCATGAAAGCTATCCTTTGTGGTCCCCCAGCTCTGTATGGCTACAGTTATTTATAGCATTGATCTTTTTATCCACTTTGCCCAATTTATTCCTGGAGACTTTTATTTTCTTTAATAACCCACATAATAATCTTCCCTCTAATCCTCACCAGCCCTTTCAAGTATGATGACTTTGACCTCTAAATCGGTCACCGGGAACGGGGGAAAAATATTTATCTTGTCTTAATTCTGAAAACTCTATTCAGAGACAAACCCAGAATAGACTTATTGCAGATACCATATAGAATGTATTTTACAGGATATTGAAGATAATCTACCCCACATATACTTCAGGTCATTTTAAATGGCTGCAAAGTCGGGGTGTCAATCCATTTAGTGAAATCCACATGTCCAGTGCCGAGAAACATTTTGAGACTTTGTTGAACTTTAGGCTTTCAGTATCTTGGCCTATACCAGGGTTTTCCGCTGACCTCATATGACCCAGGAGAGCTAAGAAACTGAAAGTCTCCCCGTGGTCAAATGAGAAAAGCGGAAAACAACCTGGTATAGGCCAACAGCTAAGTACGCAGTGATCACTTTCAGCCAGTTCCTTGATCTACGCACTCCTAACAGACAGCACAGCCAAGTTGTTGTCCTTACTTTTCTACACTGCCGTTAATGTATGTAAGCCTTTATTTTAGGGAATCAATAAACATTTCCTTACCATGCACTTGTTCAGGGTTAGCTATTTTTTCATGGCTTATTACTTCTTTGCAACCTATTGATTCTGACAATTGGAAATGTGTTTTTTTTAGGGTGATGATGCTGCCTGAGTAGCTCATAAAGCAAGAACAGCGTTGTTACTCTTAGAATACTTGTTACAAGCTGAGGTGTTAATGCACAGTGGAGCAGAATGTCCACATATTAGTTCAGTGTAATGTGCCAAAAGGGACTGAGTCACTTCGTTGGCATTGGGCACACCCGTGATGGACAGTGGCTCCTGAAGGAAGTATTGCTCTCACATTGCCAGTCAGCTTGTGGATTCTCTTTTTGCGCAAAGTACCTTTACTGCAGTCCTTTCGCAACGTAAAAACATTTACCCAAGCAAAGTAGCTATTGATTAGGAATAAAGGCTTTGGATATCACAGCTTTAGAACATGCACAGGAAGTGTAAAGAACCAAAGCAGCGCCATGCACAGGTCTAGGAGTATAAACCTGTGAGTTTGGTTTTTCTTTTTTTTGTAAGTTATATACAGTTGTGCTTGTAAGTTTACATACCCTAGCAGAATTTATGATTTCTTGGCCATTTTTCAGAGAATGTGAATGATAATATGAAAACTTTTCTTTCACTCATGGTTAGTGTTTGGCTGAAGCCATTTATTATTAAACAACTGTGTTTGCTCTTTTTAAATCATAATGACAACAGAAACTACCCAAATGACCCTGATCATAAGTTTACATACCCCAGTTCTTAATACCCTGTATTGCCCCCTTTAACGTCAATGACAGTTAAGTGGTATTTGTTGATGAGGCTCTTTATCTTCTCAGATGGTAAAGCTGCCCATTCCAATTGGCACAAAACCTCCAGTTCCTGGAAATTCTTGGGCTGTCTTGCATGACCATCATATTTGAGATCTCCCCAGAGTGGCTCAATGATATTGAGGTCAGGAGACTGAGGTGGCCACTCCAGAACCTTCACTTCATTGTGCTGTAGCCAAGGACAGGTCGACTTGGCCTTGTGTTTTGGATCATTGTCATGTTGGAATGTCCCATGTTGGAATGTCCCACGTACGTCCCATGCACAGCTTTTTGGCTGCTGAATGCAAATGTTCCTCCAGAATTTTTTTTTTTTTTTTTTTTTTGTGATAACCTACTGCATTCATCTTTCCATCAATTGTGACCAAATTTCCTGTGCCTTTTGTAGAACACACATCCCCAAAACATCAGCGATCCACTTCCGTGTTTCACAGGCCTTGTTGGCTCCTCTCCAATTGTAACATTTATGGTTGAGGCCAAAAAGCTCAATTTTAGTCTCATCACTCCAAATAACTTTGTGCCAGAAGGTTTGAGGCTTGTCTCTGTGCTGTTTGGCGCATTGTAAGCGGGATACTTTGTGGCATTTGCGTAGTAATGGCTTTCTTCTGGCGACTAGACCATGCAGCCCATCTTTCTTCAAGTGCCTCCTTATTGTGCAACTTGAAACAACCACACCACATGTTTTCAGAGAGTCCTGTATTTCACCTAAAGTTATTTGTGGGTTTTTCTTTGCATCCCAAACAATTTTCCTGGCAGTTGTGGCTGAAATTTTAGTTGATCTACCTGGCCGTGGTTTGGTTTCAACAGAACCCCTCATTTTCCACTTCTTGATTAGAGTTTGAACATTGCTGATTGGCATTCTCAATTCCTTGGATATCTTTTTATATCCCTTTCCTGTTTTATACAGTTAAACTACCTTTTCCGCAGATTCTTCGACAATTCTTTTGCTTTCCCATGACTCAGAATCCACAAATGTCAGTGCAGCACTGGATGAAAGATGCAAGGGTCTGTCGGGAGTCCAGAAACTCATTGACCATTTATACACACACACTAATTACAAGCAAACAGATCACAGGTAAGGATGGTTACCTTTAATAGCCATTCAAACCCCTTTGTGTCAACTTGTGTGCATGTTATCAGGCCAAAATCACCAGGGTATGTAAATCGGGGTCATTTGGGTAGTTTCTGTTGTCATTGTGATTTAAAAAGATTAAACACAGTTGATTGATCATAAATGGCTTCAGCCAAACACTAACCACGAGTGAAAGAAATGTTTTTGTATTACCATACATATTCTCTGAAAAATGGCCAAGAAATCATAAATTCTGCCAGGGTATGTAAACTTATGAGCACAACTGTAAAGCCTTCCAGATTTTTTTATAGGTGGTTTTATTTGTACTTTAAGCAGTAGAGCATGGGAGCCAACCTGACCCTAGCCTACTGATTTCACAGTTGGGATGTGTTTCCATATTCATTACTCTGTTCTCTCTTCCCATCTGATAGCAATATCCCTGAGTAAACCTCAGCATACATGTCACTAACTCTTTTCGATTTACCAAAACTATCCGGCCGAGATTCAAACCGTTAATGGGTAGGCTGTGAATGTACCAAGTTGATCGATCAACTTGGGTACAACCAGCCTGCCAGATTCTCTTACGATTATCAATAGCGGCTGCTGTCGATGATCGCTGTCTTTTCCTGGCTGGGCTGGCTTCCCCTGTAGAGAGTAGAGTGCTAGAATATTTGCTTTAACTTCACATAATTTTTTATAAATAAAATAACTCCTACATGCATGTGGATTTAGCTGCACGGCAGGAGCTGCCTGTAATGTTTTTGTCTTTCCTTATAAGAAGACTAGTTAAGATATTTAAATTCCCCATAAAAATTCTTCCTTACACCTATCTCATTCCTTCTCTCTGCCTAGGAAACCTAAGCGTTGGGCCATGCCTGTCGTTTATTTGAAATGAATTCAGTGCTTTTAAGGAAAATAGGATTGCTATGAAAGAGAACAAAGTGTCAGAGATCTGAAATATTCTCCATTCTTCACTTAGCTCCGTCTTCCGTTATGTGTTCTTTCAAGTGCTGCAGAGCGTGCTTGGAATTGTGGCTGCTTTCTGTAAACCTGGAGATGAATCCTGCAGCCCCTGATAGCCTGCTAACAAGGGGCTTATTCAGCCTGTTCAGGAGGATGCCTGGAGGCTGTGAATTGATGTGAGTGGCACTGTGTGGTACAGACTCCCTATACCCACTTTTAATAACATTGTGCAACAAGGTACTGCTCATGGTTAATATTCTTCATAGGAATCACACTTCTTTTTTTTTTTATATAGCTTTTTGGTGTAGCAAAACCCCAAGTAGTTAGGTGACAGTAAAATGCATAACACCTGCATCCTTGTTTTACTGTATTCCTCTCATTCCTGTTGCCTTTCTAGTGGGGTTTATGTTTGCTTTAAAGGGTAACGCGTTGATACCTCACCCCGTCAGCTTTGAGTAAATACTACCTGGAGGCCTCGGATCGTTGCTGGAGATGTGGGGATGAGAGGGGAACCTTGTTTCATGTATTTTGGTCATGTTCAAAGCTCCAACAGTACTGGTCTGAGGTGCAGAGGATCTGACAACAATTCGCGGACTATCCTATCCCGAGGGATCCTGCATTCTTCCTGCTCAGCTGCTCACAAATTCCGATTCCGTCCTACAAAAAAAAAAAAATTTCGTCACTTGACTGATGTTGCCAAAGCTTGTGACACTCTGTTGGAAAGACCCCAACCCTCCTTCCATCGCAATGTGGCTTAATGAGGTTAGGAACGTGAATATCATGGAAGATTTGGTACTTACCGCTCAAAATAGAAGAGAAGGCTATATGAAAACATGGGCACACTGGAACATGTTCGTATATTAAGATGAAAGAAAGTCCCTCATGGAGGGCTGCTCTAGGGACTGAGGTCCGCCGAGCATTTATACTATTGCTCTCAAGCATCGCATTATTGCCCTGGCTCACGCCCCCCTTTTCTCCCCCTCTTTTATTTCCGCACCCTCCTGGGTGTCTCTATGCTTCTGGGTTTTTCCCTCTTAAAAAAAAAAAGTTGAAGTATCCGTGAGTGCATTACGAACATAACGTAATAGGCCAACATTTGATGTGAGTAATTTAAGTGTTAAAGATGTCATATCACTTGGTTGTTAGCATTTCAGCTTCACCCTTTAGCATGGAATGTACCTATGTTGGAAGTGACAAGGCACCCCTTGTACTTTTGATGACTTGGATGCTGTCAGGTGCTTCTTTATAAATAAATTGAAAAAAAAAGGGGTAACTCCACTTTTATGGGAAAAGAAAAATTTGAGACTAAAAAAAAATATATATAGTGTGTACAATTGTGACACAAGTCATATTGTAATTAAATGTTGTTAAAAATTTGCTTTTTTCAGTCTGTAATTTTCTGTAAAATGCAATGCAATTGGACTACCTAGAGGCATTCTGTACATAGACAGTGTACGGAACACCCCCCAGAAATGTAATTTCCTGCTTGAGTGATTGGCTCACTGATTTTCCCAGAAGTTCACACTAAGATACAAGTCAGATTTTGGACATCTCGTGCAACAAAAAATGTCATTTTTGCTGAGGTAAATCATAGGGACAAAGGGATGCAGACCCCTGTCAATTGCCCTATTAAAGCACCTGCAAGTGCAACAGCTGCTTGATCATTATGAAACCGCTCCCTTACAGATTCACTCTGCACAAACGGCTATTACTTCAGAATAACAAAAGGTAGGAATCTGCAACGAACTTTGTTAAAATCCCTGCAATGTACAGTACATACAACAAAAGTGGAGTCACTCTTTAAATCATTTTTGTTCAGTTTTTTAAAAATGCCAGTGCCATGGGACAGTATGTGTCAGAATATTTTAGCCAATGTTTGATTCTAACCATGTTAAATCAGAACTGCATCAAAAACCTTTTTTTTCTTCTTTTTAAACTCATAAGACCTCTGACAGTTTTTAAAGTTGTCTTTGCCATTCCCTTATATATGTAAAGGACCGGTCCTTCAAAGTAAGGCTACTTTTACACTGGGTCAGTGGGTCAGTAACGGTAAAGTGCCTCTAGCTTTAGCGGCGCTTTACCTCTGTTATAGCTGTGCTTTTAACTCCCCAGAAGGGGTTAACAAGGGGATAAAAGCACCCGTGTTGCGGCGCTTTCTGAAGGGCTTTGCATGCACTACAGAAGCGCTGGCCATTCGATTAAATGGCAGGGGCGGTTTAGAAGCGGTGTATACACTGCTCCCGCACCGCCCCAAAGACGCTGATTGCTAGACTTTTTTCCCATCCTGCAAGCACACCACCCCACTCGGGCTTTCACACTGGGGTGGATTGGGGGGCTGTTTTTAGCGCTAAAGTGCCTAAAAACTGCCCCAGTGTGAAAGGGGTCTAAGTGTTAGAGAGCCTGTCAACAGCTTAAAATAGTCACTGGAAAAAATCACAGAAGAAGAATGTATGTTAAATGCTTACTTGCAGTATTTTTGCAGTTTACCTTTCAACTTGCTGGAAAACCTGACTACTCCAGGAAAGCAATTCTGTAGCACAGCACTCTTTGCATGTCAGAGCCCCCTGTTCCCTTCAGGGAGTGGCTAATTACTGGCTGTGCTGGCCCAGCATTTCTACCCCTTCACTCAGCTACTTGCATAACCTTTTTTGTAGCAGTCGGTGAAAGCCGAAGAATAAAACTATAGAGCAGCCATTCTGAACCAGGGTTTCATGGAACCCAAACATTCATCAAGAGGTTGCTGAGGGGTTCCTTTTAAGCTCAGACTTATTGACCTCCCTTTTGATGGTGCTTGCATAGTTCTGGGGTCAGTGCCACTTGACAAAATCAGCAGCATGACACCAATGATATTTTTAGCTGTTGGTAAGAGTGGCATTCTGACCACCACTGTAATGGAGGCATTCTTTTCACGGACCACCAATGTAAGTGGCATTTTTCCCACTGAAACCTGATGAATTAATTTTAACAGGGGGTTCCCCAAGGCCTGAAAACTATAGGCTGCTTTAGAGTGTCACTTGAGTGATAGCTCTGAATGTTAAGAAAGCCATACATTATACAATTTATGATTTTCCCTTCAACAGCTAGTGGTGTTTGGGGATTCCCTTTCGCTACGCTTTTGTATTCTGACAGCAGGAGGTTTCCCAGCCGTCAGACTGCAATGATCACTGCCTGCAGCTATAGTGATTGTATGAAAAAAACCTGACAAGCTGATTGTACTGAAGTCGGTTGATGGATCGACTTCAGTACAACCAGCCTGCCCGCAGATAGATCGAAATTTGGCTGGTTCAGCAGGAACCGGATGAATTTCAATCCGTCTATGGCCAGCCTTAGACTTTACAATCAATCACACCTACCTAAAGGTGACAGGTAAGGCTTTACTTGACTGGTATGATTACTTTTTTTTAAAAGCTAACACTTATTGTATATAAAGAGAGATTGTACATAAAATTTTTGAAAGTACAAAATAAAAATTGGTATAAAGAAGACCGAGCAAACAATGCTCATTTTATCACAATACAAAATACACATTCATTACACATGTATCATGGACTGAAGGACCAAATATACAACATTAGAGTCGTTTAGGGGGCGTAGAATGATTATTATTAATAGAACTGTGTATACAAATGCAACTATCGAGAAGAAATGAAAAAGCAATCAGATTTATTTTATCCTTAAGCATGACCCTAAGTACTAGGTCGCACAGTGTGATCTGAATTTAACCATAAATCCCATATGCCAGTTTGTACAACGGGAGTGTCTGATTAATAAGTGTAAGCCAAAAAGCTATAGCAGGGGGAGTTGAGGACTTCCAGTGCATAGTTATAGATTTTTTTAGCATAAAATAGAGCTAGGCGCAGGAAGACTTGGGTGTTTTTAGAGAGAATTCTCATCCATATATTTTTTTTTAAATCAGAAAAAAAAGTTTGATATACAAACTGATCCCTAAGAATGGCATATAAACTTACAATCATTTACAGTGTAATATTCCAAAACCATATTAGGTGTAATCAAATAAAAACACATCTGGCAGAGTATTAGTAAATCCCATCCATATAAACTTAACCAAGAAGGCACCTTAAGGGGTGTTACAGATTTCAGGTATTAGGGAAATTGAGTTGATGAAAGTGGTGACTTCTGACCAAAACGCTCTAACTGGTGGGCATTCCCATAGCATATGATAGAATGTGCCATCTGCTGAGGAACATCTGGAGCAGACAGCGGAGGGTACCCTATATATAGCTGAAAAAGGAGACAGGAGGTAGAATAGGGCCTATATAAAAATTTGATTTGTATAATCTCGACCCTAGAGGAGATAATTGTAGGGACTTGCAAAGGGAGAATTTCCTGCCATACCTCCACTGTAAGTTCTGGTATATCTAAAAATTATCTCTGAAATTGGAAGTGAGGTGTCGGATGAAGTCTATAGAAGTTAATGCTGTATGTCGACGTTTAGTTAAACCAAATGTATTGTAAAGATACGTCGGAAGGGGAAACCTTGTGGAAAAATTACTGGGTCGAGTAAAATTTGAATAAACATGTTTAAAGAGATTTTTAAGATTTTTCGAATTAGAGTGTCTTAGATCTACCCCAAATCTATATGGTCTTGAATGTCACCTCCATACCGTCCT
The DNA here is from genome assembly GCA_018402905.1 of Glandirana rugosa. Classification (NCBI taxonomy): domain Eukaryota; kingdom Metazoa; phylum Chordata; class Amphibia; order Anura; family Ranidae; genus Glandirana; species Glandirana rugosa. The sequence goes on along the minus strand of BLSH010298234.1, from coordinate 94,770 downwards.
TTAAGAGGGAAACGTTCAGGGATGTTAATAGAGGAGATCCCAGCTCTAATATGTTTAGTTTAAAAATATATC
>BLSH010298234.1:83084-93625 GCA_018402905.1 Glandirana rugosa | reverse complement strand
ACACCTTTGTATCATCAGCAAAGAGACATACCTTGCCCAACAATCCTTTAGTTATATCACTTACATATAGGTTAAATAGAACAGGACCCAGTACAGAGCCTTGTGGTACCCCACTAGTGACTGGTCTCTGCTCTGAGTGAACCCCATTTACAACCACACTCTGGGATCTAGCCTTTAGCCAACTGGATAGCCACTGAACTACCCAAGGGTTAAGTCCTAGCTTGTACAACTTTTGTATTAGATCATTATGTGGAACTGTATCAAATGCCTTGCTGAAATCAAGATACGCTATGTCCACAGCACCACCCTGGTCCAAAACACTGGTAATATAGTCAAAGAATTCAATCAGATTTGTCTGACATGATCTGCCCTCAGTAAAGCCATGCTGCTTTGGGTCCAGCAAGCTGTGTATTTTTAGGTGATCAATGATCCTTCTTTTCAGAAGTGATTCCATTACCTTGACTACAATTTATGTTAAACGCACTGACCTGTAATTGCCAGCTTCTACCTTGCTGCCCTTCTTGTGGATAGGTGCAATATTAGCTATCCGCCAAGCATGGGGAACTTCGCCTGTTAGAAGACATTTATTTAAAAGATTTGTTAATGGTCCAACAACTATATTGTGAAGTTCTCTTAGAACTCCTGGATGAATACCATCAGGGCCCATTGCTTTATTGCTGACATGACACCCATGTCATTTATTTGTGGGGTCCACTTCCTCTCCTGGCACCTCGGAGCCAGAAGGAAGTTCACCTCCCCCCCAACCCCCCCCCCCCAGGCGATCTTCTGGAACACGTCACAGGTCCCATAAGATACGCTGGCCATTCACAGCACGCATGCACAGTGCGCGCCCGGCTTTGAAGCCAAAGCCGGGTGCCCACACGTGTGTTGCCGGCGCCGTATGGAGGAGGGGGAGAAGATTAACGCTGCGGGCGGCTGCATCACTGGAGCCTGGGACAGGTGAGTGTGTGATTATTAAAAGTCAGCAGCTACACTTTTTGTAGCTACTGACGTTTAATAGGGTGGAACTCTGCTTCAAGGATAGCGTCAATCTCATGAGATCAGGGCTTTGGTAATGTACACTGGGAAATTATTAATAAGGAAGCACAGCAGCAAAATCATCCTGAATATTTTTGCCCTACCTAGTAGAGTTAGAGGGAGGTTAGACCAAACTTTCAGAGTGCTTTTAAGTTTGCTAATGAGAATCCATGGGTTCTTGCTAATGAGAGAGTCTAGGTTGTTTTTGAGGCATAAGGATATTGGCTGCTGTACTACAGTGCCCAAATAGTGAAAGCTAGAGACAATTTTTAATGGGCAGGAGGACTGGAGGAAAATCGGAGCATCCTGATCCAGTGGAAAGAGGAGATATTTTTCCCAGTTTACCTGGAAGCCAGAGAAATGGCAACATCTTTGGATAGTCTGCAATAGAATAGATCAGAGAATAGGTGCAAAAGAGCACCCAAAGGCCAGTAAAAAATAGATGGAATTTTATTTGGTTATGGTGAATGCAATATGGTGAAGTCAACTCATTTCGGGGGATCACAGACTCCCCCTTCCTCAGGGCTGATGCCTCATTGTAGAGTCTTGCAGAAGTTTGTCTATTGTGACATTTATCTGGTGGTGCTGAGATCAGCTATATGGCTGGATGCCGTATAGCTGATCTCAGCACCACCAGATACAAATGTCACAATAGACAAGAAACTACTGAAAGACTCTACAATCGGGCATCAGCAGCCCTGAGGAAGGGGGAGTCTGTGATCCCCCCGAAACACGTTGGCTTCACCATATTGCATTCACCATAACCAAATAAAATTCCACCTATTTTTTACTGGACTTTGGGTTCTCCTTTTTACCTATTCTCTGATCCATATGTGAAACGACGCCTCTAGCCGTTTCCAGGGGTAGCAGCCCAGGCCCCGCAAGAGGGCCCACCACCACATTTTTCACCCAGTCAACTAGAGGCATTGGGAGTGGGCACCTACCCACAACTGTGTATGCGCAGACTCTCAATCAAGGGAGTCGATCCAGCGTGGTCTTTTATCTGCAAATTCTATGCAATAGAATAGAGGATTGGTTATCACTGTCAGCTAGGTAGATGAGCATGTCATCTGTGTATAAAGAAAGGGGACACTTTTTCCTTGAGCCCATTAAGTAACAGTGTTAGCCCTTATCAACTCAGCCAGGGGCTCTATCGCTGCGAAAGGGGGCAGCCCTGTCTAGTGCCTCATGTTATAGGAAAGCATTCAGAGATAGTTATTCACCCTCAATCTAGCCCTAGGCCTATAATAAAGCAGCCAAATCCATCTGAGAAATGTGTCACCAAAGCCGAATTTCGCCAGTACTTCCTGCAGGTATGACCATTCGACCAAATCGAAGGCTTTGGGAATGTTTAATGACAATACATTTCTAGAGCCCATGTTGTTGTGCTTGGCCTACATATTGCTAAACAATCTGCTTAAATTAATGGAAGTAGATTGGCCCGGAATAAATACTGTTTGATCTGACTGTATAATATTAGGAATGACTTCAACCCACGAGCAAGGATTTTGACTAGAATTCTGACGTCCGAGTTTATTAAGGAAATAGGATGGCACGATTCACAATAACGATGGTAAAGTAGTCATCTAATTCTGAAATGATGTAGTGCTCTTTAGTGGTATATAGAGCAGAGTGAAAGGCTACAAAGGTATCTACAATTTCCTTCATTTGCTCAACCGCAACACCAATAAAGTTTTTAATTTTGGGAATATTGCCGGACTGAAAATCAGGTTGTGAGAGATATGCTAGAAGACGGCTAATTTTTATCCCCAAACTCAAAAATTAGCTGGTTCTGATATAGTAATTTTTTCTGGGTACATTCCAACAGCACTATATCCAGTTCCCTGGCCTTAAGCTGCCATATGGAATAATTAACAGGAGTAGGAGAAGCAGAATAGCGAGTCTCTGCAGCATCTAATTGCAGACACCATACCAAGACCAAGTAGATCATGAGAAATTAAGCATCAATCAATACGGACATAAGTATCAGAATAACATGAATAGTCCTTCGTAACGGCATGTCTCCATCTCCAAGCATCCACAAGATCAAATTTGTCTAGATACGAGCGTAAAAGAATAGGGAATTGGGGTAGACCCACCAAATCTATCAAGGGAGTTATCCAGGGCTGTACTGAGATCGCCAGCTATCAGAAGAGGACCTTCGGCCATTTCTAGAACCATTCTCATAATGCGTTCAAACAGGCCTTAAATCAATGGTGGCGGTATGGTTTACCTGGAATTTCAAGTACAAGAATAACAAAACATCCTCTGGGGTCTGTTTTAATCTTTTTGAGGGAGATCGGGGCAGACTTTGCTTTTAATATGGAAGTACCACAAGCATATGTGGAATATGTAAAGTGGATAGCATAGGCTATTTTGGCACTTTTAAGTGCCATAACTCTAGAACCCTCTAGTTAGTGCATTTCTTGGAGAAAGGTGGCATGCAGGTTATGACGAGCAAGCTACTCAAACATCAAAGAGCGTTTCACTTTAGAAATGAGCGCTCTAACATTCCAAGAAATCAAACGAATTGTATTCGTAAACAAACTGAAGCCAATGATAATGTAGGATTATACCAAAAGGAAGCGATGGGCACCCATATAGGCAAAACCACTGACCAGGGCAATCCATAAAGAAATGAGCTAGTCATAATTTACATATACACCAAAATTATGGATGCACAACCACATACCATAAATGGACAATTGCTGAAGTAAAAACTAACCTTTGAGAGCTTTTTTTTTCCCAAAACAAAAACTGAATTGCAGAGAGGACATGGATCATGCTGTCAAAAAGAACCTGTAAGGGGTTCCAAAATTGTGGTTGAAGGAAGGAAACTAAGTAGATGAATGATCCGAACCCTATGTGAAGGATGGACTATGACTGGGTAGTTTTAATAAGAAACCACAGGATCCTGGCAAACTCGAGGAACTGATGCAGAAATATCTGCTGGATCAAAGTGTTCAAGAAAGCCCAAGTTGCACATGGTGCAGCAAACATATAGGCAAAGCAGGGTATAAAATCTTCACCGCTGGGGTAACAAACCTTAGCAGGTGTAGAAGTCGTAAACAGCTACCATCCTCAGATAAGAGTATAAAGGAAGGTAGTTGTAAAGATTGTCCTGAGGAGAGCTAATCGGAGAGATCCGATTGAAGCAGGCACTCTGAGCAAGGTGATGTATGGTGGTTGGAGTGAGGGGGCACAGGTAGTCCCAGGGCGTCCACCCAATGCATCCTGCAGATCAGTGAAGAAGTGAGTCTTTCCTTGATAAATGATGTGCAGCCGAGCTGGATAGAGCATGCTGTATGGAAGTTGCAGGTCACGTAGGCGTTTCTTGATAGAAAGGAATGTTGCCCATTGTGCAGCAGCTAAAAAAATCTGGAAAGATGGTAATATTTTTGCCATAATAGGAAACACAGCGTTTTTCCCGGGCAGCTCTCAGGACTGCCTCCTTATTGTGATAATGTAACTTTGGTGAGCAATGGACGAGGGGGTGCACTTGATGGTAGAGGGTGCAAAGGGACCCTATGTACTTGTTCAATAGCAAATAATGGTGAGGGTGTAGAAGCACCAAAGGTGATAGTGAACCATCGCTCCATAAATGCTTCAGGATTCCTATCCTCAAAACCTTTCGGAAACCCCAGAAAGCATAAATTCTTTTGCCTCAGGCGATCTTCTGAGTCGATCAATTTATCCATAGTGTCTTCTTGATCATTGACAGTGGCTTGTAATGAGTATAATCCTCTAAATCACTAGGTTATGAACATCCTGTTTAAGAAATAAGTCCATCCGGACTGAGTCAGTTTGGGTAGTCAGGGCTGCCTGCCATTGTGGGATAGCCTCCATTATTTATGATAAGGTCGGCTCAATAGTGCCTATATGATCTTCAGTACTGTGGGACTCCTGTGCTCCAGCCTCTGAGGGGGAGACAGATTGGCAGCTCAGCTAAGCCGTGATCTGAGAGCTCTGGACACGATGGAGAGGCAGAATTTGGAGAGATGACAGGTGGTAACTGTTTATCTTCTGAGCCATCTTGCAGCAGCACACGCATGGTGGGGAGGAGCCTAGTAGCCCAGCCCGCCTGCGCCGGTCTTCCCAATTTTTACCATCTCCCTGCTGACCCCTCTATAAGCAGCAGGACTGGAGAGGCAGATCAGGAAGATAGCGAACAGGACAGAGCTCCAAATGTCCGCGGCTCATGTCCCGGAAGTTGGTCATACCCTTGACTGGTATGATTTCTATATATAATAATTAAAACTGTCATGGAGCATCTTGTTGACAAGATTGTCGGATAGCTTGAATTCATTTTAAACAGGCCTTTTTTAAAACTGTTGAAGGGGATTTTCTTATTAGGGTTTCTTTTTGTACTTCACGGACCAGGGTCAAGTACAGCCGTCAGCTTGTGAATTACTGCAGGGGGGTTCCTAAGTGCTTTGTGAAGCACAGGCCCCCCATTTGAAGTCACCCATGCAAAGTAGAAATGTTTTTTTGAACATACTGTAATGCTTTCCAAAGTACTCATTAAGTGAAAAGGTACATGAACTAAAAAATCGGATATGATCAGTGCTCCAACAAGATACATTTCCAGTGATAAAACTTCAAAACAAAACTTCAAATGCCCAAAGGCCATTTCATTTGATTGGAAGCCTTCAAGAGCTAAGGAGTACAGTATTGCTACCCAGAAACATCAGCCACACTTTCTCAATATTTGCTTTGGTCTGATCACGAAAGGGCTGCTACCACCAGGTGTGAAAGGTACAACATTTCCAGCGCTGTTTGTTGTTTGGAAAGAATATAAATGTGAACCCTTGTGAGAAGGCAAGCAGAAAAGCTGCCACTTGAGTGACTTTTCTGGAAGATTTATAAGCTCATTCTTTGTTCCGCAGAATGGAACAATCACCGTTTAAGTGTAAGTGGTGCTCCTGGCTGCAGGTAGGAACATTATGTCATTGTTTCACATGGTTGAAAATAATCAAAGAAGCTTTTTACAATTTGGCTGACTTGTATGCAGCAGTGATTTTCACATTAGCACCTTTGACAGTGCAGAACGAGGGGAACATTCTGCTTTGTGTCACCTCCTTCTGAATTTTTCACCTTTTGGCTGGACAGTGGCATTGGCAGCATAACATAGGGTTTATTATTGAAAAATTCTGCCATCTTGTATAGAAAAGAAAACTTTTTTTTAGAGTTGGAGAAGGCTAGAATCCCAGTTAGTTTTATTTCTGTATTTGTTGCATTTTTCCTAACTTTCTATCTGGTGAAACCGTTAGCAGTACAGAAAGGAGGGATTAAATCTCTTTAAGGCCTCATACACACGGGCATTCTAAAAAACGAGCTGTGAAGCTAGTACCGACCCCAGGATAAAAGTGGCGTTAAAAACGCAATGTTATCAGTGTTTTGCATTGGCGTTAATGTGCGTTTAGCCGCGCTAGCTTTTAGCCATTTTTCTTTGCCTCTATTCAAAATCAATGGTTCCCTATGGGAGCCCATTGATTCGAATAGAATTTGGATCATGATGATCCGACTTGCGGTGCGATTTGTGTGCTGAGGATCTTGAAGTGGAACCCCCCACCAAAATGAAGAAAATTAGCATGGCCCCCCCAAAGAGATACCAGGCAGGTTTTAAGAGATCCATACCAGACCCTTATCCACACGCAGCCCGTCAAGAAAGGGGGGGTGAGCAAGCGCCCCCTTCTGGACCATACCGGGCGACATGCCCTCAACATGGTCGGGTGGGTGCTTTGGGGCAGGGGGCCCTCCCTCCCACCCACCCCCCCCCAAGCCACCATGTCCCCATCTTGATGAGGACAAGGGCCTCTTCCCGACAACCTTGGCCGGTGGTTGTTGGGGTCTGTGGGCTGGGCTTATCAGAATCTGGAAGGGGCCCCCAGATCACGGCCCCCCATCCTATGTGAATGAGTATGGGGTACATTGTACCCCTACCCATTCAGCTAAAATAAGTGTCACAAATAAACACAGTACACAGTTTTTAAAGTATTTTGTTAAGGCCGCTCCGGCTTCTCTTCCGATTTCTTCTCCCCTCTCCGATTCTTCTCCTCTCTGCGATGTCTTCTCTTCTGCCTCTGCCGGGTCTTCTTTCTCCGCTGTCTTCTCTCTCCGCTGTCTTCTCGCTCTTTTGCCGGGTCTCCTCCCCGCTGTCTACTCCCTTACATCTTACATCTTCTGGTGTAATGCTGGGTCTGCCATGTGCAATGATTTATAATGACATGGGGCGGGGCCATCCACTGACCTCATCTGGAGGCCCCCCTCCCTTGTGACATCACTGCCCGATCATGCCTCAGATGGTGACATCACAAGGTGCCCCAAAGCACCCACCCCCCATGTTGAAGGCATGTGGCCTGGTATGGTCCAGGAGGTGGGGGTGGATTGCTTGCCCACCCTTTCCTGACCTGCCAGCCTGCATGCTCGGATAAGGGTCTGGTATGGATCTTGGGAGGGACTCTTATGCCATTTTTTTGGTATCTCTTTGGGGGGGGTTACCCCACACAATTTTTTTTTTTTTTTTCCATTTTGGCTGGAGGTTCTCCTTCAAGATCCTCAGCACACATGTCCCACCACAAGTTGGATCATCATGATCCAACTTCTGGTGCGACTTCTATTCAAATCAATGGGCTCCCATAGGGAACCATTAATTTTAAATAGTGGCAGAGAAACGCCTGACGAGGCTTAACGCTCTGTATACAGCGTTAAACCGCATTTAATAGCTTTTACCGGCATCTGGCGTTTTTACAGCTCTAGCACTGGAGCTTCAGAACATGCTGGTCCTGGGTTTTTTTTTTCTGTGCTTAAAAACACCTATGCCATTTAGAGCTCAAAAACGCCTGTGTGTGTATGAGGCCATTGAATAACATGGAGAGGTGTTTTTAAGCTGTAAAAAAAGCTGCTAAACGTGGCTGTAAAAACGTCTTGTGTGTATGAGGCCTAAGACACAGTTTACACTTGTGGCAGATCTTGCAGCCTAAAAAACAACAAAGAAAAAATTCCAACTTGCCTTATCGGCCAAATACGAACTGTCCTGTCTAACAGTTCACTCTAAAACCAGGTGTTTTCTTTGCACACATTTGCAAATATATGCGTAAGCTGGAGGTCCACGTTACGGCAACCCAGGGCCTCATTCACACAGCTGCAGAGGACCCTGAGTATAGGTTGGTTTTACCACCCATTAACTGCACACCCTTAAGCCGCAAATATTGCAATAGTTTGCTTAGTGGCAAAAAATTATAACCCCTTTGAATTGAATGGGGCCATGCCACAACCGCCTCCCAAGCCCATGCAATGTAAAAGGTTGCAGCACGGAGGTGTGGGCTTAAATCAGGCACTGAGGTTGCGACATATCACCTGCCAGCCACCCTCTGAAAAGTGATGCAGTACAGATCACTTTACAGAGGGGTGGCATAAGTTACTACAAACGTAAGCAAGCCATAAGGTAGTAACAGGTTTTAATTGTTCCCTGTAATACACAAAACCAAAACAATTCAGAAAGAGTACATTAATATTTGCAAATGTAGCCTTTTCGTAACCACTTCAGCCCCGGAAGGATTTCCCCCTTTAGGAGCAGAGCACTTTTTGCGATTCGGCACTGCGTTACTTTAACTGACAATTACGCAATCGTGCAACGTTGTACCCAAACAAAATTTGCGTCCTTTTTTTCCCCACAAATATAGCTTTCTTTTGGTGGTATTTGATCACCTCTGCATCATTTCTGATCGCCGCTATAAACAAAAAAAGAGCGACAATTTTGAAAAAAAAAAACTATTTTTCTTACTTTTTGCTAAAATGCAAATCCAAAGAAAATAAGCATTTTTTTCATCGGTTTTGGCCGATTTATATTCTTCCTCATATTTTTGGTAAAAAAAAAAATCGCAATCAGCATTTATTGATTGGTTTGAGCAAAGGTTGCCGCGTTTATGGTTGATGAGAATTCATTTCTGGGGTTTTTATTTATTTTTTACTAGTAATGGCGGCGATCTGCGATTTTTAGCGGTACTGCAATATTGCAGCGGACATGTCGGACCATTTTGACACTTTTTTTGGGACCATTGGCATTTATACTGCGATCAGAAATGTAAATGTCCTCTGATTACTGTATAAATGTCATTGGCAGTGAAGGGGTTAACCTGCAGGGGGTAGTGAAGGGGTTAACTGTGTTCCCTAGGCATGTTCTAACTGTGAGGGGGCTGGGCTGTTATGGGCATAAGAGATCTAACTGATCCCAGTGACAGGGATCAGTAGATAGATCTCTTCTGTCCCCAATGACAGAGCGGGGAACCGCCGTGTTTACATCGGCGGTTCCCCGTTCTTTAGCTCTGGCTGCTCATCGCGGCTCGCCGGCAGACATCGGGTTTGCCCGAGCCGCGGGCACGCGCACCCTAGCTGGCAACTCCGCAAATCGCAGTTTATGGCTATTCGAAGGACACGTCCACACTGCCGCAGTAAATATACTGCCGCAGTAAATATACTGCACGCGATGTGGAAGGGGTTAAAGTGTTACACAACAGTAAGATCAGTCTGTATTTGCAGTAAATCATGCTTGGTATACTCACTGTGGAACCTAAGGGGTTAATCCTCTGCATTGTGTAAAAAAAAAAAGCTGCCCTCCTTCCACCTCTAATAATTTCTTGGTAACAGATTCTATAGAGTCAGGTTGCACATGCTCAGTTTGGTGTGTATTACCAGAGAGTTTTTTGTTTTTGTTTGTTTTTTTCTTGAGAGGATGCATGTGATCAGCACAGGGCCAATCAGCATTGTCCATACAGAGGGTCAGGGGTCATGCAGTCTCCTAGGTCAGTCAGAAAACTCCTCCTACAAGCTTTAACAAGTGCTTAAGTGCTTAGCTGGACATAGATAGAAGTCACAAAACTGCTCTAAGTGCTGATATAAAAAGGTATTTAGCAGTTTATATTTACTAAAATAACTACATTTCCATGTCCCTGTGTACTGTGGGAGACCAGATATAGGTGTCCTTTTATTAACCACTTCAGCCCCGGAAGAATTTTGCACTTTAGGACCAGAGCACTTTTTGCGATTCGGCGCTGCGTCGCTTTAACTGACAATTGCGCGGTCGTGCGACGTTGTACCCAAACAAAATTTGCGTCCTTTTTTTCCCACAAATAGAGCTTTCTTTTGGTGGTATTTGATCGCCTCTGCGTCATTTCTTATCGCCGCTATAAACAAAAGAAGAGCGACCATTTTGCAAAAAAACCCAAATTTCTTACTTTTTGCTAAAATTCAAATCCAAAAAAAAATATAAAAAAACATTTTTTTTCACCTTTTTGGCCGATTTATATAATTCCTCATATTTGCGATAAAAAAAATCGCAATTGGTGTTTATTGATTGGTTTGCGCAAAAGTGGCCGCGTTTACGGATGATGAGAATTCATCATTTTTTTTTTTTTGGGGTCTTTACTTAAGAGTAGTAGGCATTTGCGCCGGTGAAAACGCGTTTGGTTAGTTATTTGTGGTTAAAGCTAAAAAAAATAGCG
>BLSH010298234.1:21411-37311 GCA_018402905.1 Glandirana rugosa | reverse complement strand
CTAGGAAGACATTCTAATACGAAGTGTGAGTGAGGTACCCCCAGATTGAAGATGATATTTTTCATGGGACAAACATTTGTTCATCAGTATCATTGTGGCTGCTTGTCCTTCCTTTTTTCTTCGGTCAGTGGCCAAATTAGCCCCCCTATTTACATTTGCGACTGAGGCAATTAGCACAACATGCAGGCTCTGGATGCATGAATAATTACATCTGAGCAACCACAACTAGCTGCGGGAGCTGACAGCCTCCCGTTGCCTTAGATGGGACTGCCACCTGCAGCAAATCACTGGGTACCCCTGCTGGGTCTCCCACATGTAATTGCTAACTGCTCTATTCACAAGAGTGAACACTGCCTTAATGTAATGCTGCCAAGTCCACCGTTCATACCCATCCAGTACCACAATCCTAGGTTTTAGGCCAATACCCCAGCAAATAGGAGCTGTGAGCAGGTATCAGCAGTTGCAGGCTTATAGTTTACATAAAATGAAGTAGGTTATTCAATACTTTACATAATATGTACAGCATTTAAAGACACTGGACATTTTAAAGAAGATATTTGACCACTTTTAGAATTGTGATTAATATTATTATTTTTTTTTTCTACAGTGGGATGGAGTGGGCCCCATTCCTGGACTCTCTCAGTCTCCAAAAGGTGTTGAAATGCTCTGGCACCCCTCTGTAGTAAAGCCATATCTAACTCTTCTGGCCGAAAGCTCGAACCCAGCCACTTTAGAAGGTTCTGCTGGGTCTCTTCAGAATCTTTCTGCTGGAAATTGGAAGGTAATGCATTACTTGCTTAATAATCAGTCTAAAGTTGGGTCAGACGGAGTTGAACTCTGGCTGGTTGTTGTGGGCTGTAGCACATGGCTCCTTATCAAGAGGGGAGAATTGCTTGTCATCTGTTGAGGAACTACAACGTCCATAATTATACATCAGCTAATTCTTGTAATTCCTCATAGATTTATCCATTCCTGTCATTAATCGCATACTTTTTTTAAAGTATATTCAGCACCTTCCTTTCTGGTACTTTCTTATTTTTCCAGCACATAGCTGATCCCCTATAATGCAGTCAACCTTCAGGCCTGTACTGACCTGAGAGTTTGCATAAAGGGAAGGGCTATATATGCTAGACCTTTTCGTTTAAAAAAAAAAAAAAAGAAGAAAAAAGCAAAGTTAAAAAAAAAGCACATACAAGCCATATTGTAATTTAAAGGAGAAGTTCACCTTTTTGGAAAAAAAATAAAATAAACGCACATCTTTTTGCAGGTAAAAAATGTGAATTTTTTTTTAGTTGGAGCCTGTAAAGCATTGCCATGCAGGACTCCTGCAAACTTGTCAGTGTATCTGTCTGCTCATACCTCGTATGGCAGATATACACTGTCAGGAACAGACCGCGAACTACCAAGAGCGCTCAACAGCACCCTGGTAGTTCTTTGAGGACTTGTAGTTGTCCAATTCAGCGAACACTGCTAATGGATGACGTGGCCGGAGCCCTGCATAAACATGTTTTCTTTAGATAGTGGCAAGTGGATGAATATGGGTGTAGCATGTTGCAAAAGGGGAACTTATCCTTTAATGTTATTAAAATTACATTTCCTTTTCGATCTACATTGAAATGGTAACCTAGAGGCCTACTGTTTGCAGTTGGTGTACGGAACTCTCTCTGCAATAGGAATTATATTTTTGGTGAGATCCCCCCCTAAGGCTTCTTTCATATTGGTACTGCTACCACCCCCTGAAAAGTAATGTGGATCGCTTTTTAGAGGACGGTATATCAGCGGCTGACAAACAATTAGAATGTGCTACTGCAAAAATCACAGCATTATAGATGTAAGCATAGTTATTAGTTAAGTTTTTAAAGGGGTTAGGCTGGGTTCACACTTATCCGAATTGGATGCAGGTGTCTCCGCATCCAATTCGCATGGCAGGAAAGTGTGACCGGCTCTCAATGGAGCCTTTTTACACACCTCGGTCCACACTGGAAAAGGGTCCTGTGTGTCTTTGGCTCTGTTTCAGGTCTGAATTCAGGAAATTATTCGGACCTGATTCGCACCTGCAACGGAGCACAGGGACGCACCTGTCCCCCTGCTGTGAGCCGCGGCCACAGCTAGTGTCAACCCAGCCTTAAACATATAAAATATATGAATAGTTTGGCCTAATAGGAAATGATTGGGTGATTACATATTTATTTTAGTGTTGTAATTACTAATGGTACACAAAATTAAAATAGAACCCCAGATACATGATTTTTATATATATATGTGTGTGTGTTTTCTATAAAACGAGAAACGTATTTCAGGGTTTAATTGCTGTCTGTTTTCTCTCTGGGGAGATTTGCCCTGACTATTTGTTTTGGCCATAATTGTTGCTTGGTTAGAAAGTTGGGGAAAGATATATTTTTCATTTCTCACTGGACTAGGGCAGATGAGGATACACCCTAACATTGACACCCATTCAAGTGAAAACGGTCAAAGATGTAAATTCACCTTTCTCCTTACGTTTACTGACAGACGCAGCCTCTTCATTGACTTTGTGGGGTTTTATGCTTGTCCTACTAGGAGTTAACTAGGCAGGGAAAAGAATCAGCTGGCCCCTCCCATGGGGGCCGTCCTCTCTTCCTACATCAAACCCCCTCACAGCATAGCTCTTCAGTTTCTTTGCCTAGTTCGTAAGGAGTTGACCTGGCTTCCCTTCAGGGGAACTACGGTCCTGATTATGACCATTTTTATTTTTTCTTAATTTTATTTTTTTCTTCAACGAATTGATCTGCTATCAAGAAGCCGGTCGGGGCATAGAGAATCCTCAAGCTCTTCATTTTCCCCGACCTGGCCAACATGATGTGAAGCCAGTCCCGCTGCATGTGGACCCGCCGCATCGTGCCCGTTCAGTGCGGACGGCCCGGGGTAAACCCCCTTTTTAGTGCCCTTTACCGGATGCGATTCGGCAGGGCGACTTTGGGCCTGCAGCATACCTCCGAGAGGGCGGAAAGTCTGCGATTGGGTGGCTACCCGCGGCGTCGGAGTGGTAAGTGAGTGACCCTGCCTTCCCCCCTTTTTAGGGGCCGGTAGGGGGGCCCGACGACCGAAAAAAAAAAAAATTTTCACTGGGTAGCCACTGGTGGGATGCGTAGAGCTCCCGTTTGACTCCCGCCCCCCAGCACCACCGCAATCGTTGGGCGTTCGTATCAAAGTTTCTGCGGCGATCGGCTACCATTTTGCTGCGGACCGCCGCCATTTTGCCGTAGCCGCGGACATTTTGGGCCTATGGGACTTTCCCTCTAGCGCTCAGAGCTGCTGTTTGCGGTACTGCACTTTCCCTGAAGGTGTGTTTTGGCCTCTAGTGGTTAACGGCGGCCATTTTGACTGCATGCTCTGCTAATACACGTGTCTGCAGCATTTCCCTTCTCTGTGGAACGGTGGTGATTCGGACGGCGCAGCTTTTCTGACGATCTGCACAGTACAAGCAGCAAACAGCAAGTATAGCTGGGCTCTCCTGTGGGTGCTGGTGGTGGTGGGTGCAGTCCTCCTGGGTTTCCCTGGTGCACTGTGAGGGGGTGGTGTGGGGGTGCCCTTAACCCTTTCTATGTATTAGAACATGCTAGGAGCGCTATCTGCGCAAAGGGTTTTTTCTGGACCAGCTGTGACGGTCTTTAATGATCCAAAAAGCGTTCCCTTCCTCCTTGCCCTTCAAGGGAAGATTTTTTTTGTGAGGGAATCAGGGGTCGGCAGCTGCGGTATCGCTATGCGATTTAGCCAGGATGGCGAATCGCTGATTCTGCGCATGTGGGGTGGTCTTTTAGGCCCCCTAGGGCGCCCAAGGCTTAACCCTATGATTGTTCTTTCCTGATCGCCTTTTTTGTTGTAAATGGCATCCGCAGCATTCCTTTCTAGTGCAGTGGAACTTACGCCTGGAAGCATATTGCTTGCTGGCTCAGTTCCTGGCGTGGCCTGCCTGAGTTTTGCATGCCCTCCCTGTGCATGTGGGTTTCCTCCCGGTGATCCGGTTTCCTCCCACACTACAGGCTGTCCCTTGAGAAAAGTTTAAAAAAAAAAAAAAAAACATAAAAGGATGTCGCCTTGGTGTCTCGCCTATGTCGCTTCATAAGAAGGGCCCCATTACCAAAGACAGAGACGCTGTTTAGGTCGCTCTTCCTGGTGTCAGGCTCTGCTCTGCGACCAGCCCTGACGTTCGTCATGGCAGCGCTGTATCTGTCTGAGCTTATGACGGAGCTCTAGAATCTTCTGGACTGCTGCCACCTGCTGGTTACGCCGCAGAGGGCTGACCTTTTGCTAGGGTAGCAGTGTTGCTGTATCCTTAGATGGGTACTCTGGTTGCGTTTTTTCTGGTCTAGTGACCGTGCTTCCAGGAAAGGTCGCAGACTTCCCTTTCAGGGTGGATGTCTGTCCGGTCCTCAGCTGGGTGAGATCGTTTTAGATTTCACGGGGGGTAAGTACCTTCCTCCCAGAGCCCCGGAGGCGTGAGTTTTTTTTTGCCGTAGACAGGGGTCCCCTCCCTCGGGTCAGAAGTTTCTTCGCGCCCTGGGCGCAACAGATGAAGGGACCCGCTCCGGTAAGGTCGCTGCAGGGGCCGGATGACGGCAGTGGCAGCGCAAAACCGAAAAGGCGGAGGGCAAGTCCTCCTCGGCCTGATGGGTTGCCCCCACCCGGTTGTCGGGTGGGGGAACGTATTCTGGGGTTGCAGACTGGTGGCTGGCTCATTTTTCCGACCGCTGGGTCCGGTAGGTGTCCACCGGGTACAGGATAGAGTTCATCACTCTACTCCTAGACAGGTTTTTCCCATCGAATTAGGGCTTCCGCAGGAATGCCGGGAGGCCCCCTTCGGGGCGGTACAAGCACTCTCAGACCAGGGGGTGATCGTACCAGTGTTCCCAGGAGAGAGGTTCGAGGGGTCTACTCAAATCCTTTCGTGGTCCCCAAACACGGGGGAGGGATTCGGCCCATACCGGATCTGACGACCTGAACCGGTGTGTCAGGGCGCAAAAAATTCCGGATGGAATCTATACGCTCGGTCGTGGTCGCCCTCCATCAGGGGGAATTTTTTGGCATCCCTGGATATCAGGGATGCGTACCTCCATGTACCCATTCATCCAAGACATCAGCGCTCCTGCACCTTGCGGTGGGAGACCTCCATGTTCTTGTGGCCTCCCCTTCGGCCTGGCCTCAGCACCCCGAGTCTTCACAATGTTGCTCGCTCCGGTGTTGGCGTTGTTGCGCCAGTGTGGCATTGCGGGTAGTGGTATACCCGGACGATTGCTCCTGCGAGCGGGGTCTGCCTCGGCTCTGGAGCAGAATGTGAGTATCACAATGGCCTCATTACTGGACTTCGGCTGGTTACTGTACCTGAAGAAGTCGTCGGTGTCTACGTCCCGCCGCCTGAAGTATCTGGGTCTCTTTTTAGTCACGGAACTGGTGAAGGTGTTCTTCCTTCCGGCCAAATTGCAGTGTCTACTGTCAACAGTGTGCACCCTCTTGTCACACCGTCAGTCTTCGTTACGGTTTTGTATGCGGGTGCTGGGACTCATGGTCTCGTTGTTCGAGGCGATGTCATTTGCCAGAGTCACGCTCGTCTCCTTTAGCGAGCAATCCTGGCCCGGTGGGACAGGTCCCCTCGGTCTTGGACCTTCTGATCCGTCTGAGCTCCAAGACCAGGACGTCTCTGACCTGGAGGCTTTGGGACTCGGCCCTAACTCAGGGGAAGACGTTCCTGCCCCTTCAGTGGGTGATCGTCACCGCGGATACCAGCCTTGCGGGTTGGGGTGGAATCCTGGGGCAGCTATTCGCCTAGGGTCGTTGGGCGGCTCAGGAAGCTCGCCTCTCCATCAACGTTCCGGAGCTGAGAGCAGTCAGATTGTGCCTTTTTTCACTGAAAAATTAGATTGCAGGGTCGTCCGATTTGAATTCGATCGGACAATGCCTCAGCGGTGCCGTACATGAACCATCAGGGCGGCATGGAGAATCCAGCAGCTGCAGCGGAGGCAGCTCTGATACTGCGTTGGGTGGAACTTCACGTTCCGGCAATATCAGCCATTTATTTTCCAGGCGTGGGGAACTGGCAGGCACAGCCGCCAGACGCTGGACCAGGGAGAGTGGTCCCTCCACCTGGAGGTGTTCAATCAGACTGCCGCAGATGGGGGACGCCGGACGTGGATCTCAGGGCGTCCCGTTTCAATCACAAAGCGAGAACTTTTGTGTCCAGAACGAAGGATCTGTTGGCAGTGGCCACGGACGCTCTGGTGGCCTCCTGGGGTTGTTATCATCTTCTGTACGTCTTCCCTCCGATAAGGCTGCTTCCACGATTGGTACGCAGACTAGTTGTGGAAGGGGTACCAATTTTCTTGGTGGCTCCAGATTGGCCCCGGGGCACTTGGTACGCCGACGTGGTGCAAATGGTGGCAGACGTCCCTTGGCGGCTCCCGCTGCGGGACAATCCCCTGTCTCGGGGACCCATCTTGCACCCTGCTTTACCCTCGCTGGCTTTGACGGCTTGGCTATTGAGTTCCAGGTGCTAAGGGACAGGGGAGTCGCCGATTCCGTAATCCCTACCTTGTTTTAAGCTCGCAAGGGTACTTTTCGCAAGATTTATCTCCGCACCTGGAAGGCTTACATAGCTTGGTGCGAGGCGGCGGGTTATAACCCTCGCTCTTATGTCGTGTCCAAGGTCCTGGCTTTTACAACAGGACCTGAACAAAAAACTGGCTTTGAGTACTCTCAAGGGCCAGATATCGGCTCTGGCGATTCTCTTTCGGAGACCTTTAGCTTCGCACTCTTTGACTCGTACCTTTGTACAAGGTGTGCGACATGTGGCGCCTCGGATGAAGACTCCGATGGCTCTGTGGGATCTGAAATTGGTGCTTTCTGTTTTCAGAAGCCACCTTATGAGAATATCAAGGAGATTCCTCTGTGACTGCTGTCTCAGAAGATGACCTTTTTGGTTTCCATCACTGCCGCCAGACGGGTGTCGGAATTAACAGCACTATCGTGCAAGTCTCCCTACTTAGTCATACCTAAGGTTAAGGCGGTCTTGCGAACCTCTCCTTCCTTCCTCCGAAGGTGGTTTCTTCATTTCACAGTAATGAAGATATTATTCTTCCCTCATTGTGCCCTTGCCATCGCACCCAAAAGAGTTTGAGTTGCATGCTTTGGACGTGGGGAGGGCCTTAAGAGTGTATATTGGCTGCTACAGCCTTTCAAAAAGCTGATGCCTTGTTGTACTGCCAGAGGGCCCGCGCAAAGGATTGGTGGCCTCTTCGGCTACAATTTCTCATTGGATTAGGAAAACTGTGACACATGTGGGGCAAGATTCCCCCTTTTCCGGTCACGGCTCATTCTACCCGGACTGCTAGCACTTCCTGGGTTTTTAGACACCAGGCATCGGTGTCACAGGTGTGCAAGGCGGCCCCTTGGGCCTCGGTTCACACTTTTCATTAAGTTTTATAAGGTTGATGTGTTTGCATCTACGGATGCTACTTTTGGCCGCAAAGTTTTGCAAGCGGCAGTGTAGGCGCGTCTGGCGCCTCTTCAGAGGTTCAGTTGGGTACTGTTAGCGTTTTACCCACCCCTCTTTTGACACAGCTTGGGGACGTCCCCACAAAGTCAATGAAGAGGCTGCGTCTGTCAATGAACGTAAGGAGAAAAAGGGATTTTATTAAAACTTACCGTAAAATCCTTTTCTCAGAGTTCACTGACAGAAGCAGCACCCACCCCTCTGGGCTCTGTTTTTGGTACGGCTTGTGTACGAACTGAAGAGCTATGCTGTGACGGGTTTGATGTAGGAAGAGAGGACGGCCCCCATGGGAGGGGCCAGCTGATTCTTTTCCCTGCCTAGTTAACTCCTAGTAGGACAAGCATAAAACCCCACAAAGTCAATGAAGAGGCTGCGTCTGTCAGTGAACTCGGAGAAAAGGATTTTACGGTAAGTTTTAATAAAATCCCTTTTTTTGGGGGGGGGAATTTCTAGGTATTTTTGTCTCCCCTGGTCAAGAAGTCTGGTAAAATCTGCCAGTTGTGAACATCGAAATAGCTGGCAGTAACTTTTCTCCTTGATATGCAAAGCTTTAAAAAAGTTTTGGCTAAAGTTCTGTTTTATAGGAAGAAAAGCATACCGTATATACGGTATATAAAAATGTTGGTTTTTTTGTTGCAGTAATGTTTTTATTCATCACAAACATGAAGATACATATGGCAGGGAAAAGAGGTTGTGTGAGTAAACAAATGATGATAAATAGTATGCAAAATTGTTAATTTGTTCAGTTGGCTACAGCTGTAAACCTGATTTTCCCTTGCAAGGTTTGAGCAATGAACACAGCATCTGAGTACAAGAAAATATTGCAGGTTTTAGAAACCACTTCAAAAATGTTTTCCAGTTTTCACCTTTTTTCTTACATTTCATTCAAACAGGTTCTAACTCTAGGTAGGTTATTTAAATGACAGTGATGCAGTACTGAGAAACCTAGAATTCAGTCGCAAAGGGGTTAATGTTCTATTTAATAATGTGTTTATCTGGATCAGGCCTCTGGGTATTACCTTCAGCTACTAGCGGTAAGGAATATTGGATAGCGGAATAGAGATGACCGGTGAAGTATCTCCTGCCAGCACTGTAAATAATCTGTCGCCTTCTCTGTGTCTCTGCAGTTTGCAGCATATATCAGAGCGGCTGTCAGGAAGGAAAAAGGACTGCCCATACTGGTGGAGCTGCTGAGGATGGATAACGACAGAGTGGTGTCTTCTGTTGCCACGGCATTGAGAAATATGGCGTTAGACGTCCGCAACAAAGAGCTAATTGGTACGTTGTGAAGGCGCAGAGATGGATGGCTGTATTGATTGCTTAGGTTTGCGCACTTGATTTTACAAGATGATGAAATATTCCCATTTTATCCTCATCCTTTATAGTAATCTATTTTGATCATATTATCCAAAGGCAGAAACCTTACACTGACCCTGGACAACTGAGTGCGGAGACACAGCAGTTTCCCAGCTGTTTCCTTGCAGAGACTAAAGTAGACTTAGTGTATGTAAACCCTCCATATACCCAGTGAAGTTAACAGCCTCAGATGATACACAGAGATGACACAAACCTCCCTATATAAATCTTACATGTATATCTTCTGACGTCACTTTGATATACTGTTTAGAAAGTGCATATTCTGTTAGATTCTCCACTTGCTCCTTCCTATGTAGGAGGAGATGATTCCTGGACACTGTGAGAAAGGTGATTGGAGGAAAGGCGCACACACCCTCCTCCCACACATGCAGAGGATGCCTGTGTATTGTTTAGCAGCATGCTAATCTTTTTGGCAACCTCCCCAACTCTAATTTCTATGTCCTGACTCCCAGAACAAGTGAGAATTTATCAGGCTGGTAACAGGGCTACGAAGGAAGACACAGCTACGGGACATGAAGAGAGATGACAAAATACTGCAGACAGATGTGTCCAACTCAAATTTCATGAATCGGGTTTACATCCACTTTAATTTCAAGGAAAGTTGCTATAGACAAACTCGTATGTTGCCTCTGATGACTCCTGTTTTTAAAATGCTGACTTTTTTCCCACAAATAGAGGTTTGTACGCTCGCCTCTAGCGTTGTGCCCGTGAGTGATGACTATAAGCGGCTATTTGCGGGACAGAGCCTCACTGTCACTAATTATAGTCGCTACGCTTTCGGGAAGTGGTTAAAGTAGATATAAGCCCAATAATAAAAAAGCCATGTAAGCTATAATGATCTGGAACTAAACCCTAACAAAATTACTAAGAGGTAGAGTTTTTGGTTAGGAGAGACCTTGTGTATCTTTTTTGCCAATCAACCTCTGCTAACAGTTGTCTTTGTGAATACCGCTGCATATGCATACAATGTCCAGTCCTGACCCACAAAACCGTAAGCTGCCTAAAATGGAGGCTGGTGCCCTGAGATCATGCACAGAATTGCATTATCAGTGGCTGAAGAGGGAAGAAGGCAGGCCAGAAAAATGGCGAAGATGTTGGTTGCAGTAACAGCAAGCATGAATCTGTCAGTGCCGGAGGTACGTCTGCCATGGCAAAAGCTTCCCTTGCAGCATTCAGTTTAGTTATTTAATGTCATTTTTTTTTTGCTTTTTAAACGTGCAGATTTTTAGTGAAATATTTGGTGATCCTGCCCGTTCATACCAAAATGCACTGGGGGACACCCCAAGTGGTGTGTTTCCTGCATCACGTTCAAAACCCACTGCAGTTCTGATCTGCAATGTTGTCAGTTAACCCCTTCATGCCTAAGGGTAAAACAAATCTAATGCTTAAGCACAATTTTGCAACATTGACATGCGTAATGGATATCTCCTGATTTTATATATATATATATATAGATAGTGTTGAGGAAGGTTAGAACATTAAGTTTTCATTGCTGCTTGTGTCCCTGGTGGGGAGATTTTCTCTCTCTAATTGTCCTTGATAACTAGGGAAAAAAGGTAAGAGAAAAACTTTTTTTTTTTTCTAATTTAGATATATACTTCTTGCTACTACCATAACCTACTACCAAAGAACAAATTCTCCTGCTCCTGATGATCGCAGCAATACCACATATGTGTATGTTGTTGTTTGTACCCGTAGTAAGGCCCAAAAACAATAGTGCGCTTTTTGATTTTTTTTTTTATCCTACCTAAAACTCACTGATACTAATTTAAACAATCCTGTCCAGAAAATACTGGCCTTTGAACCAGGCCTTGACCCAAACACTAACCCTGGCATTGACCTAGATCAAACTTTGATCTAGGTTCTTTATTTTTTATTATTTTTTTTTTTTTCTATCTCTGCAAGGACAGAGAAAGATGTAATGTATCTTTCTCGTCCATTCACAGAGACCGAAAACACGGTGGTGGGCTTCATAGCCACAGTGGTTGTTAGAACCGGTTGTTAGAACTCCTGTGTTGTCACCCTATCAAATGGGCTTCTGATAGAGGCTACCTGTGGTCGTTTAAACACACATTGCACATTGCTGTCACCAGGAAGACAAATAAAATCTTCATTGGTGTGTATAGATTCAAAGTATATATACCGGTATATATAAAAATGTATTTATATATTTTTCTTCAGATAGTGTTGAGGAAGGTTAGAACGTTAAGTTTTCATTGCTGCTTGTGTCCCTGGTGGGGAGATTTTCTCTCTCTAATTGTCCTTGATAACTAGGGAAAAAAGGTAAGAGAAATACAAAATTGTACATTTACCCGCAGAGTTGGTGATGTGAAACCTTAATGGGGTACCTTTACTGATGGCAATTTAGAGGGGCTTTCTCCTAATTTCCTTTTGTGTCTTCCAGACTGGAAGTGAAGGTAAAGCTCTCCAACCCAACGGGACACAAATAGTGTAAAAAAAAAAAATGATAGGGTTTTAACAATTTCCCACTTCAAAACTGGAGAATTTTTTTTTCTTTTTTTTTGTAGATACTTTAACCCTTTGCTATCGACCTGAAAATGTGGCAAGATTTGCATAAATGGCTCTGGATGCAGATATTATCTAAGCACTAATAATGTTTAAGACCTTTTTTTCCTTTCATCGTTTATTTTCATGTGTCTTTAATGTGTGCCCCTATAATCTTGATCTTTTTTTAGGTAAATATGCAATGCGGGACCTGGTGAACCGGCTTCCAGGGGGCAACGGCCCCAGCATTTTGTCAGATGACACGGTGGCAGCCATCTGCTGTGCTTTGCATGAAGTCACCAATAAGAACATGGAGAATGCAAAGGCTTTGGCAGACACTGGAGGAATTGAGAAGTTGGTGAACATCACCAAAGGAAAAGGGGAAAGGCAAGTCTTCTACAATGGTGCAATGCACTGGCCTAAAACATACATTTTGTATCATCACATAATGGCTCTGTATGTTTCACAATAAGATCTCACTTCAACATCTGGTAACTTGTTGCTTTTAATTATTAATTTCTGCAAACTCATTGGCAGCATACTGCTCAGTGTAAATTACTTAATAGAGGCTGCACTTTCTGAAATTCCATAAACAGCTCAGATTATCATCCATTTCTACAGTCATCCATTCTATAATTCATGCTGCATCTTCATTAGAAACATCTGGCCATTTGGTTTCACAGCAGGAGTGAAGGGACCGCGAAGAGCCATGTTCTTATGAAAATTGGATTATCCTTTTTATATGATTTAATCCAAATTTCATTTCTTTGCCTTCTTATGAGTCGCCGTGCCCTGCCTGTGCGCCGCTACATCCTCATTTTAATACTGTTCCCCTCTGGTTTTACATTTTCAGGTATTATGGATCAAATTAGGAGCTGATAAAATTAGCTCATTAATGATTGGCAAGCTTCTCAACCATTTGGACTCTTAAGTTGCCATGGGCATCTTTGTGTTTCCTAAAGGGTTCCTGTTTTAATTTTAGACAAATTCAGTGTGAACCAAAACAAAAGGTTTGCACAGTGTTGCACTTTGCTTTAACACATTTATCTTTTACCACCAAGTTGTTGCTGACCACTCTTCTCTCAGCACTAAAATATAAACCTTAGTTTTGAAATATTAACACATCTGTCTTATTTTCCGGTTTTAATGAACTGCATTATCCTTTAGCAGTGTTGCCAACCTCCCGCAGCGGTTTTTATTGGCAAAACATGGAACATTTACTGGCAGAGCACATTTTTTACTAGCAACCTAAAAAAATAACAAAACTCCTATTAAAAACTAAGGCAATTGATATTCAAACACAACATGGAAACACTGACAATACCCATATCAAGTAATTTGCTTGGTTTACACTTAAAAAAATCAGCGCAGCATGACAAATTATCGGGTCCTGATATTCATAGACAGTTGTAAAAATCACTGATTTTTACTAACTGTCAGTAAATTTACTGGTGGTTGGCAACCCTGTCCTTTAGCAGCAAGTAGATGTTAACCACTTCAGCCCCGGGAGGATTTACCCCCTTCCTGACCAGAGCACTTTTTGCAATTCGGCACTGCGTCACTTTAACGGACCATTGCGCGGTAATGCGACGACGTACCCAAACGAAATTGGCGTCCTTTTTTTCCCCACAAATAGAGCTTTCTTTTGGTGGTATTTGATCACCTCTGTGGTTTTTATTTTTTGTGCTATAAACAAAAAAAGTGACAATTTTGAAAAAATATTTTTTTTTACTTTTTGCTATAAAAAATATCCAAAAAAAAAAACTGTAAAAAGAAAATTATTCATCAGTTTAGGCCGATATATATTCTTCTACATATTTTTATTTAAAAAATTTAAATCGGCGTATAACGATTGGTTTGCGCAAAAGTTATCGCGTCTACAAACTATGGGAATTGATTTATGGTGTTTTTGTTTTTTTTTTTACTAGTAATGGCGGCGATCTGCGAATTTTAGCAGGACTGCGGTATTGCGGCGGACATGTCAGAAATTTTTGGCACTATTTTGGGACCAATGACATTTATACAGCGATCAGAGCTAAAAATAGCCACTGATTACTTTATAAATGTCATTAGCAGTGAAGGGGTTAAGCTGCAGGGGGTGATCAAGGGGTTAAATGTGTTCCCTCACTGTGTTCTAACTGTGTGGGGGCTGGGCTGGCAGGGGCATGACAGATCTAACTGATTCTGAATACAGGGATCAATAGATCTGTGATGTGTCCCCTGACAGAACGGGGAACCGCCGTGTTTACATTGGCGGTTCCCCATTCTGTCTCTCTATTAGGCAATGGCGGCTCACCAGCGGACATCAAGTCCGCCCGAACCGTGGGCACGCCCACGCAGCTTGCAGTGGCTGTAAGTGTGCACAGAGAGCACGCAAAGGGGCGGGCGTCCATGGCCTTCTCCCTGGCAATTCAGGTCCGTGCTGTAGCTGTCTTTCTGCTATAGCGCAGATCTGTAGTGGTTAAAATATACTAGTGGTCTCCAAACTGTGGCCCATGGGCTGGATGTGGCCATTGTTTGCATCTATGTGGCCCTTGGGACACTATTTCTCCCCCTGACACTAACAAAAAAGCATCATTCCTTCCACTGACACCAATAGTGGAACATAATTCCTCCCACACACCAACAATAAGGCACCATTCCTTCCATTGTCCCCAACAGTGGGGTATAATTCCTACCACTGACACGAATGATTGAACACAATTCCTTTCACTGACACTAACATTGGGGCATAATTCTAAATGATGGACCACTATTCCTCCCACTGACACCAAAGATGGGGCACTATTCCTCCCATTGACACCAACAATGGGGCACTATTCCTCCCATTGACACCAACAATGGGGCACTATTCCTCCCATTGACACCAACAATGGGGCCACTATTCTTTCCACTGACACCAATGAGGCACTTTTCCTCCCATTAATACCAATGATGGGACACTATTCCTTTTCCACTAACTACAGGTGCAATGCAATTTTATTATTTCTACTTACTACCAAGCCTAAGGGATTGTTTGCTCCCTCTGACCAGAGTCCAGCCCCCCTAAAGCCCTGGTGCCCAACCTGCGGCCCTTTGGTATGTGATGTGCTGCCCTCGGACCTCAGTCTGTAGTGTGAACATTGATTATAGATAATAGCATTGATCTCTACCAGCCTCATGTAACATGTTCCAAGCTTTGAATTGTCTTCTGCAGCATATCCCCAGCCAAAAATGTAGCATGTCCACACCCTATGACCCTCATTTCCTCTATTAGGTCTGCAGTTTCTGACAGTCCTCTCAAGCATTACAAATATTGAACATCATATATGGCCCTTTGGTAATGTCAGGGGCCACATTTGAGGCCCCCTTTTACATTTTAGGGCAGTGGTTCTTATGAGCTAAAGGACAGTACACAGACCCTTTGTCTAGAAAGTATGGAGACCCATACTATCTACAGGGAATTCTATAGTGAGACTTTTATCTCATTGTTTTGTGTGGGCATACAGTAACTGTGTCATGAGAAAAAAAAATTAGTGAATTCTATTGCTGGCCTTTTTTTGAAAATTCTGGAGACTTGGTTTGGTCTGACATCAGTATGTTTGAATTGCAGACTCTGAACCAGCGTGCCATGACTGAATGTCAGAAGTATTTAAGTTATTTTAAAGGTGTTTATTTGTATTTTTCAGGTTAAACATATAGACAATACAAAATGTACCATCTAACATGCAATTGTTATAGGCTGTTGGCAGAGGCGGCTCTCTAATTAGGCAAATTAGGCAGTCACCTAAGGCCTCACACTCTCAGGGGCCTCGCAGCCGCCTAATTTGCCTAACATTTGTGTTGGAGTGAGAGATAATGTCCCAAGGTCTGTGTCCCTAGTGCCGGTTGGCATCTCTTGTCCGCAGCTAGTTTTCCTTAGCCAGGGGTGGACTGACCAGTGACTTGAGCACTGCACTGCCCGAGCTCTCAGGGTCAGTGGATCGCTCCATGTGCTCCCCTCCCCACCTCCTCCTCTTCTGCCGGGCTCTCATCTCCTGCCATGTGCAGCGGCAAAGCAGCTCCTTTATTCACTCTCCAGAATGGACGTGTCTGTAATGGAGGACCTGCCAGAGCTGGTGCCTGGCGATCATCGGGGAGACTGACTTCCAGAGACTCCAGGTACAGAATGATGGACTCCTGCCTGACACAGACACATCCCGTGATGTCCCCCTTCTGACCAAAGGTGCCCGAAAATCACTGCTGACAGCTGCCCCACACACACAGCCCTGAGTGATACAGTATATATACCATCCGGCATATGAAGCCAGCTACTAACTCCTGTCATTATCCTCCTCATCATCTGCCTGTGGCTGACATCCTACCACCCCCCCCTGTCATCAGACCGTCCAGGAGGTAATGTCTGTGCAGGTAAGACCTCTCACTTATTTCCTCGACGAAACGGCGACGTGTACCGTCCTCTACTCTCGGGCCGTCTTCTCCTCCTCCACCCCTCCCCTCGTGTACCTCGCTAG
>BLSH010298134.1:728572-755111 GCA_018402905.1 Glandirana rugosa | reverse complement strand
CCCATCATCTGATAAACACATAGAAATAATGTATTCATTCAGTGTGTGTGTTTCCTACAGATGGATCCAGTAATGGGAACCCACCAGAGAGATGTCCCCATCCTTTGTATTCCCGGGATTCCACACGGGAAGGTCACACTATCCCTCACCATCATCAGGTAGATAAGGGACAATCCCTTGTGATTATTTTTAAACAATCATGTTTGTTACAATGAATGTTTTATTGTTTATTCAGAGTGGAAACCTTGGGGATGATAATATCAATGCTAAAGAAGAGTATAAAGAGGAGGATGAAGAGTATGGAGTGATGGAGAAGTTTTCAAAAGGACATAAGGATATGATGGAGCCACCTAATACCAGGATCCCACCAGAGAGATGTTCCCGTCCTCTGTATTCCCGGGATTCCACACAGGAAGGTCACACCATCCCTCACCATCATCAGGTAGATGAGGAACAATCACTGATAGTATCATTAGGATCTGTACATTATCTGCATTGTTGCAATTGATGTCATTTTTATTCTATATTCAGAGTGGAAACCTGAGAGATTCTAAAGTTGAGGTTAAAGAAGAGATAAAAGAGGAAGATGATAAGGATGGGGTGATGGAGAAGTCAGAGTTTCTAAAAGAACACAAAGATCTGTACCAGGACACCATGGTGGAGTCATCAAACTACAGAAACCCTCCAGAGAGATGTCCCCGTCCTTTGTATTCTCGAGATTCCACACAGGAAGGTCACACCATCCCTCACCATCATCAGGTAGATGAGTGACAATTATTGGTAGTTCTGATTTATACACAGCATGTTTGTTACAATTAATTTTTTTATATATATCTTTCAGAGTGGAGACCTCAGGGATGCTAATATTAATGTTAAAGAAGAGTATAAAGGGGAGGATGAGGAGTATGGAGTGATGGAGGAGTTTTCAGAAGGATACAAGGATATGATGGAGTCACCTAATACCAGGAACCCACCAGAGAGATGTCCCCATCCTCTGTATTCCCGGGATTCCACACAGGAAGATCACACCATCCCTCACTGTTACAAGGTTGGTAGGATGGATCATTTAGAACATGAACTTGAGGAGACAGGGGGGTTTATTTACTAAATGCAAATCCACTGTGCACTTGGATGTGCAGTCGCTGTAGATCTGAGGGGAACATGGAAGGAAAATAAAAAAACAGCATTTTTGGCTGCACATGATTGGATGATAGAAATAAGCAGAGCTTCCCCTCATTTCAGATCTTCTCCTCAGATCTATAGTGACCGCACTTCCAAGTGCACTTGTAGTGCATAGTGGATTTGCCTCTAGTAAATCAACACCAATGTGTTTTGTATGTAATGTCATAATAAAGCTTTTATTTTACAGATTATATTCACTCTCATTTTCTTGGTTTAGAGTGGAGATCCAATCGATATAGAATTTGAGGTTAAAGCAGAAGAAGAAGAGACGTATGTGAGGGATGATCTGCAGTCTATGGAGGAGGATGGAATAACGGGGACATTTATAGAGGAGGACACTCCTACAGAGATCAGCACAGGTGGGTCATTAACATTAAATACATTCCTCCACCCATACTGCTCATTGATTGGTCCAGAGTAGGGCAAGGACTGGGTGATATCAGCCTGTAATCCCCTGGTCACTTTCCTGAGCTGTGTTCCCCATCCTGTATTCCTGTATTTCTCTTGGATAATTTTCCTTCTCTGTGCTGCAGACACAATTTATGTATCTAGACTGGATTTATGGAGATTCTGGGGTTCAGCCGGCAGAAAAATGTGGATTTTCACAATAGATGTCACTAGACACAAGTACATGGATCACGTACTTTGGATTAACTTACCCATGTCCGGGTCTAATAAGATCTCTGACAGAACAATTATCCTGGGTTACTTGCTCTGTTGTCTGCTGGCTGTGCCGGGTGGAGGGATATGTCTGTATAGTCTCAGATCCAAGTCACTGAGTGCAGTCTCAGGAGATGGGAGGCAGCGGTGTTGGGACCTCTGCAACTTATCTCATGTAAACATTTAAGGTCCACTGATTACTGAATACAAATATTATGAGCCCTGATCCTTACACTGTATAATTTATATTGTACATTACATACTCCTGACCCCTGCACTATATACGCTATGTTGTACATTACATTATTCTGATACATATAGTACTATCCTTTATATCCCATATAATAAGTTGTACAATACATAGGCCTTACTTTTTAACATCCATTTCCTACTAGCTGGACATTTAATATCTGATGATTTAATTGGAGCACAGCCTTTTATGTTGATAATAATGTGATAAAATCCTCAAACTTTGGAACCTTAAACAGAAAGTGATAATGAGGGAGGTCCATGAATAAAGAAATGAACTGGTAGGAGATCAGAGGAGCCATTTACTCGTTACCTTGAGGGTGGAATTTTAAGATCCTCAGAGACAAAGCTGCCTGATGTGGGCAGAGTCCTGGTTTAGGGGAACCAATCAGCTCATGTCTAGTAATAATCTTTTTATTTCTATTTTAGTAGCTGGACGGGAGATGAGGAAAACCTCAGAGGATTGTCTCACTTTGTCTCCAGACTGTAAAGTAGAAGATGAGGACATCACACAGTATAGTCCAGGAGAAAAGCCGACTACCTCAAATGTCCATCCGGCACCACACAGTGTAGATGGACCATCGTATTCCTCTCATCCTGAGGAACCTCAGACTGTGAGGGACGGTGCCGTCCTTCCAAGAGATAAGAGGTTTTCCTGTACTGAGTGCGGGAAGTGTTTCCAGTCTAAATATCATCTTAATGAACATAAAAGATCTCATACAGGGGAAAAACCGTATTCCTGTCCTGAGTGCGGGAAACATTTTTCTCTGAAGTCCAGTCTTTGCAAACATCAGAGATGTCACACTGGTGAAAAGCCATATGTTTGTCCTGAGTGCGGGAAATGTTTTTCAAGAATATCCCATCTTCAAATACATCAGAATTCTCACACAGGAAAGAAGCCATATTCCTGTTCTGAGTGCGGGAAATGTTTCGTACAAAAATCATATCTTGTCACACATCAGAGGCTTCACACAGGGGAAAAACCGTACTACTGTTCTGAGTGCGGGAAATGTTTTTCAGACAAATCTTTTTACCGCAAACATCAGAGATCACACACAAGTGAGAAGCCGTATTTCTGTTCCGAGTGCAGGAAAAGTTTTTCACATAAATACAGTCTTTCCATACATCAAAGATCTCACATGGGGGAGAAGCCGTATTCCTGTCTTGAATGTGGGAAATGTTTTTCACAGAAGTCCGATGTTTCCAGACATCAGAGATCTCACACAGGGGAGAAGCCGTATTCTTGTCCTGAGTGTGGAAAATGTTTTACACGGGATTCCGATCTTTACAGACATCAGAGATCTCACACGGGGGAGAAGCCGTATTCCTGTCCTGATTGCAGGAAATGTTTTTCACGGAAGTCCAGTCTTTCCAGACATCAGAGATCTCACACGGGGGAGAAACCACTTTCCTGTCCTGAGTGAGGGAATTGCTCCTCACTGAAGTCCTTTCTGTACATCAGGGAACCCACACAACCCTCGAGGTGTATTAGTGCCTTGAGTGTGGGAAATGTCTTCTATATGAATGTTGCTGGACATCACAGCTCTCATGTGGGGGAGAAGCATTCCCTGATATACACCTCAGATATACTCCATGGCTGCTCTTCATCATGTAAGAAACAGTTCATAAGAAGATCAGAGATCACCAAAGACATGGATGAAGTGTTGTACCGTGTTGGCCATTGATAGCAGTAGAAAAATAAAAATGGAGTCAATACCTTTCATTGGCTGAGTACATTTTGTGGTTTGCGCTTTCATAAACACTTAGAGGTCTGCTTTTTATATTATTTGAATGAATGTGACCGGCATTCGCCCAGGTGTGATAAATATTGGCCCTATTTTCATACATTGATTTCCTTGGCTCCATCTAGTGGCCACAATGCAGCATTGTGTTATTTTTTTTTGACTGAGACATTTTAGGAAAAAGCAATCATCATTATGGTTACTAGATGGAGCTGACCATCAAAGGAAATCAGAGTGTGAAATACAATACATCCAGAATTTCTCACGGCTGGATGGATGATTGTGACATTCGTCCACTAAATCTTTTATAAGTAGACCCCTTAGTTTCCTCTTGTCAGACATGGTTCCATTCTAATACCCGAGATCATACTCATACACTTATAAGTAGAGTAGACATTGAAGAACACAAGTTATTTAAACCTACAATATTAAACCAACCATTGATTTAATTTCATTATGTTTTTTACTGCAAGGAGCATTGAGTACAAAAGAGAAGAATACAAATATTGCATGATAAATGCAAATAAGAAACTCTATAAGTATAGTAAATCCTCAAAAAGGAATTGCGGGTTGGAAAGACAAAGTAGGGGAAAGAAGAAGAAATAGAGTAGGTGGGACACCAGGAGATCATGTGCAAAAAGAGCTCTCTATTCGCATCTGGGTAAAGGTCAATAACACTAGGACATGCGGGTAGGGTTGCCACATCATCCCTTTAATCCAGGACACATATGAATTACACAGGTTCTGAGGCTAATTTAATGCAGATAAGGCACCATTGAGTTTAATCACCACCTTAATCAGCCACTGAACCTGGGTAATTAGTATGTGTCCTGGATTAAAGGGATGACGTGGCAACCCTACATGCGGGGGAAGGGAAGGATTCCATAGCTGAGATCATAATTGTGGGTCTGAGATGATGGATAATAATTACAAGGACAAGGTACAACAAGAGTTATGTATCCTAGAAGATCAATTAAGAGAATTTTGTCTTGTTGTCTAAAATCTGTGAACATGTATTTAAATAGGACACATTCGTTTAGAATTCTGATTTAACCATCAGGGGGTATTGCTTGCTTCCAATTCTAAACCTGCTATAGATAGGTGTGTCACTGCTGTTTTGGGTTAGGTTCAAGTATTACACCAATAATAAAGGAGGTCAATGAGAAAACGGCAGACCCAGGACTGTTAATGATTGGGCAATGCCATCCAACATGAGATATTGATCTAATAGAGCCACAATTTCTCCAGCACAGCTGGGAATGATCTGGGAAAACAGTGCCTAGTCTGTCTGTGGTGTAGTACCACTTGTGTAAGAGTTTCTGGGAGGATTCTTAATGAGAAAGACATTGAGAATGTTTAAGGGGCAACCGAGTAGCAAGGCAGCATTGAGGTGGGGATGGGGAATTGAAGGGCGAGTTCCCAGGAAACCATGGAAGCATTTTTTGTGAAGGAAAAGGGTGATACTCCCAAATGGAGAGATGGTGGGGTGTCCATGAGTTTTAACCACTTGCCTACTTGGCACTTATACCCCCTTCCTGTCCAGGCCAATTTTCAGCTTTCATTGCTGTCCCACTTTGAATGACAATTGTGCAGTCATGCAACACTGTACCCAAAGGAAATTGTTATTTTTTTTCACACAAATAGAGCTTTCTTTTGGGGGTATTTAATCACCACTGTTTTTTTATTTTTTGCTAAAGAAATAAAAAAGAAAACATTTAAAAAAAAAAAAAAAAATTTTGCACTTTGCTATAAAATGTTGCATTTTTCTCCTTCACTGATGTGCGCTTATGAGGCTGTACTGATGGGCACTGATGAGGTGGCACTGATGGACACTGAGGCAGCACTGATAGGTGGCACTGATAGGGGCACTAATGGGCTCTGAGAGGTGGCACTGATAGGCACCGAGAGGTGGCAATGATAGGCAGTACTGACAGGTGACACTGATGGTGAGGCACTGATGGACACCGATAGATGGCACTGGTGGGCACTGATTATGTGCACTGGCGGGCATCGAGACACGGATTGATGTCCCTGTCACAGAAGCCGGTTACCGGCTTTCTGCTTCTCTCCTCACGCTGATCGTAAGGAGAAAAAAAGCCAATAACCAGCTTGTTTACTTCCATGATCAGCTGTCATTGGCTGACACTGATCACATGGTAAATGGCCCAATGTGATTGACTCTTTACACCTATTCGGTGATCAGCCAAGTTGGAACGACTCGGCAGTCACAGAGCGTGCTGCCCGCACACGATCATGCCCTCCCAGCACTGGAAGCCCCACGCTGTAGCCATCATTTGGCTATAGCGTGGGCGAAAAGTGGTTAAAAGGGGAGGGAGGAGCCATTAAACAATAAGAAATAGTACAGGGCATGACGTACCTGAAGGTTCTTCAGATTGGATTGTGAATATAGGTGTCCCAGAGAATGGATGCCAGCTGACTCCCAGTCAACCAAAGAGATATGCTTGAGAGAGTCTGGTACTCAGTAGAGTTCCAAACCTTACAAGTAGCTGTGACGGTATCCAAAAAGTGGTTTTGTACAGATATCTGAATCCACATGCCCCCCAGAAGCAATTTAGGTTCAACTGAAAATTGTTAACAATACTCACCATAATTTCCCTTTCCTGGTCTGTCCTCACGTCAGCACACAATGTGTTAACTCCTCCTTTTAACCCCCAGGACCACCTTCTTCCAGTTATAATCCTATGATTCTGTCAGCCAGTTATTTAAGGAGACAGATATTACCCTTTCCCAGGTGTTACATCTGGGGGAGGGTAATATCTGTCCCCTTAATCAAGTGTCTGACAGAATCATATGATTATCTGCTCTTATTCATCAACAATTGTTTTGTACTCCCATCAATTATTTTAATCTTTGTATCATTTTCATTTGTTATAATAAAGCTTTGTGGATATTTTATACATGTAGTTGTTTATGCCCTTCAAAGTCCCACTAAGATGTTGGTTTGGTCTACAGGTTGGAAAAAAGTTCTTTCTTTGAGGCCGCATTCTCATTGCTTCCTTAAAGTGGTTGTCAACCTGTGACAACCACTTTAACCTACAGGTAAGCCTATAATAAGGCCTATAATAAGGCCTACCTGTAGGTGCACTGCATATCTGCCAAACCTGCATGGTTTAGGAGATATACAGTTTCTTAGATGTGCCGACATCATTTCGGCCGCCGTGCCATTTCTTCACTGAGATCGTGTCGTGACTGGCGACTCCCACGTGACCCCGGAGGGAAGAGGGGCTGAAGATGGACGCTGCCTGCACAGGGGATATCGCAGGCTTCATTTGCAGATGACACATAAGGGGCTACTATGCGATGCATAGTAGCCCATTATGCTTTTACTTTGTAGGGGAATACAGAGGAAGTAAACCCCATCAGGGTTTACTTCCTCTTTAAGGAACTGTTTTATTAAAGGCTCATTTGCCCACCTATATCTGGTGAAGGAAGACAAAGCTGACACCTGAGCTTTAATTGAATTATATGCTAAGCCCACATTAACCTCACTGGTGGCATTCCCAAGTGTGGCGCGAGGTGAATTTCCATTACCAAAAGCGGTAGCCCTGAACCACACTCGGGATCACTTTGTTGGATCCAGGCAGCATTACTTACCTTGTCCCCTGGATCCAGCAATGTCCCCCTGCTGCGTACGTGGCTCTGTGTCCTCCGCCCGCTGTACAGTGTGCCGGGCTCCGTTCCCTGCGAGTGTCGCATGGGGGCAGAGCCTAGCGGCAAATTCAAAAAGTGCAAAACACATACAGTACACTGTAATCTGTAAGATTACATTACTGTATCAAATAATTTCACATCCCTTTTGTCCCTCGTGCTTTGTCCAGTGCCCTGCATGCACTTTTATATTATATATGCCATTCTTTCTGCTTGGAAACTTGAGAATGTCCATGGCATCCAAAAAGCGCCCTTTTACGTCAAATGCAGTTTTTGATCAGCTAGAAAACAGCGATAGTAAATACGAATCATTTGCAGAATTGAGTGATACCGATTTGTGGGGAAATTCGTCTTCAGACACTGAAAGTGATGACAGCGACAATTCTGCAACTGAGCAAATTTCAGTGTTTTTGACTTGATTACATTATTGAATACATTTTATTATTATTATCTTATTATTTTTGATCATTATTTATAGTTATTTATTCTATTATAATTTTTTTTTCATATATATTATAATTTATGATTTCGATATTTCAAACTTTATCATACCCGGAATGTCTACTAGACTCTTGTCTTAAGTGAGTTATTCCTAAGAATTACAGGCTTACAATATAAAACGCCAAATTTCTATACGAAACAATGTACCGCTTTGAGACGCAAAAATCTGACATAATCATACCGCTAGGGAGGTTAAGCGCTGTCTGCAGGAAATCCAAGACGTTTGCAATACTCAGAGTTAGTGGGAAGAATTATGTTGTGAAGCGAAGTCAAAAAATCTTTTCCAAATTCTCAAATATGTAACATTTGTCATAGTCTTCCTTGCACTTAGTAGTATAGAAATGACCTCATCTGAGAGACCTAACAAATGCAATCTGGTTTATTCAACAGCCAAGCCGTCAACTGTAATCTCCCTGGATTGGGTTAAATCCATTGACTCTGCAGTAGTAAATCCCTCTTGAAAGGCAGGTGCACTAAATGGTGCTGACGCCACCTGTAGGAGTTTAGGAAACCTCGGCCTCCAGGGGCCAGAATAGTAAAATTAGGATGGTGTGTAATTCTTCCTTCGCAATCTTCAGACAGGACCTCAGGATTAGTGGGATTGGAGGAAACAGAAACACAAGGGAAAACCGCCATGGTATCAAGAAGGCATCCTGTTCTACTGCTTGGTTGCATCTGCCATGAATTGTGGCACTAGTGAAATCTCTGGTGTTGCCATCAGATCTATGCTGGGTGTCCCCAATCTTACAAACTGGTTCCACATAGCGTCTGTTGATTGACCATTCTCCGTTGCTGGGAAACTTTTGGCTTGGTAGGTCTGCCCTTTGGTTATGCTTGCCTGGGATCTAGACTGCAGTTAGGGCTCAGCAGCAAATCATGGTCACTAGTTGGACTAGAGGCAAACTTCTGGTACCACCCTGTGGGGCTATATAGCCATCTGGTTTTCTAGTCTCAGTTTAACTTGGGCTCCCTGAATCATTTCTTCGAAAGAGGGTCATGTAGTTCCAGGAGGTTGGAGTGTTTTGTATCTGATGTCTGCCATCTGCCTTGGGCCTGTCTCCCAAGGCAATGAGATCCCCAGCCCTGGAGACTGGGTTATCAAGACCCAGTCTCATGGGCTGAGAGGCGTACCCTGTGATAGGGCCTCTGGCAATGTCCACTAAACTAGATCCAGTCAAATCTGTCTTGGCAAGAGAATCTTCTAATCAAATGATCAGCCGTCCCATTGACACAGGAAGGACTTTTGCAGGGCTCTCATATGAAATTTTGCCGATAAGACGGCCCGGGATAGCTGCAGTGAATATCCCCAATATTGTCATATACTTGCCAGTAGTGTTGGGGACCCCATCACACAGTGAACACAGGCCTTCAGTTCAGTAATTTTGCAACCCAGCAGGAGAACTTGTCCTGATCGTGTATTGAATGTCATTCCTAGGTATTCCATCTGTTGGGTGGGAATGAGTTTGCCCCTCCAGCCGTTTATCAGCCATCCAAAATCAGACAAAATCCTCCTTACCCTGTCGTGTTGCCATGCAAGTTCCTCTCTTGAGTAGGGCATGGCCTGGATATCATCTAAGTGATGAAAGATCTTTGCCCCCTGCAAACTGATAAATGCTATGGTGGCTAGTAGGATCTTGGAGAAAACTGGGTGCTGTATTGATCCCGAAGGGTAGACCCCTGAATTAATAGTGGCACTCTCCCACAACAACTCTGAGGTATCTCTGATGATGCCTGTGGTTCGGAACATGCAAATATACATCTGCTAAATCGATTGAGATTAGCCAATCTCCCGGTTTAATCACTCATATAATTGTATACACTGATTCTATCTTGAATCTTCTGGGATCAATAACCTTATTCAAGGACCTCAGGTCCAACACTGGTCCAATCAAGGAAGATCGGTAACTATACTCCTTTCCCTTGCTGACTCAAAGGAACTCGTGTCTCTTCTGATCTTGCAGCCAATGCACGTGGACAAAAATATTTGGTAGTTTCTCCTGAAACTCTACCCTGTATCCATGTTTTACTGTTTGCTGAACCCAGTGGTCCCTGACCTACTCCACCCATACCCTCCATAAAATTGCCAGCCTGGCTCCCACTTGGAGGTGCTGGATGATACTAACACAAAGGAACTTTGCATACCTTTCCATTGAGGCCTAGTATACAGTAGTATGGCCTGTATGATCTGGCTTCCCGGGCCCTTCTGAAATCAAACTGCCCTGAGCGAAAGGGTTGTTGTTTTTTCCTTGACATCTGAGGAAGCAGACCTAATTTTTCGCACGTGACTCTCTTAATTGCTACTTTCAGAGTCTTTCTGAACAGCATCCTGCCGTTGTATGGATGTTGCATCCGCAGTCCAATGGCACAACTACAGTGCTCTTTTTGCAGTTACGGAGTGTGCCATCAGTCTTCCTAGTAATTTTACTAGATCTATGGAGGATTTCGCTAAGAAGGTCGCAGTCAGGTTAAGCTCATGCCGCAATAATCTTTGCTGCCTCCGCTTCTGCATTCAGTACTGTCTCCACATTCAAAACCTAACCTTTAAAGCCCTTGAGACAGATGTTAGTGCTATAGACAGCTGACAGGCTGCACCAGTGACTGCATAAATCTTCTTTAGATTGGCAGCTACTCGCCTATCTATTGGATCTTAAAAAGTGGTGGAGTCTTCTAGAGGGAGAGACACATGTCTTGCAAGGTGCTGTAGGGCTGCATCCACTCCTGGGGGTAGTTCCCAAAAGGCAGCATCTGAGGATTTGAATGGATATAATTTTGCAAACCAATTGTGGGTTCTTGCTTTCTTCTCCAGTTTTTCCAATTCGTCCTCCATTAATTTATGGATCTCCTCCATGAAAAGAAAAGAAGGTCCTTGCTTTCTCCAATTTGGAAAAAATGCTTCACCTTCTCTGGAGGACGAGTGTCCTGATCCATGGCCTTTATTATGGTCATCACATATGGGTCAACCATGAGAATCAAACAAAGGTTTGGGCATATCTTCAGATTCGGAAAATGATCCTGAGAAAATTTTCAAAACACTTGGAAATCTCCGGTCTTGATCTGTGGAAGTACTCGCTTTCGATTCTACCCTTGAACCTTGCTGGAGACCAAATGAATGTTTTTAGCCACTACCTCATGAATGTACTCCTTGACTCTCCGCACTGCTGTTTCCATATCCATGTCCACATCACTCATGCACTCGGCACATAAAAGCTTCCCGGGAAGAGCTGATGCAGCACAGGCCCAAGATAAGCCCTCAGCTGGTCGCTCTGTCTGTCATGGCTTCACTGTTGGAGTTTTCTCTTTCCGTGACAGTCTTTTTTTTAGTGCTCCTGCTCCTAAAATGATTAAGCATCACATAAATCTTGTGTGTAGTGCTCTTTTACTCAACAGTCCCAAGTCGCCCCCTCCTACCTTACCGCAGATCTTCATGCCTGTTGTGTCTGTGGTAAGCTCATGGCTGCACAAACAGAAAGAAAAGACTGTTTAGAAAAAAGGAAATGCCTCCCGCAGCTCTCTCTCCCACACTATATTTAATACAATTATCATTATTATTACAGGGTGTGGCTACATGGCAACCAGATCTGACATCAGGATGTAGATTCAGGCCACTACAACCCATGAGGGTTGGTGAGATGGCAGCACTGTGACACCTGACAATGACATTGATTTTTTTTTTTTCAATTCTTTATTTATTGAGAACACACAGAATGTACAGAGACCTATAACAGTGTAAAACTGGTACAGTTCATTACATGAGATGCCCCCCTCCTGACTAACAAAACAACAGAAAAAAAAACTAATTTGTCCAAGCTTGGGGCTTGGTAATGTTGAATATGTCAGGTGCGGCTCAGGGAGGTCTCTGTCTCCTGCATGGCTTTTAACTTATTAAAGAAATGCAAAAATAGAAAAAACCGGACAAAACAAAAAAAAAAAGGAGGGGAAGGGGGAGGGTACCAGAAGAAAGGGGGGGGAGGGGGAAGGGGGAAACGAAAGAAAGGGCAGTAAGCAGAGCATATATAAAAAGAAGAAGGGGGGATAAGAGAGAGGGCCTCCAATTGCCCATCCCCCCCATGCCCGAGAACTACGGCCTCTTCCTCAAACAGGGGGGGAATTCCTCAGATCATGCTGCCAGCAGTTTGGTGTACTCCGCGGAGAAGACAAACTCGTGCCAGTAGAACCATTTCCTAGTAAACTTTTCCCTGATACCTCTCTCTGTGGCCACCAAGTCCTCCATTGCGTTGATCTCAGCTACTTTCCTCAACCAGACCGCAATCCCTGGTGGTTGCGTCTGCTTCCAAAAGAGGGGGATACAGCTCTTCGCTGCCGTGAGCAGGAGCGGCAATATGGATTTCCGGTAAGCCTTCGTTGGTATGTCATGATGGTGTAGTAAGAACAACGCCGGATCCCTCGGCAGCACCCGGTCCGTGAATTTTTGGAGAATTTGATGGACTCCCGTCCAGAATGGCTGGATCAGCCTACACGACCAAAAGATATGCAGCAGGGAGCCCCTCTCCTCTCCGCACCTCCAACAGCTCTCTGTGCACTGGGGGAACATCTTGTGAATTTTCACTGGGGTAAGGTACCACCTGGTCAACACCTTAAACCCTGCCTCCTAATGCTTCGCGCATATCGAGGTCTTAAGGTTAAACATGACAATCCTGTCTTTTTGTTTTTCCGTCAGCTGAAGTCCCAAATCAGCTTCCCACCTCTCCAAATAGGGGGGGCTGAAGCCTGGCCTAGGAGCTATTAGGAGCTGGTATGTCAGTGAGACAGCGTGCTGCAATGGAGACTGCTCTAGACACCATTGTTCGAATGGAGTGAGACTTCTTTGAAATGACCCCGCCGTGGCAGAGAATCTATAAAGTGAGCTAATTGGACCTTTTGCCAAAAGGACAAGCCACCTAGAGCCGGTTCGTCCAGTATTTGCTGCCTGGACATCCATTTACCCTGCACAATAAAGTGACGGACTTGGGAGCGTCCAACTGTTTTCAGCCCTCGAAAGTTGCTGTCCCCGAGGCCCGGACTGAAGGCCGGGTTGCCAGCAATCGGAATCAATGGAGAGGGATCCGGCGCCACTTCCATCCCGTCGAATGCCCTCACAGCTACTCTCCTCGTCTCGCCTATCGTCGGGTGTTTCAGCATCTGGGCTGGCAAATTCAGCCGACACCAGGGCACTGCCTCCAGGGGCATCCCCGCCAGGCTTCTCTCCAACCTTACCCACTGTTTGAGTGAGTCATGACGACACCAATCCAAGACTCTCGTCAAGTGGCAAGCCACATGGTACAATTGGGCGTCTGGCAAAGCCATACCCCCATGCAGCTTCGGAAGTCTAAGGATCGATTGTGCTAGACGGGGAGGCTTTAGGGCCCACAAGAAGGTCGAGAAAGTCCTGTTTACGGCCCTGAGAAAGGCCCCCGGGATCCTGATCGGTAATGCTTGTAAAAGATACAGTAGACGAGGGAGGACATTCATTTTGATGATACTGCATCTACCAAACCAGGAAAACAACCCCTTTTGCCACGCCTGCATATCTCTTTTGATGGCAGCTAGCAGTGGGGGGAAGTTGAGCTCGAATACCTCTTCCAGGTTTCTCGGTACTAGTGTCCCTAGATATTTTATATGTGACGAGGCCCACTTAAAGGGAAAATCTTCCCGTAGTAGTGCTGCCAAGGTCGCCGGCATAGACACGTTCAACGCCTCCAATTTCTGGACATTAATCTTAAATGAGGATAGCGCATTATAAGTCTTCAGTTCTGCCATCAAATTTGGCACTGAGATCAGGGGTTTGGTCAGAAAAAAAAGTAAGTCATCCGCAAAGGCAGCGACTTTCGGGGCCAATGTATCAGTTACCTGTAACCCTGCAATGTTCGGGTTATTCCTTACGGTCCGTAGAAAAGGCTCCAGAGTAATGATAAAAATCAGGGGGGAGAGAGGGCACCCCTGCCTCGTACCATTAGCGACCCCAAAGGATGTAGATAAGTGACCATTCACTTTGACCTGAGCGGATGGGCATGAGTAGATGGCCCGTATCCACTGCATCATTCTCTGACCCAGTCCTAGGGCTCGCAAGGTCTCCGTCAGGAATAACCAGTCTACCCTGTCAAACGCTTTTTCAGCGTCCGTTGACAGGAGTAGCATGGGAATCCCCCTGGACTGGGCCGCATAGATCAGATTGAGTGCCTTTGTGGTGTTTTCCCGCGTAGGGACAAACCCCACTTGGTCATCATGAATTAGTTGCGGGATCAACGTCCCCATTCTGGAGGCAAGAATTTTGGTGAATATCTTCAGGTCGACGTTCAGTAATGAAATAGGTCGATAATTCTGACAAAGCAGAGGGTCCTTGCCCTCTTTAGGGATTACGGTGATGTGGGCCCGAAGCGTATCTATTGGTAAGGTGCCACCCTCCCCTGCCGTGTTGTAAGCTGATAAGAAGTGCGGATTCAAAAGGTCCCCGAAGACCTTGTAATATAGGAGGGTGAACCCATCTGGGCCCGGGGATTTGCCTGGTTTCATGTGTGCTATAGCTGCTGCCACTTCCTCCCTTGATATTGGCCTCTCCAGAGCAGCCACTTCCTCCTCCGAGAGGCAAGGTAATCCCGACTGATGTAAGTAGGCCTGGATACTCGCTTGTTTAGAGGCCAAGTCTCCATCCGATTCGGGCCTGGGAAGATTATACAGAGCCTCATAGAACTTCCTGAATGCTCCCGCAATCTCCTCAGTGGTGTGTAGTTTAGTCTGGTTGTCCCCTAATATCTCTGACACAAAGGAACGAGCCCTCTGATCTCTCAGTGCCCTTGCGAGCAGTTTTCCACACTTGTCACTGTGTTCATAGAAAGTTTTCCTACACTTGACAATTGCTGCTTTCGCCCTGACCAAGGCCAATGACTGTAACTGATTGCGTAAAGCGGTGAGATCCGCCAACGCCTTAGCCACCAGCGACTGTTTGTGGGTGGCCTCTAGAGACCTGATCTGCAACAGCAGGTCCGCCATCTGATTTGATCTGGCTCTTTTGATTCGGGCCCCCACCTTAATGAGAACCCCTCTTACGTAGCTTTTATGGGCCTCCCAAATCATCAGCGGAGAGCTATCTGGCTGAACATTCCTGTCAAAGAACTCCTTTAACTCTCTCATAATCTCCTCCTTAGTCTCTGGAGTTTGGAGTAAAGAATCATTCAGCCTCCATAGCCATGGAGCCGGGACCAGGGCCAATAAATCTATATCCAAAAAGACCGGAGCGTGATCTGAGAATGTGATGGCGCCAATAGACGAGGACACCACTCTGGAGAGGAGTGACTGGGGCACCAAGAAGAGATCAATTCTCGTGTAAGAATCATGAGGGTGTGAATAGAAAGTATCGCCAAACATCTATCAGGTTAAAGGCATGTAAGTTCTTCTTCAGGCGCTTCAGTGCTGCATAGGACATCTGGGACGTACCTCTGGAGGAGTCCAGAGCCGGATCCAGAGTGAGATTCAAATCTCCCCCTGCGATCACCGCCCCCTCAGCAAAATCTCCCAATTTAGCAAGAATTAGCTCCAGAAATGAAATCTGGTTCGAGTTAGGGAGATACAAGTTGACCAGGGTGACCAACGTACTTCCCAGTCTCCCCTTTACGAATAGAGCTCTGCCCTCCACATCGCTCCAGTGATCTACCAACTGCCAAGCCAGCGAGCCACGAATCAGTATGCTCACCCCTCTGGACTTGGAGTCCGGTGATCCGCCATGGTAGGCCGTCGGGAAGTACCGTTTTTGAAGTTTAGGATGCCCGCTGGCACGAAAGTGCGTCTCCTGAAGAAAACAAATCTGGGCTTTCATGCTCTTCAGGTTTGAGAGCACCATGGATCTTTTTTCTGGGGTGTTAAGCCCTTTCACATTAATGGAGACCAGGCGAACTGGCGCCATGTCCCCGTTCCCAGCCATAAACACTGACAAGGGGGGACGAGCAATTGAGCACCGAACCTAGTAAGGAGGAGGGGGTCCAAGCAGAGAAGGGGAAGGGGGGGGCAGAGGGAGACAAAAGAGAGGGGGGGAGAAGAGGGAGAGAAAAAAAAAAAAAAAAGGTAAAAGTTAAATGTGTCCAAAAAAGGGGAAAAAATATATCAAAAACACTAAAACGCCACCGGCGTATGAGATCTAGTCTCTGTAACACCTAAAAGGCGGCTGTCAATACCGCCCTTACGGTGTAGGCCTAATTGGGGGCAAAAAAAAATTGAACACAGCCAAGGTTAGAGAGCTCCCATCCCGCCCTTGGCCTAGTTAGAACAATCTTCGAAAAGTCAAATAGTATCGCTAGCTGTGCCCATGCATATAAAGCAAAACATTTTAACATTAGAACAATATGAAGAGAATATACCATAGTTGGTCACGCCTCCCCAGGACTCCCCCCGCGTCCCCCCCCAGACACCTCAAGAGTACCCGCTTTGGGTCAGGACGCAAGCAGAACCCTGCCGAGACCACCCTTTGAGAGGTGTGTGCAATCAAGATATCCGCCCGCCGGCCAGCTCGAGGACCCGGCTCAGCTAGAGCAGAGATCCGACTGAAAGAGGTAACTATTGAATCCACCAAATACATGGGGAGAAGGAACAATAAAAAACAGTAACAATGTGAATGCCCCTCATAAAAGCACTGGTGAGTCATAGATCCCCTCCTCAGCTCGTAGAGTATTAACCCCCCCTCCCCCCCAAACCCCCACCGCGGCCCGCCCCCCAATACAGTATATTCAGGCAGCATCCCACCTAATGATGCCCCTATATGCTCTCCGCGCCAGAATTAAGCACCGGGAAATAGAGGAAGCGCTGGTGGGCGGGGACATAAACCTCTGGAGTGAGCAGAGAAAATACAAAAACAAAGGGGAGGGGGGATAAGGGGGCAGGGAAGGGCACCTCACCCGGGGAGGGGCGGGCCGGGAAGGAACCGGACAGAACGAGGCAAACCCTCCCGGAAGAGTCCGACATCTCTCCAGACCAGGCTGTTCACAGAATCAAATTGCTGGCATCCAGGGCAGGGAGAGCATATCTGAAATATTACAATTATCACAATCTAAATCCCCCTATACCGCTCTATGAAACCTCATATGCTGGAGACCTTTATGATGTCAAACATCACTCTCCCCCCTGCTCAACATATGTCCAGTCTTTTATCCTTCGATGTGGTCCGGAGAGTGCAAACCCCCCCAGCATCTCCCGAACTCCTGACGCTCTCTCCGTCCAGCCTGCTATTACCTTAATGGAGAGCTCCCGTCCCCAGTCCCCCGTCCACCCCCAAAGAACCCAGAGATCAGTCAATGAGGGGATCCCCAGCGTGGGCATTCACTTATCTGCAGCATAGAGTGTCACATCTCAGGGTCCGACGCCCGGATTGGAGTCGGCTCCCTTTCTCCCCCTCTTCTCCTCCTCATCCGTCGTGGCAGGCCTGTCCTGGGGGTTCTGGCGGTCTGCCGGAAATCACTCCCCGTGAGCAGGCAACGCCAGTCCGGTATCTGTATGGGCTCCCTCTCCAAAAAAGCAAACAGGCCCGGCAGGTCATCCACAAGTCTCATAGTGTATGAGGCAGTTCCCTTACGCACCGAAAGCTGGAGAGGGAATCCCCAGCGATACGAGCACTCTGCTCTGCGGATCAGTTCCAGTAAAGGCTTCAGCATCGCTCTTCTATGTAATGTAGCTCTGGAGATATCCGGGAAGATGGAAATGGCGGCCCCGTCAAAGTCAACTGTCCCCTTCGACCAGGCTGCTCGCAGTACCCGCTCCCTGTGTGCGTACCGATGCAGGCGGCATATCACATCCCTGGGGCGCTCTGGATCTTCCGGCTTAGGGCCCAACGCCCGGTGCACACGA
Source organism: Glandirana rugosa (assembly GCA_018402905.1). Classification (NCBI taxonomy): domain Eukaryota; kingdom Metazoa; phylum Chordata; class Amphibia; order Anura; family Ranidae; genus Glandirana; species Glandirana rugosa. The sequence goes on along the minus strand of BLSH010298134.1, from coordinate 737,280 downwards.
TCAAACTCCAGGTTGTCTGGCATGTCAGAGTCCAGCACCCTATTCAGGATCGCCTTCACTGTCTCCTGCAACTGCTCCGGGGCGGACGCCTCTGGCAACCCCCGGAGCCAGAGATTGTTCCTCCGGCTCCGGTTCTCCAAGTCCTCCATACGTAGTTGGGTCTCCACCAGGTTCTCTTGATGGCACCTCCTTTCTTGCTCCAGCTGGGACACCCGCCGCTCCAAGGCCCCCACCGCCGACTCCCCCCTAGAGAGCCTCTCGTCCAACTGTCTGACCTCCGTGCGCACTTGCACGAAATCTCTGCGGTGCTGCTCCTCAACTCGGAGTACCAAAGCCTCGATGTCCGCCTTCGTGGGGAGGGCGCACAGCAGAGCCCGGATGTCTGCGTCGTCCTGCTGGGTCTGTGTCGGCGGTCCCAGGTTACTGATGGATCCCACCGATGGGTCCAATAGGGCAGGGAGACCCGATAACGAGCCGGCTCCAGGCGAGCGCTCTGCGGTCATGGTAGCTGGCACCGCGCTAGGCCTAGACGCTCCACGCGGCCTCTCTGCAGCTGGGCTTGGAGAATCCCCAAAAAAACGGCTGATAGAGGACGACGAAGGAGTCTTAGCTGATCCCCTGGTTCTCCTGCGTTTCGGAGGGCTCATGACCATCAAATTAACTGAATATAAAGGGCACATTAGCGGGTTAAGGCCGGCTTCGGGTCAGGAGCTCAAGCCAAAAGCATCCTCACTCCGCCATGTTCAAGCCACGCCCCCAATGACATTGATTTTAATTATGGCCATTTTCTATTGAGTGTTGATGTAAGTGAATTACTTGTAAAATAAAGCGGGTACTGTACGATTTTACACTATTGGAGGCGTTGTTTGGATTTTTCCCTACATGTGAATACTTTATGACATCTGGATGGGGACTGGAGTTTCCGAGCTGCTTTATATCAACATAAGTGCTGCAGTATGTGCCATTCACAAGAGTGATACCGTCTGCTGAGCATTATTCTTAATGGAGTGGAACCTGCACTAACACTGTATTGGAGGACATATGGTGTATGTTTTCATAGTGGTACACCGTCTTTATCACATTCTTTGGACTTCACTTATATCCATATGGACTTTGTTTCTTTATTCATATTGGTTGATGAATTTGATTTTGAATTGGTACACTACTGTGGAATTAAAAAAGAAAAAATGTTCACTTTGTTGTTTGATTTTTTTATTTATATTAAGTAGCAGTAAATGGAGATAGAGATTATTTATTGAATTATTTAGGACACAATAGTAGCGCAGTGCACATATTTATAAATTGTGTAATCTGGGGGTAGCTCCGTAATGACCGCCAGCCAGCTTATGGAAGCAAACAGTTCATTTATTTTGAAGGTAAACAAAATCAAATGACAGCTTTCTTCAGCCAAAGTAAATACATAGTCCAGAATCCTGGTATTGATAACTAAAACAGCAGGCTCACCGCTAGTCTCCAGTCCCACAGATTGGTTAGGTTCCTCCAGAGTCAGGGTGTCAGGCCGGCCAGACAGAGGGGTCAGCAGCCTGTGTCTCAGTTAATTCAGAGAGCTCACGCTTGCTGTCCAGCTTGTGAGCTCTCCCTCTCTCTCTCACTTCCTTGACACAGGTGCACTGAGTCTCTGCTGCCTTTCAGACCTCCCTTCCCCGGGTCTTAACCACATAGGTACCGAAGTCCTAGCAATCTGGGTTTGAGACTCTGCAATCGTCCTTCTTAAAGAGACCATGGCTCCAATATCAGGTGGAATGTATCTGCCTTCTAGGACACATCCCCGGTGTCCTGTACAATTGTTAATAATATTATTATTATTATATTTAGGGATGGTCCCAATGTTCCAGTCCAACGTAACGAACAAACGTACATATGGGGCACCAACAAGTGCCCCATAATGCACTGCGAGATTGAAGGCTGATGATTGGCCAAAGCATGCACCTGGCCTGCATGCTGTGGCCAATCACACCGCGATCTACATTCAGAGCCATGACTGGCCAAAGGCAGGGTGCCTTGGACCAATCATTGGGAGCTAAATCCATGCCCCACACTATATAAGGCTGCTTAAATGGAGACCGTATGTAGTGTATTGGATTGCAGAACTGGAGATAGATTAGGTAGGTTAGTTAGTGGATAAAGTGTGTAGTCAGTGTAGTATATATACAGAGTGCAGGCAGTGTAGAATATATATTACAGTGCAGTCAGTGTAGAATATATACTACAGTGCAGGCAGTGTACTGTATATAATACAGTGCAGGCAGTGAACAGTATATAATACAGTGCAGTCAGCGTACAGTATATAATACAGTGTAGGCGGTGTATACTATATAATTCAGTGCAGGCAGTGTACAGTATATAATACAGTACGTACAGTATATAATACAGTACATACAGTGTACACAGTAATACAGTGCAGCTGGTGTACAGTATATAATACAGTGTAGACGGTGTATAGTATATAATTCAGTGCAGACAGTGTACAGTATATTATACAGTACGTACAGTATATAATACAGTGCAGGCAGTGTACACAGTATATAATACAGCGCAGGCTGTGTACAGTATATAATACACGGCAGGCGGTGTACAGTATATAATGCAGTTCAGGCAGTGTACAGTATATAATACATTGAATTCGGTGTACAGTATATAATACAGTGCAGTCGGTGTACAGTATATAATACAGTGCAGCTGGTGTACAGTATATAATACAGTGCAGTCAATATACAGTATATCATATAGTGCAGTCGGTGTACAGTATATAATATAGTGCAGGTGGTGTACAGTATATAATACAGTGCAGTCAGTGTACAGTATATAATACAGTGCAGGTGGTGTACAGTATATAATGCAGTTCAAGCTGTGTACACAGTATATAATACAGTATGTACAGTATATAATACATTGCTGTCAGTGTACAGTATATAATATAGTGCAGTCAGTGTAAGGCAGTGTTTTTCAACTCCAGTCCCCAAGGCACACCAACAGGTCATGTTTTCAGCATTTCCCTCAGATGAAACAGCTGTGGTAATTACTAAGGCAGTGAAACTGATCAAATCACCTGTGCAAACTCATGGAAATCCTGAAAACATGACCTTTTGGTGTGCCTTGAGGACTGGAGTTGAAAAACACTGGTGTAAGGTATATAATACAGTGCATTCCGTGTACAGTATATAGTGCAGTCTGTCTAGGGGACAGGAGCCACACTGGGGCAGAGATTCTGTCAGCTCTGCAGGGGCAGGCTCAGAGGTGGTTGACACCATGGCAGCTTGAGCCAGAAATCGTTGTGTGAGACAATGGCACCAACCTTCTCTCCGCCCCCCAACAGGGATGCTTGGCACACATCCTAAATTTGGTGGTGCAGTGTTTCTTGACCAGGTACCCAGGCTTACAAGATCTGCTGAGGCAGGCCAGAAAAGTCTGTGGGCATTTCTGGCGGTCATACAATGTCAGTGCTTGGCTGGCTGACATTCAACCTGCCCATCAATCGTGTCATTTGTGACATGCCCACCAGGTGGAACTCAACATTGGCAATGCTGCAGCGGCTGCACACAAAGCAGAGAGCCATCAGTGATTACCTGTGTGAGTATGGCACCAGGACAGGCTCAGGGGAGCTTGGCTTCTTTTCTTTTCACCATGTTAATGGCTACCAATAAAGGGTGCATGCACTGTCCTGCCACCATTTGAGAAGGCCACAAGGATGGTGAGCAGCAACAATGCATGCATCATTGGCACTGTCCCTCTAGTCTTCCTTCTGGAGCACATGCTTTGTGGAATCATGGACAGGGCACTCAAGAGGAGGACTTCCTTTCCTTTCAAAGCCCCCTTTATGCAGATTCCATTCCTGCGGGGCCGCCAAACACACAGGAGGAAGAGGAGGAGGATTGTGTCAGCATGGACGTAGAGGATAACATGCAGTAGTCTTCAAGGGATGGTTTTAAGTACCCAGAAACCCAAGGAGTTGTACGTGGCTGGGAGGAGGTAGTTACTGACAATGTCATCCTTAGTGACCCAGAGGACTGGGAATCTCAGGCTTTAAACTTATGCTGCTTGGGCTCCCTGATTCTGCAAAGCCTGCGAAAGGACTCAAGGATTCGTGGTATCAAGGAGAGGGATCATTACTGGCTGGCAACCCTTCTTGATCCACTTTACAAGAGTAAAGTTGCAGAGCTCACTCTGCCTTTGAAGATGGAGCAAAGGATGAAACATCTTCAGGACGCCTTGAAGAAAACTGTGTAACACCTTTTCAGACCCTGGGAGGTTACCATGGTTCCTGGTCCTGGACAACATGTTTCTGAGGCTTTGTTCGGTCAGAGGAAGAGCGGTGAAGAAGGTGGCTGGCTGACCGATGCCTTTAAATAATTCTTTAGTTCTCAGCACCCAGGGCTGTTAGGTTTAAGCGAACATCGGCAGCGACTGCATTATATGGTGCAGGAATATCTAGGGGCAAGAGCAGACTTGGAGATCTTTTTAACTAAGCATCCACTGGGATACTGGCTCTTGAGGATGGACCACTGGCCAGAACTTGCTCAATATGCAATAGAGCTACTGGCCTGTCCTGCATCCAGCGTGCTTTCTGAAAGGACATTCAGTGCTGCTGGAGGGTTTGTAATGGATCAAAGAGTGCACCTGTCCACAGACTCTGTTGATAGGCTGACATTTATAAAAATTAATCAGTCCTAGATCAACAGCTATCAAACCCTTGATGCTGATGTAACTGATTGAATTTGCTAGGGAGTCTGGGATCCCGTGAAGACTGCCTATGCTGCCTATCCTATTCCTGAATCTTGATTATGCTAGCTTCCAACAATATTTTTGGTTTAGGGCACCACCAACACCTAAGGCCCAATTTTTCTGCACCTGTTTAACAGGGGTATGTAATTACTTTTTTTTTTTACTAATTTTTTACAGCAGTGCCCGTTCCTGCACCCAACAAGAGTAACTGTGAGGGGTTACAGTGTTCAGGCACCACCAACACCCAAGGCCCAATTTTTCTGCACCTGTTTAACAGGTGCATGTATTGTAGAAATTTTATTAGGATGTGTTAATTATGTATTGTCACAGTGTCTCCCAGTGTTGGTTTACTGGTATTCGCTGTGTATAGCGAATATGGCTTTAACCGATATTGAGGACAGGCCACTTACAATGGAAACCTTCCACTAAATTAATTCATAACTCTACACGACCTACCTGATCATCCTGTCAGGCAGGCGCTCTGAGCGTTTAACGCTGGAGTGAATGCCGGTCCGGATCTTTGAGGTGCAATGCGCGTTCCGTGGCGCGGGTATATTACCGTCAACTGAGGGGCCCCTGTATTATGTGCAGATTGATCCACTTGACGGGGATGCGCTTGTGGTATGGAATCAAATATTGCCTTTTATGTAAGGATAATGGTCTGTAAGCTTTGTGTCATGTTTGATCCACATGACAGAAAGCTGCAGCTATTTTCCTTTGTGCATAATTTACCCTTTAATGGAACAGTAGTATAATCACTATTAAATATAGTTCTATGAACTATATTACATAGGATTCATTGTAATGGTAGCTTTGGCTTTGCATGCGTGGGGTTTTGGCAGGACAGCCTCTGTGAGGTAACGCATTGGTTTCAATGGGAGCCATGTTTCCACATGGCTTTCATTGTTATCTGGGGTGTGTGCATCTCCGCCCACCCAATGGCTGGGACTCATACAGGCTGCCCAGCCTTTCCACATGCATGCACGCCCCTTCTATTTTATTGTTTGAATATAATCAAGTTTGTCATTGGTTGTTATTTTGTATTGAGCTCATGTCATGTGACTGTGCCTTGGAGACTGATTGTGACGCCACCAAGTCTTTTGTTATCCCTGTCTCATCCCTATAAATAAAATCCGTAAGCTCGGCTAATCAGGACTGATGGGCGAGCTTGCAGTGTGAGAACAGCTATTGTGTCTGTTTTCCTTGCTTTAACACGAGTGCACTCAAATGCATTATGTAAAAATGCTGAAAAGTGTGCTTATTAGCGCAAGCGAAATATAATGCACACAGCGTATTATAATTGCTATTACACATGTTATTACAATTTTTGAAAAAAAATTTAAAAGGAGGACCCGTTCCTGCACCCAACAAGAGTAACTGTGAGGGGTTACAGTGTTCTGGCACCATCAACACCCAAGGCCCAATTTTTCTGCACCTGTTTGACAGGTGCATGTCATTACAATTTTTGAAATAACATTTTAACAGCAGGGCCCGTTCCTGCATCCAACAAAAGTAACTGTGAGGGATTGCAGTGTTCTGGCACCACCAACACCCAAACCCTAATTTTTCTGCATCTGTTTGACTGGGGGATGTCATTTCAACTTTTTTTTACTAATTTTTAACAGCAGGGCCCGTTCCTGCACCCAACAAGAGTAACTGCAAGGGGTTACAGTGTTCTGCCACCACCAACACCCAAGGCCCAATTTTTCTGCATCTGTTTGACAGGAGCATGTCATCACAATTTTTAAAATAATTTTCAACAGCAAGGCCTGTTCCTGCACCCAACAAGAATAACTTCAAGGGGTTACAGTGTTCAGGCACCACCAACACCTATGGCCCAATTTTTCTGCACTTGTTTGACTGGGGCATGTCATTTCATTTTTTTTACTAACAGCAGGGCCCGTTCCTGCATAAAGGAATTGGCCAAAACTGTCTCTTGTGTTTTTTTCTTTTTTGACATTTTTTGTGTGAATGGGTAGGGGTATGATGTACAATGAAGGGTGGGATTTGGGGGCCCCCTTATTAAAGGGGGCTTCCAGATTCTGATAAGCTCCCTGCCCGCAGACCCCGACAACCACTGGCCAGGGCCAACCCTTGTCCTGATCAACATAGGGACAAGGAGCTTTGTGCAGAGCCCCCCTGCCCCAAAGCACCCACCCCCCCATGTTGAGGGAATGTGGCCTGGTATGGTTCAGGAGGGGGTGCTTGCTTGTCCCCCTCCTTCCTGCCCTGCCAGGCTGCATGCTCTGATAAGGGACTTGTATGGATTCTGGGGGGACCCCCACGCCAATTTTTTAAAATTTTTTGTTGTGAAGTTCCCCTTAAAATCCATACCAGACCCAAAGGGGGGACCCCACACCATTTTTTTAATACTTTTTTTTTATCTATATTGCTAGGAGCCGGCAATACATTACGGCCGTGAGCAAGTTTAAATGACATTTTTCCTTTATAAATGTAATTTTGCTGCGGCACTGTTCTACACATCACACAGATGCGCCACTTTACAGGCAGACTAAGGGGACCCCCCAGGCATGATACTCAAAGGAATATTTCATTTTTATTGTTATATAAATCAGTCTGTATTAGACTGATATTCCTGCGTTTAATGGAAACTATGTGCAAAAAACAGTTTTAAAGTGCTCAGTAAATAAATTTCTGTGTATAACATCCAATTATAGGATTGCTCCTTTATTGTAATGTCTGCACCTATCATTTTGTGTTATGATTTGAAGTTGCTGCTCTTATACAGTAGGTGTCTGTCAATCATATATTTCATTTTTATTGTTTCACTTTAAGCATTATTAAAATCACTGTTTCTAAAAAAATTATTGTTTTAAGAACGTGTTTTTGCATTGATACATGTCACCTAGGGCAGTACCCGGGTCCCCATACACTTTTTATGACAATAACTTGCATATAAGCCTTTAAAATGAGCACTTTTTCATGTCTGTGTCCCATAGACTTGCCTGTTCACAGTGTTCTCAGTGGGAGAAGGACATTCTTACATGGTCATTAACTCATTGTTACTGAGAGAAAGACATTTTTCATTGTTCCAGGAGCTCCTAGAAACCTTTGGAGGAACCCTGGCTGAGAAAGGTTGGACTAGGCAGCAATATATTTCTCTCCTTGGTGGGAGTGGAGATGACCCCATCTATAAGGATATACAGTACATACACACACAGCACAAGGCCGTGTTCACACCATGGGGTTTATTTACAAAAGCTAGAGAGGGGAAAATTAGTCACAATTCTGCAATCAGCTTCCAGGTTTTATTGCTAAAGCTTAATTAAACAAGCTGAGGTTAGAACCGGGTTGGTTTCTCTGCAGAATTGTGACTAATTTTCCCTCTCTAGCTTTAGTAAATAAACCCCTATGAGACGTTTTTCTGGGCTGCTGTTCCTCTGAGCTCCACAAGGTGATGCTCCTCCATCTAATGAGATGGGAAATCTCTATGGAATAAAGACAGGAAGTGATGTGAGGTACAGACAGGAAGTTCCGGGTGAGAGGTGAGTCGGGAGGAAGTAGAGAGGAGACGTTGCTGGAAGTGGCCACAGAGGAGGTAATAAGATCTTATTTTCTATTTACACCCAGTAACCCCCCCCCGTCATGTCCGTCCTCTTCCTCCATAGTCACTGTGATGTCTTTTATCTCCAGCAGATGATGATACTCACATTTCCCCATTTATGGGGCCGGAACATTCTCTTCATTTTAGAGATGTGTCACCTTTCCCACTAATCACCTTCTCACCTCATCAGTCTATACTAATAGATTATACCACTCACTAAGTATACACAGGACCTAATTTCCCTACTACACCGTTGGGATTTATTGGGGGGTAGGGGGCGGTGATTATTTTCACCATATTAGATAATCATATCTGACTACTCCACTCTTCCACTAATCACCCTTTCCACTGTGTAGAGATTTTACTTCTCTTACAAGGCCGGGGTATTTACCCCTTTACA
>BLSH010298134.1:703699-714255 GCA_018402905.1 Glandirana rugosa | reverse complement strand
ATATATATATATATATATTTTATATATATATATATATATATATATATTATATGTAAATAAATATATACATATATCTATGCAAATATAAAATATTAAAATTGCTAAGGGTAATGGATATTGGCGATCATGTACCATAGAAGGTCTCATAATAGGGCGCCATGTTGGAGTCCTGGGGGAACCAAACCTAGTAGTTACCCATACATATAAGTATAAAAACTGGAAATAATCAGGAAAAACAATGGATAGATTCTAGAACCAATCAAAAATATAGTCCATGGTGTGAATACAATATATGAATGATCAGAATAAGCGAACCAAGATAATAGGTAGATAAACCAGTGTAATAACATAACATGGAAAAGGTGAAATGTGTATGTTTAAAAACTATGATTTATTGATAAAGGAATTAATATCCCATTCGATATTCAAGCCATGGGGATGGTAGCACCGGAGCTGATGTATCCAAAAAGTTTCTAATTGTGATACTCCTCTTCTAGTAGCTCCTCCCCTCCAAGGGGTCACGTATCTGTCAATGACCTGAAAAATGGTGCCCTTGGGGTATGAAATTTAAGGTAATGTTTTGGGACACTGTGATTGGTCTTCCCTTTGTAAATGTTGGTGATGTGCTCATAGACCCTGATGGAAAATGAGCGAACAGTCCTTCCAACATATTGTTTCTTGCATGGACATGTAAGGAGGTAGACTACATTAGTGGTATCACAGGTACAGAAATGTTTAAGTTTGTATGTTCGACCTGTTGTTTTAGAACTGAATTCTAAGATTTTTCTATTTTTTATATTATTGAGGTGACAAACTCTGCATTTTTGACATTTAAAGTAACCAGTCATGTTATGAAAAAAGGATACCTGTTTTGGTGGATCAATCACATTGGGTGCTAATTTATTCCTCAGAGACGGAGCGCTTCTGAAAACTACCCGAGGTGCCTCTGGAAGTTGGGGACCCAGTATTTTGTCATTCTTAAGGATGGCCCAGTGTCTCTTCATAATGTTGTTAAGTTGCCTATGTTAAATGGAATAAGTCGTAAAGAGAGACCATTTGGGGTCACTGGTTATCGTTTTTGGTTTGTCCAGGAGTAATAGAGAGCGGTCGGTCTGAAGTGAGTTACGAATTTCCACATCTAATGAGGCCCCATCATAGCCCTTCTCGATGAATCTTTCCTTGAGGACTTGGGCTTGGTTCAATAGTCCTCCGTATTGGTACAGTTCTGATGCAGGTGGAGGAATTGACTTTTTGGGACCCCTTTCAGCCAGGGGCGATGGTGACAGCTATCTGTAGATATGAAACCATTGCGGTCGATGGCTTTAAAAAAAGTTTTGGTGTTGATTTGATTATGTCGTAACTCAATGTCCAAGTCTAAAAAATTAATGTGATCATGGCTGTACTCCAGGGTCAATGAAATGCCTCTGGCATTGGTGTTAAAGCGGAGTTCCACTAAAAAGTGGAACTTCCACTTTAAGGGGAGGTGACCCCCCGACATGCCACAATTAGCATGTCTTTTTTTTGGGGGGTGACCAGGGACCCAAGTCCACTTCCTCCCCTGGAGCCGCGGCTCCGGAAAGGAAGTCCACCTTCCCCCCCCTCCCTCTCGGCGATCTTCTGGGACACGTCACAGGTCCCAAAAGATATGCCGAGCCATTCACAAGCCCCAGCGCAACTCGCGCATGCGCAGTCAGCGCCCGGCTTTGAAGCCAAAGCCGGGCGCCCACACTTGTGATGCCGGCACCGCCGAGGGGAGGGGGAGAAGAGCGAGCCCTCGGGCGGCTGCATCGCTGGAACGAGGGACAGGTGAGTGGGCGATTGATAAAAGCCAGCAGCTACCCTTTTGGTAGCTGCTGACTTTAAACAGGGTGGAACTCCGCTTTAAGCTCTAGAAAGAATGCTTCCAGGGATTCAGCAGAACCCCTCCACAGGAGGAGGATATCATCTATATATCGGCCCAGAGGACCAATTCTGGCCTTCTGTGGGCATAGATGACATCCTCCTCCCATTTGGCCATGAACAGATTAGCTAAACTGGGAGCAAATTTGGCTCCCATAGCCACACCTTGTTCCTGGGAATAAAATGTGTCACCAAACCAGAAATAATTGTGACTGGTGGCGAACACTACCAAGTCTAGGATTTACTGTCTTTGTTGTGAGGGAATGGAGGAATCTTGTGATAGAAAATAATCCACCACTTCAATGCCAAGTTGATGTGGAATGCAGGTGTATAATGAAGCTACATCTGCTGTAGCGAGGAAATCCCCTTTTTGTATAGAAATGGATTGTAAGAGACGGATTGTATCTTTGGTGTCCTTGAGGAAAGAAGGTATCATCCGTACTTGAGGTTGAAGGTAGTGGTCAATATAACGACCAATCCTGGAGGTTATGGAGTCAATTCCACTGACTATTGGACTGCCAGGTGGATTGGTGGCATCTTTGTGTATCTTCGGAAGGTAGTATAATACCGGAATCCTTGGTGCTAATGGGACAAGGTAATGTTTTTCTTTCTTGTCGAGAATACCTTCCTGAAAGCCCCTGTTGATGAGAGCAGTGAGTTCTCGTTTGTATTTGGAGGTGGGATCAGATGGCAATTTCTTATAAGTGTTGGCACTGTGATGGTATCACGCGTGAGACCCACGCAAAGTAATGATACCAGGCCCGAAGCAACACTGACTCCATCTTGGCAGGGAAGCTACGTAAATAGTTAGATTTTTTTTTTCTCTCTCTCCTTCTAACATGGCCGTTAGAACAAGCTTTTCCTTTACACCCCCCACTGGCAGATCAACTACAAAGGAGGCTCTGATTACGGTTTATGGCTGGCCAGGAAGGCCCTGTCCGCTTATCTTGAACAAAAACATACAACAAACCAATGTGGGGCAGGCCATATATCGTAAATCACCCCCCAGGAATTCTGACCCTTTCAATAACTTTGGAACAACATGAAAAGTTAAAGAAACTTACATACAGTCGTAACTGTATATGTATATGAAATATTACACAACGTTATGTTGCGTAATATTTCATATACATATACAATAACTTCCGCTATACGTATGCCATAGTGATAAACATTACATATTTGAATGTAGAATGTCGGCTCGGATAATTCAAGTATAAACATTCACCCCTTGTTACCGAAGGAGGGATAGAATTAGTCCATTCCCTCCCCAGAGTCCTAGGAGGTCTTAAAACTCTCATGTTTGGAGTCATTTGAAAGCTTTATGCAAGCTGAAATTAGATTTCCTACTGGAAAATATGCCAGACGGTCCAATCACAAGTTATGATCCATGCATGATTATGAAGCATGTATTTCCACGGTCCGCCCTGGACATTGTCTAAGAAAACGCCCTCTTTTATCGAATGGCCAGAGAGGTATGGCTCCACCCCCGGTGATTCAGAGAAGAGGGATTGTCAAGATCAAATTGGGAGTTCTCACTTACCATCACTGAACATCAGAGAACCAGGAAATCATCTTGGAAACACTGATTAGGCACGGACATTTCAAATGCAAGGTATTTTCATTCTGTCCCTTTGCTGTAAATTTGTCTCAATCTTGCAACCTTCTTTTATTTTTCTGTAAATAATATTTTACTGCACCTAAAACTTGACCTTTTCCTTATTAAACTTTATTTTGAAAAGTGTTAATTTTGTCCCTAAAGCTCTTAATGCAACTATTACGAATTTGTTCCTTTGAAGAGTGCTACTGTTTTTAGAATAACGCATCTGAATATATCTGTCTGTGGTGACAGTGTGTGTACAGGCGGTTATTCTGAAATACTGGTATTGCTAACATACGGGTCTTCTGGTCGGCATCCAGAAGTGGTGGCAGAGAAAGGGTTAATTGTTTGAATTAGCCCGGTAACAATCGCTCTTAGGTGGCTGTCACTTAGACGGTGGTCCCGCAACCTGGGAAATCTTTGTGCTGAAAGCAGCTGAGAGTGGCATTGTTACGTTCGTGACAAGTGCGATATTGGATCAGGGGGGTCCTCGGTTGCCGGTCGGTGAGGAGGGCAGCGATCTGATACCCGCGTTTGTCACATAGTTTCGCCTTAAGAGCATTCAGTGCATTGTTAGGAATTAGCTCTGCACTGCAGGATTGTAAGCTTTTTGGAAACCGTCCTTAGAGACAAGCTGGTGCATAGTTTTTGGTTTTAAGAGACATACAGCAAAAACTCCTTCCTACTACTGCTTTCTGTTCTCTGTTTTCTGCTTGCAGAATGTCTGGGCCATCAGTGTATAAGAAGATGAACAAAGATGAACTGACTGTGGCGTGTGCAACAAGAGGCCTTGACGCCAGTAACAAAACTTGTAAAGAACTGATAAAGGCCCTAGAGGAGTATGATATCCGAGCAGACCAGAACTCGGGGGAACGTGAAGCTGAATGGGGTTCCCGATACTCCAGAGGCAAGTGGTTCAGACTTAATGACCTCACAAGATGAGCAAAGAGGGACTGAACCGGGAATACTACTGACTGTCCATTCTGGGCCGCAGCAGGAGCAGGCTAGCACCAGATTGCCTGCAGACAGCAGAGACTTTCAAATGCAGGAGACACTCCAGCGCATCAGTGAAACAGGTCCTGGGATGTACCTGCGGTTTCTGGAACGCCAGGCTGAGAGAGAGGAACTCCAGGCTGCAGCTGAGAGAGAGGAACGCCAGGCTGAGAGAGGAATGCCGGGGTGAGAGAGAGGCTGCACAGAGGGAGGCTGATGGTCGGCACCAATTGGAGATGTTGAGGCTCCAACAGCAGCACCGACTGGGTCAGAACCTCGGATCCCTAGAGCACAGGGACAAATCTCTGCCTGCAAGCCCAGCCGTTAAATTTCTAGTCATGGAAAAGGACAGTGACATTGACGTGTATCTACTGTAGTTTGAAAAAACTTGACGTCAGTACCATTTGCCCCAAGCACAATGGGCTCGGTACCTGACACCAGGGCTACGAGTCAAGGCCCTGGACGTGTATGTGGACCTGCCAGAGGGGCAGGACAAAGATTATAAAGGCAGCAATCATTCAGACGTACCGATTGACCCCTGAAGTATACCGAAAACGGTTTAGGTCCCTGCAAAAAGGGCCTGGGGACTTTTATATGGATGTGGTAAGCCGTTTACGTATCACATTCCAACAGTGGACTAGGGGCCTGAAAGCCACTTCTTTTGAGGCCCTGGAAGATCTCATGATTGAAGATCAGCTCCTGCACATCTGCCCTCCAGACGTCAGACAGTTTGTGCTAGAGCGGAAGCCCGGTTCTGCTAAAGCCGCAGCAGACCTGACCGATACCTTCATTAGTACTCGGGTATCGGACCATCACAAAGCTCCACCAAATGGCTGGAAAGGGGGAAATCGCATGCGGCGACCCCTCCTCTGCAGGCCAACCAAGCCTCTCAGCGGTCTGAAACTGCATTCCTTGGCGTCAAACCCACCCTGACTGATAACCGCAGGTGTTACACCTGTGGCAAGCCTGGCCATCTGCGAACACAGTGCCCGGAGCAGAAGAAGATGACATCATCTGGCCACCCGGCTAGCGACCCTTCTGCCGTGCTGTTCGTCAGTGGGAGACCTCAAGGACCCAATGCCAACTTGCAGCCAGTCATCGTGGGTCACCGAACTGTAACGGGTCTCCGGGACACCGGAGCTGAAGTCACCTTGATCAGACCGGAGGTGATAGAAGAAATGGACATCATTCCTGAGAAGTTCCTCACCCTCACCGGAGTTGGGGGAACCCGCTCCCGCATACCCCAGGCCTATTTGTACATTGATTGGGGTGCTGGGAGTGGGATGAGAGAGGTGGGAGTTTCTGAGGAGATTCGTGTTGCTGGTTGCTGACTTGGAGACCCTTGTCTCCTACTATGCCCCTGCTGAGGATACCCCCTTGGAAACCTCTGGACTCCCTAAGGTACTGTGTGCAGATGTGGGTATGATATCTGGCAACCTGGGGAGGGGGAGAGGGAAGTGGAAATACAAGGTTCTCCTTCTTTAGAGAAAGGAGAAGAGACACAGTTGAATTTAAATGTAAATGATGTATGTGCCAATGATGTCACACGTATACCTGTTGAATGTAATGTTGATAATGATGACAATGTATTACCAATACTGGTGGTTACTCGCAGTGCTGCAAGGGCTGCAGAGGTACAGGCTAGGGTTGCCAAACAGCAGGAGGAGGTCTCTGGGCCCTGTGTTCTGACCCAGTGGGCTCTACCTCTGTTGGACCTCAGCAGCTGTCCTTGTTTGCCACAGGACTGCTGGCTGGGACTTGTGGTTCAGCCTTTGAAGCAGCACTGCAAATAGACCCAACGCTGGCACAGCTCAGGAGTTTAGCTGACAGCAGCCCTGCATTGAATGACAAACAAAAGATTTACTGGGACAAAGGAAAGCTGTACAGGGAGAGCTGGTCTGCAAGGAAAAACGCAGCTGACTTCGGAAGCAGGCAGCTGGTGGTCCCAAGCCAATTCAGGGGACAGCTCTTGAAAGTGGCCCACAAGATCCCCTTAGCAGGTCACTTGGGAATCACTAAGACCCGGGGGCGATTAATACATAACTTTTATTGGCCCACCATGCTGACAGACATAGCTGACTACTGTCGGTCCTGTAATACCTGCCAGCGAGTTGGCAAGGTAGGAGATGTACACAGGGTTCCGTTAAAACCTTTGCCTGTGATTTATGAACCTTTTAAGAGGGTAACAGTGGATATTGTTGGATCCCTAGCTATCCCCAGCAGTTCAGGCAAACGTTTTATCCTGACAGTTGTTGACTATGCCACCTGTTACCCAGAGGCGGTGGCTCTCTCCTCCCTCCATGCAGACAAGGTCGCTGATGCTCTGCTGGGAATCTTCACAAGAGTGGGATTCCCGGCCGAGCTCATTAGTGATCAAGGCCCTCAGTTTGTCTCTGACTTGATGCACGCTCTCTGTCAGAAAATACAGATGACGCATATCATGGCCAGTCCTTACCATCCACAAAGGAATGGCTTGTGCGAGCGTTTCATTGATACCCTGAAACAAATGCTGCGCACCTTTGTAGAGTCCCAGGGTAAGGACTGAGAAAGGTACCTGCCTCATCTGCTGTTCGCTTACAGAGAGGTGCCCCAGGAGTCCACAGGCTTCTCGCCATTAGAGCTGTTGTATGGACGAAGGGTTAAAGGACCCCTGGACCAAATCCGGGAGACCTGGGAGGGCAAGATCGCCAACCCAGAGGTCTCTGTGGTGGATTACGTCCTGAGATTCCGGGATAAAATGGAGACTTTGGTGGGGATTGTGTGGGAAAACATGACCCAGACCAGACAGAAACGTTGGTATGATCGCAATGCTAGGGAGCGGGCACACAATGTTGGGCAGCTGGTGTATGTTCTGCTCCCCTTGCGGCAGAACAAACTCCAGGCCGCATGGGAAGGCCCGTACCCCATTACCCAGCATCTGAATGACGTTACTTACCTCGTCCGGTTGGGAGAAGGGAGTAGACGGCAGAAGGCCTTCCATGTGAACATTATCAAAGCCCATCATGAGCGCACGGCCTATGCCATGCCGGTCTGCAGCAGGCCGGAGCCTGAAGAGGCTGACCCACTCCTAGACTTGTTAGCTGACACCAGGGAGGTCAACTCTGACCTCCTGATAAACCCAAAACCTTACCCCCGCACAGGTACCTGGGCTGAAAGACGTGCTGACAGTCCATGGGAGCCGGTTTACGGGGAAACCGGGGTGGACGGACCTCGCTGTCCATCAGGTGGACACTGGGGCACATCCCCCCATTACACAGACGGCCTATTGCGTCTCCCTGGAGGTGCTGGCTGACATGAAGAGGGAAGTGGAGGAGATGCTGCAGCTGGGGGTAATTTGGAGGTCCCACAGTGCTTGGGCGTCCCCAGTGGTCCTAGTCCCCAAAAAGGATCAGACGACCAGGTTCTGTGTGGACTACCGAAAGCTGAATGTGATCACCACTGGAGACGCCTACCCCATGCCCCGGATCGTTGAGTTGTTGGATAGGCTGGCGGCGGCCCGCTATATCACGATCATGGATCTGAGCAGAGGGTACTGGCAAATTCCTCTGGCCCCTGAAGCTCAGGAAAAGTCGGCCTTCATCACCCCATTCAGCTTGTTCAAATTTACCGTCATGCCGTTTGGGATGAAGAACGCCCCCGCCACCTTCCAGAGGGTCATGAATGACTTACTGGAGGGGATGGAAACCTTTGCCTGGCTTACCTGGACGACATTGCGGTGTTCAGCCCTACCTGGGAGTAACACTTGGTGCACCTGTCACGGGTCCTGGACCAACTGACAGCTGCCAATCTGACTGTCAAGCCCAGAAAGGGTCAGATTGGCATGACTGATGTCCAATACCTGGGGCACCAGGTGGGAGGAGGCACTCTAAGACCTGAGACAGGGAAGGTGGAGGCCATATTGGCCTGGCCAACCCCTCAAACCAAAAAACAGGTTATGTCATTCTTGGGGACAGCTGGCTACTATAGGAAATTTGTAAGTAACTATAGAAGCCTGGCAAAACCTTTGACTGACCTAACCAAGAAGAAACTGCCCAAGGTGGTGTCCTGGACACCAGAATGTGAGAGGTCATTCCAGGCCCTCAAGGAGGCGCTGGACAGCGCCCCTGTGCTACAGGCTCCCGACTTCACCCGCCATTTCTTAGTGCAGACTGATGCCTCTGCCTATGGGTTGGGTGCAGTCCTGAGCCAAGTTGATGACACTGGAGAGGAACACCCCATCCTCTACCTGAGCCGGAAACGGCTTCCCAGGGAAGTAGCCTACGCCACGACCGAAAAGGAATGTCTCGCGATCGTGTGGGCTCTGCAGAAGCTGCAGACGTACCTCTATGGGAGGCACTTCACGATGATCACCGATCACAATCCCTTGAGCTGGCTAAATCGTGTTGCTGGGGAGAATGGTAAGCTTCTTCTTTGGAGCTTAATCCTTCAGCAATATGATTTCACCATCCAGCACAAGAAAGGCAGCGCCGATGGGAATGTTGATAGTCTGTCCCGCCAACTGAGCCCGTAGGCATGGATTGCGTCAGGATGGGAATCGCGTTCCCCTCCCATGCAACCACCTCAGGGGGTGATGTGATGGTATCACACGTGAGACCCACGCGAAGTAATGATACCAGGCCGAAGCGACACTGGCTCCATCTTGGCAGGGAAGCTGCGTAAATAGTTATGTTTTTTTTTTCTCTCTCTCCTTCTAACATGGCCGTTAGAAGAAGCTTTTCCTTTACACCCCCCCTGGCAGATCAACTACAAAGGAGGCTCTGATTATGGTTTAAATCACCCCCCAGGAATTCTGACCCTTTCAATAACTTTGGAACAACATGAAAAGTTAGAAAAACTTACATACAGTCATAACTTCCGCTATACGTATGCCATAGTGATAAACATTACATATTTGAATGTAGAATGTCAGCCCGGATAATTCAAGTATAAACATTCACCCCTTGATACCCAAGGAGGGATAGAATCAGTCCATTCCCTCCCCAGAGTCCTAGGAGGTCTTGAAACTGTCGTGTTTGGAGTCATTTGAAAGCTGTATGCAAGCTGAAATTAAATTTCCTACTGGAAAATATGCTGGACGGTCCAATCACAAGTTATGATTAATGCATTATTATGAAGCATGTATCTCCACGGTCCGCCCTGGACATTGTCTAAGAAAACGCCCTCTTTTATCGAATGGCCAGAGAGGTATGGCTCCACCCCTGGTGATTCAGAGAAGAGGGATTGTCAAGATCAAATTGGGAGTTCTCACTTACCATCGCTGAACATCAGAGAACCAGGAAATCATCTTCGAAACACTGATTAGGCACAGACATTTCAAATGCAAGGTATTTTCATTCTGTCCCTTTGCTGTAAATTTGTCTCAATCTTGCAACCTTTTATTTTTCTGTAAATAATATTTTACTGCACCCAAACTTGACCTTTTCATTATTTAAACTTTATTTTGAAAAGTGTTAATTTTGTCTCTAAAACTCTTAATGCAACTATTACGGATCTGTTCCTTTGAAGAGCGCTATTGTTTTTAGAATAACGCATCTGAATATATCTGTCTGCGGTGACAGTGTGTGTGCAGGTGGTTATTCTGAAATACTGGTATTTCTATAACATATGGGTCTTCTGACCGGCATCCAGAAGTGGTGGCAGAAAAGGGTTAATTGTTTGAATTAGCCCGGTAACAATCGCTCTCAGGCGGCTGACACTTAGATGGTGGTCCCGCAAACTGGGAAATCTTTGTGCTGAAAGCAGCTGAGAGTGGTATTGTTACATTCGTGACAAGTGCGGTATTGGATCAGGGGGGTCCTCGGTCGCCAATCGGTGAGGAGGGCAGCGATCTGATACTCGCGTTTGTCAAAGAGGGATCTATCCAATGTGGGTTAGTGTCAGACCAATAGTGGTGGTTTTGTTTGTTAACTTCACCATTCACATAAAAGTTTGCCTCATCACTGAACAATATCTTTGGGGTCTTCTGAAGGCAATTGTCTATGCTGTGAAGATATATAGAAGTGTCGTATCTGTTAACGGAAGTCTTCTGGGGTTTCTATAACAAGTCACTACTCCGTTTGAAAAT
>BLSH010298134.1:690680-703136 GCA_018402905.1 Glandirana rugosa | reverse complement strand
TTCTGTAAATAATATTTTACTGCACCCAAACTTGACCTTTTCATTATTTAAACTTTATTTTGAAAAGTGTTAATTTTGTCTCTAAAACTCTTAATGCAACTATTACGGATCTGTTCCTTTGAAGAGCGCTATTGTTTTTAGAATAACGCATCTGAATATATCTGTCTGCGGTGACAGTGTGTGTGCAGGTGGTTATTCTGAAATACTGGTATTTCTATAACATATGGGTCTTCTGACCGGCATCCAGAAGTGGTGGCAGAAAAGGGTTAATTGTTTGAATTAGCCCGGTAACAATCGCTCTCAGGCGGCTGACACTTAGATGGTGGTCCCGCAAACTGGGAAATCTTTGTGCTGAAAGCAGCTGAGAGTGGCATTGTTACGTTCGTGACAAGTGCGGTATTGGATCAGGGTGGTCCAGGGTCGCCATTCGGTGAGGAGGGCAGCGATCTGATACCCGTGTTCGTCACAGGCATCACTAAGGATTCTTTGCATCTTGGCAATGTAACTACTTTTATCCAGGACCACTATACCACCCCCTTTGTCTGCCGGGTGTATGACTAGATCCTTTTTCTCACATAGGCTCTCCATCCCCTTTTTTATGTGAGAATGGGTGCGACATTTCTTGATGTTCAGTTCATCAAGATCCTTTAGTACAAGTTCTTTAAAGACATGGACTGATGGAGCCAACTGGCCCGGGGAATTGAATAAGGAGAGGTTAGCCAGGCCTGAATGTAGAATATTGTTATTAATGGTATTGGATGATCTCCCAATTGGATTGGACAAGATATATCTTTGGATATTAATCTTTCTGATATATTTGTAGATGTCGATGAATGTAGAAAATGTATCTAGAGATTTGGGTGGTACGAATTTTAAACCTTTGAGTACTTCTTCCTTGGTCAAATTGGTTTGACTGAGATTGAATATTCCCGTGTTAGTTATGTCCTTACTCTTTTTCCTTTGTGTTTCCTCCCCCCTCTGGAGCCTCTCTTGTGTCGGGGCCCCTTTTCCTGGTGTGGGTATCTCTGGAAAAATCCCGGGGGGGGGGGGGGGTGGCTCTGGTTGTATCTGAACGGGGAGCGTGAATGTTCATCATGATCTGTGCTCATATATGGGTACGATGCATTTCTTTGGGCAACATCCCTTAGTGGGGAATATCTATTTGAATTGTTGATTGCATATCTTGGTGTCTCAGGTGGAGGGTAGGGATGCTGTTTCTGATTATAGTAATTTGGTCTAAGGTGGGGTGGGGGTGGTCTGTAGTCGCTATAGTTGTGATAATACCCACGGTCTTCCTACACCCGATCATAGTGGTAACCTTGGTTCTTGGGGAATCTTCCTTTTCCTCTGTTACGAGGGATTGAGGGTCCAGCTGGACATCGGTATGAAGGGGAGCGATAACTGTTGGATCTAACTCTCTCATATGCCGGCTGTAATTTTGATGGTAGCCTGCCCCTTTCGGGCGGATGGCTTGGCCCCACAGATGGAGGGTTAACGGGTCCATTAGGGATGTTGGATAGCTCCATGTTTTCCTCCTGTCCTAGAAGGGGTGGTTCCTTTTTCTGCCACTTGAATACGTTACCAGGTCTATAATCATCAACATCCCTAGAGTATTTCTTTTGTTTCTTTATTTTTTGGTCACGTTCTTCTTTTTCCAAATGGTTTTTTAGATTGGATGATAAAGACGTCTATTCTGTGGACCCTTTGAATGGTGACAGCTGGTCTCTAATATCCTTGATTTCTTTATCAAGGATGTTGAGTTTGCTCCGTTGTCTGGTAAGCAAAAATTCCAGGGATTTTAAGCCAGCATCATTGTAATATTGATACCATAGGTCCAGGTCCGGTTCACCCAGGGGTGGGTGTATTTCCCACCTAAGGGTTCTTGGGACCATTTTATCACTGACATATTCCAAGAAAGCTATATCCCATTGTAGGTGTAGTTCAGTGACCATAATGTTTTTTAGTCTAAGGAACAAACCCCTCACTTCAGTATCTGTACTGTTGGCCACAAATACCCCTTCAGTGATAAGGGTTCTAGCGGCTCTGTAATCAAAGACATCCATTGGATTGGATGTGGTAGCAGCAAGTATGATCTAGTCAAAATGGAAAATATGGGTTAAAGGGATACTGCGCTACCTCTATAGAGCACTGGAGCAGCCGGCACAACAACAAACTAAGTTGGAAACAAATTGAAATACAAAAATTGTAGCGCTATATGTATGATTACGGATAAATGGGTCCTGTAGGTGGGACCATGAACATGTAAGCAAAACCAGAGTATACCTCAAACTCATGTGCAATAGATAAAAGGTGTTATAATGTAACAAATGTCATACAGTGATAATGGTGATACAATATTTTATATCAACAGTGAGCAATCTGAGTAAGAGTCCACCAAAGTTCCTGTACGAGCAAGGGGAACCCAATGTCAGATGTAGGTAAATTCTTAAGAGGGTGCGATGTATTGCCCAGGCTCAGTTCCTAATTAAAGGGAGGAGGATGTCATCTATGCCCACAGGAGGCCAGAATTGGTCCTCTGCTCCCAATATATAGATGATATCCTCCTCCTGTGGAGGGGATCTGCCGAATCCCTGGAAGCATTCTTTCTAGAGCTTAACACCAACGCCAGAGGCATTTCATTGACCCTGGAGTGCAGCCATGATCACATTCATTTTTTAGACTTGGACATTGAGGTACGACATAATCAAATCAACACCAAAACTTTTTTCAAAGCCACCGACCGCAATGGTTTCATATCTACAGATAGCTGTCACCATCGCCCCTGGCTGAAAGGGGTCCCAAAAAGTCAATTCCTCCACCTGCGTCGGAACTGTACCAATACGGGGGACTATTTGAGCCAAGCCCAAGTCCTCAAGGAAAGATTAATCGAGAAGGGCTATGATGGAGCCTCATTAGATGTGGAAATTCGCAACTCACTTCAGACCGACCGCTCTCTATTACTCCTGGACAAACCAAAAACGATAACCAGTGACCCCAAATGGTCTCTCTTTACGACTTATTCCATTCAACATAGGCAACTTAACAACATTATGAAGAGACACTGGGCCATCCTTAAGAATGACAAAATACTGGGTCCCCAACTTCCAGAGGCAGCTTGGGTAGTTTTCAGAGGCGCTCCGTCTCTGAGTAATAAATTAGCGCCCAATGTGATTGATCCACCAAAACGGGTATCCTTTTTTCATAACATGACTGGTTACTTTAAATGTCAAAAATGCAGAGTTTGTCACCTCAATGAAATAAAAAATAGAAAAATCTTAGAATTCAGTTCTCCAACAACAGGTCGAACCTACAAACTTAAACATTTCTGTACCTGTGATAAAACTAATGTTGTCTACCTCCTTACATGTCCATGCAAGAAACAATATGTTGGAAGGACTGTTAGCTCATTTTCCACCAGGGTCAATGAGCACATCACTAACATTTGCAAAGGGAAGACCAATCACAGAGTCCCAAAACATTACCTTAAATTTCATAACCGGGACCCCAAAGGCACCATTTTTCAGGTCATTGACAGATACGTGCCCCCTTGGAGGGGAGGAGCTACTAGAAGAGGAGTATCACAATTAGAAACTTTTTGGACACATCAGCTCCGGTGCTACCATCCCCATGGCTTGAATATCGAATGGGATATTAATTCCTTTATCAATAAATCATAGTTTTTAAACATACTCATTTCCCCTTTTCCATGTTATGTTATTACACTGGTTTATCTACCTATTATCTTGGTTCGCTTATTCTGATCATTCATATATTGTATTCACACCATGGACTATATTTTTGATTGGTTCTAGAATCTATCCATTGTTTTTCCTGATTACTTCCTGTTTTTATACTTCTATGTATGGGTAACTACTAGGTTTGGTTCCCCCAGGACTCCAACATGGCGCCCTATTATGAGACCTTCTATGGTACATGATCGCCAATATCCATTACCCTTAGCAATTTTAATATTTTATATTTGCATAGATATATGTATATATTTATTTACATATATATATATATTTATATTTCTAATTCCATTGTCCTTCATTTTTATGTTTATTTTCCTCATTTCGTCTGTTCCCCTTTGTCTTTAAAAATATACTCTCCCGATTGGTTAACACTTTGCCCCCATCTCTAATCTGCATAATCCGCCCCTGGAGCAGGGCCCTTTTTTCTTTTTCTCCAGCTGAAGGCCGCGCTGTTCTTGTCTATACACAACATGTCACTTCCTCTGCACCCAGCCGGTCACTTCCAGGTTGACGTCTGACGTCAGCCGCTATGTATGATTCCCAGAATTACCTATGGGAATGCGGCCTGCTTCTAGGGGCGTGTCGGTGTCAGCAACATATGCTCCTTGATCGGCACCAACGCGCCCCCTGATAGGTTTGTTAATACACATTCGTTCGTTCACAGTTTTGGCGCCATTTTTTAACCTTGCACATGTTAAGTGCTCGCAAACAGCCCTATACCAAGCACACTGAATAATCCTCCACCCTCAATCATCTACCACATTTACACTCACTCTCCCCTCCCCAGGAGGTGAATGTGTTATACATGCCTATGACGCCATTTTGGATTCTGGAAAGAGACCCCCTGCCATTTTGAGAGATGGGAGGTCCCGTATTCATTGATTATTTATACCAGCAGTGATTTCGGGGGGGGGGGGGACACCCCTGAGGACGTTTTATGAAATGAAACGCACTGGGGTCCTGTTCCCCCGACTCACTGCTACTAGGATTTTGTTGATGAGCTCATTCTTTTTATATCCATGTAAGTGTTTTTAATCCACATTTAATAAATTCATGTGGTTTACTGAGTTACAACCTAAATCCGTTCCGAGTGACACCATTCGGACGTCAAGAGGCACAACACCCCTCTTCAGCGAGCATCTAGAGCACTTTGGACTTGGAAGGGAGCCATCCATGACCAGATCATACCCCAAGGAACTACAACATCTCTGCTGTCATATCATCAGCTTCTGGTAAGTGCAATCACTCACCAATGTGGATTGTCACCATATCAAGCACCTTATAGTTAAGGCACCTGTCACTTTAATTAGGAACTGAGCCTGAGCAATACATTGCATCCTCTTAAGAATTTACCTACATCTGACATTGGGTTCCCCTTGCTAGTACGTGAACTTTGGTGGACTCTTACTCAGATTGCTCATTGTTGATACAATATTTTATATCACCATTATCACTGTATGACATTTGTTACATTAGAACACCTGTTATCTATTGCACATGAGTTTGAGGTATACTCTGGTTTTGCTTACATGTTCATGATCCCATCTACAGGACCCATTTATCCGTAATCGTACATATATAGCGCTGCACTTTCCAACTCAGTTTGTTGCCGTGCCGGCTGCTCCAGTCCTCTATACAGGTAGCGCACTATCCCTTTAACCCATTGTCTCAATTTAGGCTTCCACTGACTACTGAATACCAACATTATGAGTCCTGACCCTTATACTGTATAATTTATATTGTACATTACATACTCCTGACCCCCGCACTATATACTCTGTGTTGTACATTACATACTCCTGACCCCTGCACTATATACTCTATGTTGTACATTACACCATTCTGATACTAAATAGTCCTATCTGCTGTATCTTATACAATATGTTGTACATTACATAGTCCTGACTTCTGCTCTCTCCCCTCTACCCACTGCTTTATATAAACATAATATGTATTCTCTTTTTTGTTACACCCATTTTCTACCAGCTGGACATTTTATATCTGATGATTTGATTGGAGCCCAGAATTTCACGTGGTGATAATAATGTGATAACATCCTCAAACTTTGGAACCTTAAACAGAAAGTGATAATGAGGGAGGAGTCAATAACCCAATGATGATGGTCTTCAGGATCAATCCAGTCTTTATCTTGGTTGTTCTCCCCCCCCCCCCCATCCTCGCTCTCTGACCTCAGAGACAAAGCTGCCTGATGTGGGTAGAGTCCTGTAATCAGCTCATGTCTAGTAATCTTTTTATTTCTATTTTAGTAGATGGACGGGAGATGAGGAAAACCTCAGAGGATCGTCTCACTTTGTCTCCAGACTGTAAAGTAGAAGATGAGGACATCACACAGTATAGTCCAGGAGAAAACCCGGCTACCTCAAATGTCCATCCGGCACCACACAGTGTAGATGGACCATCGTATTCCTCTTATCCTGAGGAACCTCAGACTGTGAGGGACGGTGCCGTCCTTTCAACAGATAAGAAGTTTTCCTGTACTGAGTGTGGGAAGTGTTTCCATTCTAAATCCAGCCTTAATGTGCATAAAAGATCTCACACAGGGGAGAAGCCGTATTCCTGTCCTGAGTGCGGGAAAAGTTTTTCAGTGAAGTACAATCTTTACACACATCAGAGATCTCACACAGGGGAGAAGCCGTATTGCTGTTCTGAGTGTGGGAAATGTTTTTCACACAAGTCTGATCTTTACAGACATCAGAGATCTCACACAGACCAGAAGCCCTATTCCTGTCCTGAGTGTGGGAAATGTTTTTCATTGAAGTACAATCTTTATGCACATCAGAGATCTCACACAGGGGAGAAGCCTTATTCCTGTCCTGAGTGCAGGAAATGTTTTTCACAAAAGTCTGTTCTTTACAGACATCAGAGATCTCACATGGTGAAGAAGCCGTATTCCTGTTGTGAGTGTGGGAATTGTTTTGTAACAAAAGCCGACCTTGTCAAGCATCAGAGATTGCACACAGGGGAGAAGCCATATTCCTGTCCTCAGTGTGGGAAATGTTTTTCACAGAAGTCCAATCTTTCCACACATCGGAGATCTCACATGGGGGGAGAAGCCGTATTCCTGTCCTGAGTGTGGGAAATGGTATTCAAACAAGTCCCATATTCAAAGACATCAGGGATCTCACATGGGGAGAAGCCACTTTTCTGTCCTGAGTGAGGGAATTGTTCCTCACTGAAGTCCTGTCTTCCTGTACTGTAGGGATCCCACGCAACCCTTGAGGTGTATTAGTGCCTTTAGTGCGGTAAATGTATTCTATATGAATGTTGCTGGACATCACAGCTCTCATGTGGGGAAGAAGCACACCCTGATATACACCTCAGATATACTCCATGGCTGATCTTCATCATGTAAGAAACAGTTCATAAG
Organism: Glandirana rugosa; assembly: GCA_018402905.1. Lineage (NCBI taxonomy): Eukaryota > Metazoa > Chordata > Amphibia > Anura > Ranidae > Glandirana > Glandirana rugosa. The sequence goes on along the minus strand of BLSH010298134.1, from coordinate 695,996 downwards.
GTGATCAGAGATCACCAAAGACATGGATGAAGTGTTGTACCGTGTTGGCCATTGATAGCAAAAAAAAAATAAAAATGGAGTCATTACCTTTCCTTGGCTGAGTACATTTTGTGGTGGAAGATTTCACAAACACTTAGAGGTCTGTTTTCTTAGCTGAAAAATAGCTGAATGAATGTGACCAGCATTCGCCTAGCTGTGATAAATATTGGCCGTATTTTATTTCATACACTGATTTCCTTGGCTCCATCTAGTGGCCTTAATGTGGTATTGTGTTTTTTTTTTTTTTATTTCAGGAAAAAAAAAAAACATTATGGTCACTAGATGGAGCTGGTGGTCATAGGAAATCACTGAGTTAAATTATGGCCAGAATTCGCTGGATGAATTTTTGTCACATTCGTGCAATTATTTTCTATAAGAAGACCCCTTCATTTCCTTTGTCAGGCATGGTTTGATGGTAATATCTGAGATCGGACTCACGCACTTATGCGTTAAGTAGACACTGAAGGATAAAAGTTATTTAAACAAACACTATTAAACCAGCCATTGATTTAAAGCGGTTGTCTACCCATTTTGTTTACTTTTACCTACAGGTAAGCCTATAATAAGGCTTACCTGTAGGTAAAATGAATATCTTCTAAACCTGTACGGTTTAGAAGATATTCCCTTTCTAATTCAATGTGGCGTTACTGCACATGCGCCATGTATGTCCCAGCGCATGTGCCGTGTATGTCCCGGCAAAGGCCCGGCATTAGTTCCGGACCTTGCTGGGAAAGACGGGTCACGTGCGCATGCGCGGGAGTGACGTCTCGCGGCTCCGGCCAGTCACAGCGCTGGAGCCGCGTACCTGGAAGAAAGATCTGTGGGAAGATGTCCGCTCCCACAGAGGGGACCGAGCAACCCGGTAGGATCTTCGTTTCAAGGTGAGTATTTCATAATGAGCTAGTATGCGGCATACTAGCTCATTATGCTATTGTCTTGCAGGTTTTTCTTTTTTTTTTTTTTTTTGGGTAGACAACCGCTTTAAAATGGGAAATACTGCATTTGGCCTTTAGATGGCGCCAATTAGAAATTATAGCACCATCTAATAACCAAAGGTGGTATTTTCCATTTTAAATCAATGGAAACCATTCAAATAGCTCAGCAGAAAGTCTATCAACTTTTTTTTTAATCAGAAAAGTAAGTTTTATTGAGCATAATGTAATAACATAGTTGGCACAATTTTTCCAAAGAATCACATTTATAGGTCAGCAATAATAACAAAAAGTACATTGCGGGTTGAGGTGCCTGGACCTCTAGAGTCCCGGTTCCTCAAGCCAGAGCATTTAATATTACTCAATGTAAACCACCATAGGTACCAACAAATTAGCTGCTCAAACAATAAAGGTTATAGGTAGCAGAACACTCTTGAGTAATGACTATACCAACCAGAAAAGGAAAGACAAAAGGAGCGAGAAAAAGAAAAGAAAGGAGAGATAAAAAATAGAAGGTGGGGAATTGGGGGAGAGGGGGGTAAAACTGGGAGAATGGGGGAGGGACACTAGAGGTTTCTCCAAGACCTTTGTTCCGTTCAGACAATCATATAATAATTATGCATAGGTATATGAGTAAAATTCCGGTATGCGCAGTACTCTCTCAAGTATTTCTCTCTTTACATTGGTGTTGCCCCCTGTAGGATTCGATCTCTGATTAGGTGGTGGGGAGCCAAACCCGGGGTCTCCAGCCATGGTTGCCACATTTTATAAAATTTATTTGGGGTCTGTCTGTGTAAGTATGTCATTTTTTCTCTGATCAGTATATTATTTACCTGCTCTATCCACATGTTTTTGGTAGGAATCTTATCAGTAATCCACAGTCGGACAATCTGTTTACGGGCAATATATAACAATCTCAATATTGCTAGATGTTCCTGAGGTGTAGTCAGCTCTTCATCCAGGGCGCCCAGCAAACATGGCAAACATGATACTTGTACATCTGTGTTATGATGCCAATCACATCAGACCAATATCTGAATAGCTTAGGGCATCGCCAGAGCATATGAATTAGGGTTCCCTCTTCCCTCTGGCATTTTGGACAGAGTGGCGAGGTTCCCCCCCCCCCCCACCTGTGAAGTTGTACTGGGGTTCTATAGCATCTATGGAGCAAATACATATGAGACAGCCTCTGGGAAGCCGAGACAGACACCAATGAGGCATTCTCTAAACAAGAATTCCAGTCCTCCTCATTGATCGGTCCCAGATCCCTCTCCCATTTCCCCCTGCTCGACATAGCAGCAGGGTCATGAGAGGACCGGAGTAAGATAGAGTTCCCTCTGGATATCATTCCCTTACGGCTAGCCTCCAAAAGAAATCCATCCATAAGGGGTTGCTCCTTCGGAACTACATCATATGTCCCTGCCTGTGCTTGAAGGGCGTGTCTTATTTGAAGATACTTATAAAAGTGGGTTTTAGGCAAATTAAATTCACTCTGTAGTTCTTGGAAGGTTTTGAGGTTGGGGCCATTGAACAATTTGAGCTAGGTATACGATACCAGCAGCTTCCCAATCTCTGAAATCCGCTAGCTTCTGCACTTCATGTAGGGTAGGGTTGCGCCATAAAGGTCTATAGTGGCAGCTCCCCCTAATGTTCAGAGAGCGTCTAACAAAGTCCCAAACCATATTCAGGAGTCGGATCGTCGGGAGGTCTGTCTGTATATGTGCAAAGCCTGCTTCAAGACAGGACAGTAGGGGTAATGGTGATCCCCTTGGCAGTAACAGGCCACCAACAGGGTCGTGGGGGTCCTCCAATGCCCTTGCCCCCATATGTTGTATCTGGGAGGCGATATAGTAATATTTGGCATGAGGGACTGCCAGGCCTCCCTGCTCCTTCCTATATTGTAGGGTAAATAGGCTCACATGGGGAGCTTTACCTCCCCATATGAGGGCTCAAAACTGAGAGTCAATTTTCTGAAACCATTTTCTTGAAATCCAAAGGGGGGCGTTATGGAAGACATATAAAAGCTGGGGGGCCCATACCATTTTTATCACGTTGATACGTCCTATCACCGACAAGGGGAGCCTCGTCCAAACCGCACATTTCGTTTTGAATTTTTGAAGTAATGGGATTAAGTTTAACTCAATATATTGCTTGGGATCGGGTGTTATCTGGATCCCCAGATAGCGAAAGGAGGACACAATAGCGACCTCCTTGGCACAATCTGGGAGAGGGAGTTTGATCGGGTCTATTGGCAATAATACGGACTTATCCCAGTTAATAGAAAAGCCAGTGAGTGTCCCAAAATGGTTAATGAGGGTCATGACATTGGCTAATGAGTCCTGGGTATCTCCCAGATAAATCAAAGTGTCATCAGCATATAATGAGATAATGTCCTCTCTTGGGCCTCGGACAAATCCTTTAATATTGGTGGATTCTCTGATATGAATTGCCAGAGGTTTCAGTGCTAAAGCGAATAGCAGGGGTGACAGCGGGCATCCCTGCCGGGTACCCCTGTACAGGTGAAAGGAGTCTGAGAGTTGTCCATTGACTTTAATCCTGGCCGTTGGGTTTGCATATAGTAATTTAACCCAGGCTATAAATCTCGGTCTCAGTCCAAACCCAGTCATGACTTCCCAGAGATAGGGCCATTCCACGGTGTCAAAAGCTTTGGCTGCGTCCAGCGAGAAAATGGCCCTACTACCCGGATTGTCCACTGGGAGTTGTAGATTTAGATATAGTCTACGCAGATTATGTGCAGTGGATCTAGTAGGGATAAATCCTGATCGATCTCTGTGAATTATTTTGTGGATACATGCAGCCAATCTATTAGCCAATACTCTGGCCAGAAGCTTGACATCTGACGTGAGTAGAGAGATGGGCCGATATGAGTCCGGCAACGTCTCAGTCTTCCCAGGTTTAAGAATCACTACTATAATTGCCTCGTTGAGTGAGTGTGGCAACCGTCCCTCCTCCAAGGCAGAATTGTAAACTTTGAGGAGGATGGGAATCAGTTGTTCAGCGTAGCGTTTATAGACTTCAGATGGGAGTCCATCCGAGCCCGGGGTGCGTCCACTATGTGTTTGAGCTAATGCAAGCCTGAGTTCCTCTTCCATAAGGGGCTTATTTAAATCCCTTACATCAGCCCCAGGCAGAGTAGGGGTGTCGTATCTATTTAAGAATTGTGAGATATCTGCTTGGGATGGGTTTACTTTGGACGAGTAGACATTTTGATAGAACTCTTGGAAGGACGTAACAACTTCTGAAGTCGTTTGACTTAGGTTAGCTCTCTGATCAACAAGGGTATGCACATGCCCATAGGATTGCTGAGATCTGACCAGCATCGCCAGCATGTGACCAGTGCTTTCTCCTTCCTCAAAATGCTTCTGCTGTAAGAAGAAGCGTTTGTTTTTGGCCTTTTGCAAGGCCACCTGTCTAGATAGTGCCTGAGACGCTAGCCAGGAGCGCTTCATGTCTTTTGAAGGGGCTGTGATGTAGGCAGCCTCAGATTTTTGGACCTCCTCAGACACGAATCTCTCCCATTCTCTTGTACCATTCTTAATTCTATTAATCGCAGTTATAAATCGCCCTCTAAGAAAGGCCTTAAAGGAATCCCAAACCACCCCCAAGGCCGCCGAGTCCACATTGTTACTGAAATATTCGGTGATTAGTTTTGGTATCGGGTCCGGATCTGGGAGCAGGGACAACCAGAATGGATTTAGCTTCCATAGGGTCATGCCATCAAGTTTCAAAACTGTCATCACTATCCAAAGAGGAGAGTAATCAGAAATGTCTCTGGTCCCATATCCAGCGTCCCCAATCAAGGAGAGCATCATGTCATTGCCCAGTCCCAGGTCTATTCTGGACATTGCACCTGTGGCTATAGAACAACATGAATATTGTCGTTTTTGGGGTTAATGCATTCTCCACACATCCCTTAGGCCGAGTTCCTCTAGGAATTTAGCAAATTTTGGGCGCATATACCGTGGCTAACGTCAGTTTCTCCCTCCCGATTTGACCTTTTATGAATATATAACGTCCCCCATTGTCAGCTAGTATGTCTGTGCAGGTCCAGGGTACTGTTTTAAACGATTTAAGGATCTCCTTGAGCCGGATTCCCTACACACCTCTTACGTAATTGGGGTTTTTGCTGTTATAAGTACAACAAGATATCGGTGTCCACGTTACAGGTCTTATCTGGACCCTGACCCGTTACTGTACTACGAGAGGAACTAACCCCTGCGACCTATACCCTGGTCTCTGTAAAGACTAATGAGAGGAGAAACCTATCACTACTGTCAAAACTTTGAACTACCGTACTGGGATACCTTCGATTTAGGTAAGACCA
>BLSH010298134.1:583565-594788 GCA_018402905.1 Glandirana rugosa | reverse complement strand
TTTCTTTATTCATGGACCTAAAGCCAGCCATAGATGGTTTGAATCTTGGCCGTTCAGCAGTTATGGACAGGCTGATTGTATCCAAATCGATTGCTGTATGAATTGGGTACAGTGAGCCTGTCTGATTTTTCTTGCAATTATTGCCAGCGGCTATAGCTGCTAGCAATAATCACTGTGTTCTCCCAGCATAACAGCCCCCCGCAGGGAGAAGACAATAACACTGCATGAGGAATTCTCCCATCAACACTGACTGTGTTGATGGGGAAATCAAATGATTTTCTATCCTGAAACCCATGGTTGCAGGAAAGAAAATCATATTTTGCATGGCCTCACCCCCTCTATCACTCATGGCCATTTTGCCAAAACAAGAAGTACTGCACTTCCTTATTTAGTCCATGATTTAGTCATGAATAACAGCGGGGCTGAGCCCCACCAGAAGTCAGAGAGTGAGGATGGGGGGAGAACAACCAAGATGAAGACTGGACTGATTCTGAAGAACACCATCATTGGGCTATTGCCTTCTCCCTCATTATCACTTTCTGTTTAAGGTTTCAAAGTTTGAGGATGTTATCACATTATTATCACCATGTAAAAGTCTGTGCTCCAATCAAATCATCAGATATAAAATGTCCAGCTGGTAGGAAATGGGTGTAACAAAAGAGAATACATATTATGTTTATATATAGCAGTGGGTAGAGGGGAGAAAGAGCAGAAGTCAGGAATATTTTATTTTGTTAACATTTCTTTTTTGGAAGAAAATTTAATTTACAGAGATTTGGACGTATACAAATCTCCAAATTAACTTAAAAATGAATGTCAATGAAAAAAAAAAAGTTATAACAAAATTAACAAATTCATTTGTTTCATTTGAATGTTTTGTATAGCTGGTTGGTAAGGAGCAGCACTTCATCCTAAACAACCACGACTCACATGTTGTCAGCGGGATTCCCTGCTGTCAGCAGAATATAAACAAAACAAGTTTCAGCGTTATATGAAAAAAAAAAAAAAAAACAGCCTGGGCCCCCTAATCCATACCAGGTCCTTCAGGACTGTAAAGGATTTCAAGGGGAACTCCACACCAAAAAATGGCATGTGGGCCCCAAAATCTATACCAGACCCTTATTCAAGCATGCACCCCTGGCAGGACAGGAAGGGGGGGGAGTGAACAGCCATTTTCCCTTCCTGAACAATTCCAGGTCACATGCTCTCAACATGGGGGGAAGCTCTGGGTTAGGGGACTCCCCCCAAAACACCTGATCCCCATGCTGACGGGGACAAGGGCCTCTTCCTCAGAACCCTAACCGGGTGGATGTGGTTGTGACTTATTTGAAAGCCCCTTTTACAAGGGGCACCCAGAACCCAGTTCCCCCTATGAGTATGGGGTACATAGTATGTTAAGTAAACATGGGGGTGGGAGTCACCCAGTGACATCACCAGGTGACTGCTCCCTCTATGATATCACTAAGAGACCCCTGTCCATGAAGTCACAGGGGTCCTGGTCACTCAGCGGGTAGTGGAATTTTTTGTTTTGTTTTGTGCAGGTCAGCATTCATCGTGATTGATACTGGATTTATATCCAGCAACATGTTTTTATTCATATTTTCTTATAAAGACAAAAAAAGTTTTTATTTTATTCACCATTTTTTTTGGTGAATGAAGAGGGGTACTATGTACCCCATACTCATTCACATTGGGGGGTGGGATCTGGGGAGCCCTTGTTAAAGGTCTCCCTCCGCACCCTTACAACCACCGGGCCCGGGGTGTGGGAAAAAGGCCCTTGTCCTCATCAAAATGGGGACAAGGTGCTTTAGGGTGGGAGACCCCTCCCCCAAAACATCCCTAAGAGTTCTGGGGGGGGGGTGCACACTCCCCACCCCCCTTTCCTGGTCTGCCAGACTGCATGCTTGAATAAGGGTCTGGTATGGAGTTGGGGAGGACCCACGCCATTTTTTTTAAAATTTCACTTGGGGTTCCCCTAGAAATCCATACCAGACCCAAAAGGATTGGGGGACCCCATGCTATTTTTTTTTCCAAGTTCAATGTGATATTTTTTAAAAAATGTTTAATGCTGGCACTTATTTTGTTTACATTCTGCTGTCAGCTGGGAATCCCACTGACAGCAGATGATTCATGGATGCAAAGGACCAGACTACCGCCCACAAACAGCTTCTTCTGAATATACTAAACAAATTCCAAAAACAAATCTGTGCAACATAACAAACATGATGAAACAAAATTCTTCAAGGAACAAACACATCTGAAGCACAAACGTATCGAAAACCTTAGGCGTGCACATGTCTAATTGAATGGAACAAATATAGTAAAGGATACAATAATTAGGACTAAATAGTACCAGAATGATGTAATGTACAACATAGAGTATACAGTGTAGGGGTCAGGAGTATGTAATGTACAACATAGAGTATATAGTGCAGAGGTCAGGAGTATGTAATGTACAATATAGAGTATATAGTGCAGGGGTCAGGAGTATGTAATGTACAACATAGATTATATAGTGCAGAAGTCAGGACTATGTAATGTACAACATAGAGTATATAGTGCAGAGGTCAGGAGTATGCAATGTACAATATAGAGTATATAGTGCAGGGGTCAGGAGTATGTAATGTACAATATAGAGTATATAGTGCAGGGGTTAGGATTATGTAATGTACATCATAGAGTATATAGTGCAAGGGTCAAGAGTATGTAATGTACAATATAAATTATATAGTATAAGGGTCAGGAGTATGTAATGTACAACAGAGTATATAGTGCAGGGTCAGGAGTATGTAATGTACAACAGAGTATATAGTGCAGGGTCAGGAGTATACATATATATATATATACAAAATATACAATTTGAGTCTGAAACTATACAGACATATCCCTCCACCCGACACAGCCAGCAGACAACAGAACAAGTAACCCTGGGAGAATAGTTCTGTCAGAGATCTTGCCATACCTGGTTATGGAGCAAAAGACCCAATAGCACATACCCCAGGTGCCTAGGTCTAGTAACACGTGGTGAAAATGAACATTTTGCTGCCAGCTGAACCCCAGAATCTCCATAATTCCAGGCTAGATACATAAATTGTGTCTGCAGCACAGAGAAGGAAGATTATCCGAGAGAAATACAGGAATACAGGATGGGGAACACAGCTCAGGAAAGTGACCAAGGGATTACAGGCTGATATCACCCAGTCCTTGCCCTACTCTGGACCAATCAGTGAGCAATATGGGTGGAGGAATGTATTTTTAATTAAATGTTTCCACTGTGCCAAAATGTGATTAGTGGCTACCACATCCCTGGATATTAGAAAAAATGGAATTCCCCTTTCAAGTGGGGTTTTTAAACGGCAACACACCACCACAAGTTTTTAAAAAAATCTAATATTTATTGAAACATGATTAAAATATGCAAAAAAAAAATGGTGTTAAACCAGCGCTACATCTACAAATATATGCATACCAATGCAATACTAGAATGTATAATTGAATAAATAATTAATAAATAAATAGTGATCAAAATATCAATAATAAATGGTGCAATATGCTTAAGTGCTGATCCACAATAAATACATTTAGGTGAATAGATGAATGTGATACTCAAATTATCATCATGCATCTGGTCCCCTCTATGTGCCTCATCTAAAGTCCCAACCCTTCTCTTTTTCTATTCGGAACAGGGATGAAGGCATCCATCCCCCCTTTATCCCGGGTGTTTTATTTAAAGTCCCAATATTGTCCCCCCTTTATTTTGTATGCATAGGGATGGAGGTGCATGGAGGGGTATTGTGCTGGTCCTATCAACAACCCTTTTGGCATAGATCCCTTACCATTAGATTTGGCTTTTGGTACAGTTGTTTATATCTCTTTCTATTCAACCTCTATCACACCAGTACAGCATTATCCGCCTGTTATTCTTTAGTCCACCAGTAGAAGGACGGATCTAGTGTGAGCCGTCTCTTTCTGTCATTTTCTGGGAGCTGCGATGCGCTCCGGGTGCCCTCCCCTTCCCCCTAGTTGTCATGACATGTGGGCGTGGGGGTGAGTTTGGCCTGCTGTGCATCAGCGCAACGCCGGATGTGTGGCGCCCTTTGGCATCGTAGTATCAATGATTTCTCCATCGGATGGCTGGTTCTTTGGGAGCTTCCTGCGTTGGCAGTGCCATCTGCTCTAGCGAAGGCGCTCTTCTCCCTGAGCTACGCCAGCGTGACGCTGGGGGAGGACCCTCGGGGTAATGAGCGCCCATACATATACCCCCAGTTGGACTTGGTCTGTCCTGCTGATCGTTGGTTGTCACTTGGGGTCTCCTGCACCACATCCTTTTCCATGAATTTCTATACCAGGGAATAATACACAGGTACTTATCATAAGCCATGGTTTTCAACTATACTTTTCTTTATTCACGTTAATCCTTTTCAGTCCTTCCTTATTATGTGGTCCCTGCATAATAGAACCTTCATGCAGGCATGCACTTATTTTAGTACATTTATAGTGCTTCCCACTGGCCCTGGGTGTTTTCTTCCTCTATTCACATTTGTCTTATTATTCCACTGCCCCTGTGCAGGTCTACGCATCATGGAATTCACCATTTTTTTCTAACACAGTTACATTTATATATTGTTTTATAGATCACTTGGTATTATAGGCATCTACCAACAGCAACGCCAGCATGAGCAACCTATCCTTCTGGGAAGTTGCGGGTTTGCCCTACCCTGGGGCTCCCACCCCCCCAGCTCCCGGTACAGAACGCTTTGAGTCGTTTCCCATCTGTCCCAGCAGTATTTTTTTCTTTCATGGAGAGCCTGAGCTCACATGTAAGTAGGGGGATGATGACCACTCATTGGTTCCCACCCCCCACCCCCCTCTTTTTCTCCCCATCCTTTGTAGATCTCTCTGTCTAATACATTCCCCGTCATTGGGGACTAATATCAGACCATATTGGTTCTATATATAATATAAATTCTCTCTTTATAGGTATTGTATCTTGTACGCATCTGCTCCTGATGAGGTGGAGTAATCCCCAAAACATGTAGAGCTTCCAAAGATGCACACATATATGTTTTTAATACTGACAAATTTTTATACCAATTTTGTACAGTCGTGATTCAATGTGGAGTAACATTGGCTCATATTTCTTTCCTATGTATAATTTTGTACACTGTGTCGCAAATATGTCTCTAACCTTTTGACCAATTGTTGTGGCATAGCCATTATGTGTTGTATATATTGAACCAATAAGCAACCTTTACTCAGATCATGCATCTGGTCCCCTCTATGTGCCACATTCAAAGTCCCAACCCTTCTCTTTTTCTTTAATTAGTGATTAGTGAAAAAAGAGCAAAAAGAAAGAGCAAAAAGAGTCCCATGGAAAGTTTATGAACATGTGATCATTTGATCTTATGCAATGAGGAAATCCAGCCATTACACCATTGTGATGAAACTCCACCAGGAGAGACAGTGAAGGTACGGATCCACATTTACCAGATGGTATTGACCCCACTTTATAGCAATGGGGTCCTGCAAGGCTCGGTGGATATTACTACCCTGAAGATGCCACTTCAATCTGATCCCTTCTGAGTAGCCCTCTCGTTCCTCCCGTTTCCTGGACTGACCAGCAATATGCAGCAATCACAAAAAGAAGAAAAAACTCCTCATGGTGTAAAATCCAAAAAAACATCAGTTTATTACAGAACCCTCCACGGGGCGTGCATCACAAAGCAGTTTAAAAATTGGGAACATAAGCCCGAATCTAGTCCTACACAGGTAAAATTGAAAGGAACCAGTCAGGGGACCCGTGACACCCGGGTTGCATCCAGCGTTCCTCCTGCATCCCACCTGTTTGTGTTACAAGCGTGGCATGTGTGTCAGCTTGAGATGTTTCGTCATCGGAAATGACGTCATCAGAAGCTGTCCACGCTCCATGTGTTTATAGTCCAGGGGTCCCCAACCTATGGGCCGCGGCCCAACACTGGGCCGTGGAACCCCTATAGCAGGGCCACAAGACGGAGCAGACTGTCAGCGGTGTGGGCGGCCGAAGAGAGATGACATCATCTCTCATTGCCCGCACTGCTGTTTTCTTAAAGGGCCGCAAAGGCTGCTCTTCACAGGACTGCAGCCACGGCCTATGAGAGACAGAGAGAGTGACGTCATCTCTCCCCACCCACAACAATTTTCCCAGGATCCGCGCTGAGGTCAGGCTGTGGAGAGCCTGAGGACAGCTGCCACCACATCTGGTGGCAGCTAACAGTGAAAATCTGCATCTGGTGGCAGGCAAGTGGCATCCTCATCTGGTGGCATGCAATGGCAAGTGGCATCCTCATCTGGTGGCAGGCAAGTGGCATCCTCATCTGGTGACAGGCAAGTGACAATCCTCATCAGGTGGCAGGCAGCGCGGCAAGTGACAATCTGCATCTGGTGGCAGGCAATGTGGCATCCTCATCTGGTGGCAGGCAGCGCGGCAAGTGACAATCTGCATCTGGTGGCAGGCAATGTGGCATCCTCATCTGGTGGCAGGCAAGTGGCATCCTCATCTGGTGGCAGGCAAGTGGCAATCTCATCTGGTGGCAGACAAGTGGCATCCTCATCTGGTGGCAGGCAATGGCAAGTGGAATCCTCATCGGGTGGCAGGCAATGGCAAGTGGTATCCTCATCTGGTGGCAGGCAGCGTGGCAAGTGACAAGCTGCATCTGGTGGCAGTCGACGTGGCAAGTGACACGCTCGGGGCTCCCATTGATTCTGAATTATGGTGAGTTGAACGATTTCAAAAGCTTATTGGTTAGAAGTTGTTTGTAAACCTTTTACCTAAAAATTAGCTATGAAACAATTGATATCTAAGTCAATGTTCATACCCTGGGGTTGCATAGTGCACATTTCATGTATCCAGCGTGTCTCGTTCTGTGATACCAACTTCCTCATATCACTCCCCCTCCAATGCTGGTCTATTTTATCTATGCCGCAGAAGGTGAGGAGACTCAGGTCAAGACACTGTGCTTCCTAAAAACCTGTTTAATATTATTCATGTGCTCATGTATCCTCACCGCTAGCTTTCTTGTGGTGCGGCCTATGTACTGCAGGCCGCACGGACAGGAAAGTAGGTAAGTTACGTGTGCACTCTGACAGGTGATACATTTTTTGATTTTATATTCCCCGTGGGTAGCATGAGATTTGAAGGACAATGTTTTCATGTCCCTTTTCCTAATTGATTTGCACGGTTTGCACCTTCCACATGTGAGGACCCCTTTATGGTCAAAGAATGTGGTCATCATTTTGGGAGGACTGTGTACATTCTTGACCAAATGTTCTCTCAAATTTGGAACCCTGTGGTACACAAAGTGTGGTCTCTCAGGTAGGACAGTCATCAGGGACTTGTCTCCTTTCAGTATGGGCCTTCACAGGCGAATGGGATCACGAGCAGGTGAACTTTCTAGACCTCACATTATACAAGAAAAACAAAATCGTGTACACTAAAACTTTTTTAAGACGACCGATCGGAATGGATACATTCCTACGCATAGTTGTCACCATCCGAAGTGGATCGGGTGGAGTTCCTAAGAGGCAACTCATGAGGATCTGCCGAAATTGCAGAGAAGAGGGAGTCTTTGAGCAGCAGGCTGACCTGTTAATAGAGAGGTTTGCAGATAAAGATACAAACCACAGTCCCTGCAGGCCATTAAACAACAAGTGAAAAATCTGGAGAGGAAGGAACTATTAAAAGATAAGTTCAGGAAAAAGGATGAATATCCACTGGCCTTTATCACAGGGTATAATAAGAACTTTAAAGACCTTGAAAAGATAATTTGTAAACACTGGCCCATACTGAAAGGAGACAAGTCCCTGATGACTGTTCTACCTGAGAGACCACACTTTGTGTACCGCAGGGTTCCAAATTTTAGAAACTGTTTGGTCAAGAACGTGCCCAGTCCTCCCAAAAGGATGACCACGTTCTTTGACCACAAAGGGTTCTCCACACGTGGAAGGTGCAAACAGTGCAAAACAATTAGGAAAAGGGACAGCAAAACTTTTTTTTACTAAAAACATGAGGAAATCGGACAAAAGCGATGAAAAAAATGTGTTTTATATATATATATATATTTGGATATGTACAGTATCTCTTACATTTTTGTAAATATTTTATTCTATCTTTTCATGTGACAACACTGGAGAAAAAGGGATTTTATTAAAACTTACCGTAAAATCCTTTTCTCTGAGTTCACTGACAGATGCAGCCCTTCTTTGACATGTGGGTTATATGCAGATCCTACTAGGAGTTAACTAGGCAAAAAGAAAGAACGCAAGCTGGCCCCTCCCAGGGGGCCGTCTTCTCTCTCTCCCATATAACCCCCCTGCTCTGCTCAGCATATCAGTTCGTAACAAGCCGTACAAACACAACGCAGAGGGGTGGGTGCTGCGTCTGTCAGTGAACTCAGAGAAAAGGATTTTACAGTAAGTTTTAATAAAATCCCTTTTTCTCTTACGTTCACTGACAGACGCAGCCCTTCTTTGACATGTGGGGATGTCCCAAAGCTGTGTCATAAAAGAGGGGTGGGTAAACGACAACAACTGTACCCAACAGAAATCTCTCAGGAGGCGCCAGCCACGCCTACACTGCCACCTGTAAAACTTTACGGCCAAAAGCAGCATCCGAGGATGCTGACACATCAACTTTATAAAACTTAGTGAACGTGTTCACCGAGGCCCAAGTGGCCGCCTTGCACACCTGTGACACCGAAGCCTGGTGTCTGAAAGCCCAGGAAGTGCTAACAGCCTTGGTAGAATGAACCATGACTGGGAAAGGGGGTACTTTGCCCCAAACAGAATACGCATGGGTCACGGTCTGTCTGATCCAACGGGAAACAGTAGCCGACGAGGCCGCCATGCCTTTGCGCGGACCCTCCGTCAGCACAAACAAAGCGTCAGACTTCCGAAAAGAGTCTGTAGCCGCCAAATACACCCGCAAGGCCCTCACGACATCCAATGAATGTAACTCAAATTCTTTGGGATGCGACGGGTGCGGACACAACGAAGGAAGAACAATATCTTCATTAATGTGAAAGAAAGAAACCACCTTCGGTAAAAACGAAGGTGACGGGCGCAAGACCGCCTTGTCCTTGTGCAGGACCAAGTAAGGAGACTTGCAGGACAGCGCTGCCAACTCAGACACCCGCCTAGCGGATGTAATGGCCACCAAGAAAGACACTTTCTGCGACAACAATTGTAAGGGAATATCCCTGATCTTCTCATATGGTGGCTTCTGCAGCACAGAGAGCACCAGATTCAAATCCCACGGTGCCATCGGCGACCGTACCTGAGGAGCCACATGGCGCACACCTTGTACAAATGTACGAATCAACGAATGTGACGCCAAAGGCCGCTGAAAGAGAATCGCCAGAGCCGAAATCTGACCCTTGAGAGTACTCAAAGCCAATTTTTTATCCAGGCCTTGCTGTAAAAAAGTCAGGACCCTGGACACAACATAAGAGCGGGGATTCCAACCCCCCGCCTCACACCAGGCAATATAAGCCTTCCAGGTGCGATGATAAATCTTGCGCGAAGTACACTTGCGCGCTTTCAGCATAGTGGGGATCATGGATTCAGCGACACCCCGATCCCTCAGCACCTGGGACTCAATAGCCAAGCCGTCAAAGCCAGCGAAGGTAAAGCAGGGTGCAAGATGGGTCCCTGAGACAACAGATCTTCGCGCAGCGGAAGACGCCAGGGAACATCTGCCACCATTCGCACCATGTCGGTGTACCACGGACGCCGAGGCCAATCCGGAGCCACCAGGATCAACGGAATCCCCTCCGTTCCTGCGCAGTAACCGCGGTAGAAGCTTGATGGGAGGATAGGCATACAGAAGACGGTACCGACCCCAAGGCGCCACCAGTGCATCCGTGGCGACCGCCAATGGATCTCTCGTCCTGCACACAAAGTTTTTCACTTTGTGGTTGAACCGAGACGCCATGAGGTCCACATCTGGCGTGCCCCACTTGTGGCAAATCTGGCTGAACACTTCTGGATGTAGGGACCATTCCCCCTGTGTCTGGAAACTGAGAAAGTCCGCCTGCCAATTTTCTACGCCCGGAATGTAAATGGCGGAGATTGCCGGCACGTGAAGTTCTGCCCATCGCAGAATGAGAGCTGCTTCCGCAGCTGCTGCCGAGCTCCTCGTTCTGCCCTGATGGTTCACATACGCCACTGCCGTGGCGTTGTCCGACTGCACCCGAACCGGGAGGTCGTGCAATCTCTCCGTCCAGTGGGAGAGCCAGAGTCTGATCGCCCTCAGTTCCAGCACATTGATCGGAAGGCGAGCTTCCTGCGCTGACCAACGTCCCTGCGCAGACAACTGTCCCAGGACTCACCCCTCAGCCCAATAGGCTGGCGTCCGTTGTGACTATCGACCAAGTCAGGGGAAGAAAGGACTTCCCCAACGAAAGGGCCGGGGCCCGAAGCCACTATGTCAACGACCCTCTGGTCTGAGAATCCAACCTGATTACCTGGTCCAGGGACAGTGGGGACTTGTCCCACCGAGACAGAATCGCTTGCTGGAGTAGCCGAGTGTGGCTCTGGGCGTAAGGGACCGCCTCGAAGGCTGAAACCATGAGCTGCAACACCCACATACAAAACCGTAAGGAAGACCACCGGCGTGACAGCAGGGTTTGCACCGCTGCTTGCAGGGTCAGTAACTTGGCCGGAGGCAGGAACACCTTCGCCTGTGTCGTGTCCAGGATCAGGCCCAGATATTCCAGTCGACAGGACGGTGTCAATGTCGACTTCTGCAGATTGATCAGCCAGCCGAAGTCCTGTAACGAGGTTATGGTGATAGCCACGTTCTCCTCCAGAGCCGAAGCAGACTCCACTCTCAGGAGCAGGTCGTCGAGGTACGCTACCACCGCAATGCCCCTCTGCCGCAATAGCGCCAGGACCGGGGCTACTAGCTTGGTGAACACCCGGGGAGCCGAGGCCAGCCCGAAGGGAAGTGCCACAAACTGGTAGTGAAGATCTCCCACCGCAAAGCGCAGAAAGCGTTGGTGTCGGGGACAAATGGGGACGTGGAGATACGCGTCCCTGATGTCCAGAGACGCCATGTATTCCCCTTGGTGCAGGGCGGCCACGACCAAACGGATGGATTCCATCCGAAATTTCCGCGCTCTCACAAAGTGGTTTAGCGCTTTTAGGTCCAGAACTGGCCTGACCCCCCCCCCCCCTTTTTTGGAGACC
>BLSH010298134.1:538441-565960 GCA_018402905.1 Glandirana rugosa | reverse complement strand
ATGTGTATAAGAGACAGCACATAGCGTGGGTTTTATTCAATTTCTATTGGTGACATAATTGCCCAAATCTGGGGATCAGGAGCCATTTCCACCCTTTACTCTCGGCTGGGGTTCTTTGTATCCATATAACAGATGTTCTACATGACTAAATCTCCAATCAATTTTACTGCAAAATCAAAGGAGCCAAAATGTCTCCCCCCGAGCAGTAATATATTTCTATCCCCCTTGGTGGGAGTGGAGATGAGCCCATCTATAAGGATATACAGTACATCCACACACAGCACAAGGCCGTGTTCACACTACCAGACGTTTCTCTGGGCTGCAGTTCCTCTGAGCTCCACAAGGTGGTGATGTCACTTCTATCCAGGCAGGAAGTCTCTATGGAATACAGGAAGTGATGTCAGGTACACAAAGGACATTCCATAGGAAGTAGAGAGGAGACGTTGCTGGAAGTGGCAGCAGAGGAGGTAATAAGATCTTATTTTCTATTTACACCCAGTAACCCCCCCCCCCCCCCCGTCATGTCCGTCCTCTTCCTCCATAGTCACTGTGAGGTCTTTTATCTCCAGCAGATGATGATACTCATATATATAGTGTGGAAATGTAGAATAACCCCGTATTTTACAATGAGGGAATTTATGGTCGGTACCACAAGGGGAGTTATTGATGTCAGTAAATGGTGGTTCCAGACATTGTATGTGGGGGAAATGAAATGATAATTAACCACTTCACCCCTGGAAGGATTTCCAACTTTATGACCACAGCACTTTTTGTGATTTGGCACTGCATTGCTTTAACTGACAATTGCGCGGTCGTGAGACGTTGTACCCAAACAAAATTTGTGTCCTTTTTTTCCCACAAATAGAGCTTTCTTTTGGTGGTATTTGATCCCCTCTGCGTCATTTCTGATCACCGCTATAAACAAAAAAGTGCAACAATTTTGCAAAAAAACCCAATATTTCTTACTTTTTGCTATAATACAGGTCCAAAAAAAAAATATAAAATAAACCAAATTTATTCATCGGTTTTGGCCAATTTATTTTCTTCCTCATATTTGTGGTAAAATAAAAAATCGCAATCGGCGTATATTGATTGGTTTGCGCAAAAGTTGCCTCGTTTACAAACCATGAGAATTCATTTATGGCGTTTTTATTTTTTTTAGCTAGTAATGGTGATGATCTGCGATTTTTATCGGGACTGCGATATTACGGCGGACATGTCGGACATTTTTGCCACTTTTTTGGGATCAATGACATTTATACAGCGATCAGAAATTTAAATATCCACTGATTACTGTGTAAATGTCATTGGCAAAGAAGGGGTTAACCTGCAGGGGTGATCTAGGGGTTAACTGTGTTCCCCAGGCGTGTTCTAACTGTGAGGGAGCTGGGCTGGCAAGGACATAACAGATAACTGGGAACAGATCCCAGTGACAGGGATCAGTAGATCTGTTATGTCCCCCTCACAGAGCAGGAAACCACCGTGTTTACCTTGGTGGTTCCCCGTTCTTTCTGCTCTCAGAGGCGATCGCGGGTCGCTGGCAGACATTGAGTCCATCTGACCCGCGGCCCCACTCAGGGAGCGCGTGGCAGGCATGAGAGCGAGGCACGCGCATGCCCGCTTTTGGGCATGCGCTGATCACCGTTCGCAGACGGCGATCTGCGCAGCGGTGGCACTTTGCCACCGTGTTTCTACGCGAGACGGTCGGCAAGTGGTTAAAGGTTGGGATTAGGGAAGATTTCTGTAAGATTTTACACAGGAATGATCAGCGCCCCCTCCATAGACACTATGACGAGTCTATTTAGTGCTATAGAGGTGTCTATTGCTTCAAAGGCACCACAAACTCTGTGGGACTACAGAGCCCAGCACACCTAGTCACCTACAGCCGGGGGTTATCTAGGTATGTGCTGCCAGGTTACCCCAGGAGTTGTCTGACACTTTGTTATCAGAAAGTTTTATTGGAATTATCGTGTTGTGAATTCAGATGTTTTGTCCATAGTGCAAGCGCTGCCCGAACATTTATTTGTAGATTAACCCCTTCAGGGTCAGAACATTTCCCCATTCCTGGGGCCGGAACATTCACTTCATTTTGGAGTTAAATTGTAATAATACGTGTGACTGTGTCCTTGATCACCTCCACGCCAGTTATTGTGTCCCTGATCACCACCACACCAGTTATTATGTCTCTGATCACCGCCACACCAGTTATTATGTCCCTGATGACTGCCACACCAGTTATTGTGTCCCTGATCACCTCCACACCAGTTATTGTGTTCCCGATCACCGCCACACCAGTTATTGTGTCCCCAATCACCTCCACACAAGTTATTGTGTCCCTGATCACCACCACACCAGTTATTGTGTCCCCGATCACCGCCACACCAGTTATTGTGTCCCTGATCACCTCAACACCAGTTATTGTGTCCCCGATCACCTCCACACCAGTTATTGTGTCCCCGATCACCGCCACACCAGCTATTGTGTCCCTGATCACCGCCACACCAGTTATTGTGTCCCTGATCACCTCCACGCCAGTTATTGTGTTCCTGATCACCTCCACACCAGTTATTGTGTCCCCGATCACCACCACTCCAGTTATTGTGTCCCCGATCACTTTCACACCAGTTATTGTATCCCTGATCACCTCCACACCAGTTATTGTGTCCCTGATCACCTTCACACCAGTTATTGTATCCCTGATCACCTCCACACCAGTTATTGTGTCCCTGATGACCGCCTCACCAGTTATTGTGTCCCTGATCACCTCCACACCAGTTATTGCGTTCCTGATCATCTCCACACCAGTGCACTGTTGCCTGTTCCTGCCACCTGGCCTGTTTATTGACCATGTGTCTGCCTGCTGCCTGGGCCAATCATTTACTTGTTTGCTAACTGTGTCTCTGCCTGTGTCCTCAACTGATCCATCTGCACATCCCACTGACTACATTCCTGCAAGACACCACGCCAATGAACATGACATTCCTGGGGTACCCATAGGCTAGGCTTTCTTGACTTATAGGACCTGGGACTGTTATAGGTGATGCCACGCTAAGTTTTATTCCCTGTTCACTCATACAGAGGTGACCATTACACTACTTTGGTTTTTACACAATTGGTTGATTTGTGTGATACATAAGATACAATGGGCTCCATTCACTAAAGCAGATCACACAATGTATTAAGGTGATCTGACACATTTTTCCCAAATACCGCATGCAATGTTGAAAATGTCGATTCACTTTCCCTTTATGCTGTATTTACCTCAAATAGCAAAAACACTTGGTAAATGCCACATATAACAGCATTAAAGTCAATTCACAGAAGGAAATAAATAAATGCAAGTGGTAATTAAGTAATGATCCAGGCCTGCAATATTTAAGGAATGTGCTTGATTTAAACTGAATGTTACAGAGCTGGCAGGTGCTGACATCCTTGACAACCAGTAAATAACAATGTTGTTAAGGAGCAGGTGGCTGCCTTGTCCTTAACAACTCGTACTTGTCATGGTAGTTAAAGAACGGGCAGCCGCTGTGCCCTTAACAACCATGAGTCATGTATGGAATGTAAACAAATGTCTTCCACTGCTAAATAAAGTAAGGGGCTGCACCACCCAATTAAGTCATTGGGTGACCCTACCCCCTTATGATCGACCCAGCATGCCACAGTCAATGTGTCCCTAGTATGGATTGGGGACCCCATACTTTTTTTTCTTCATTTATAAATGCTGGCAATTCTTTTGTTTACATTCTGCTGACAGCAGATGACTCATGGTTGTTAAGGACATGGCAGCTGCCCAATCATTGACAACCATGGCACATACTGGTTGATAAAGACACTGGCAGCTGCCCACTCCTTAACAACCAGCTATTTACTGCTTGTTAAGAATGCTGGCTATCACCAGCGTTAAAGTACTGCAAGCTTTAACTACTGAAATACTGCATCACTTAATAAAATAGCACATGCTGTATTGTAGTCACATTTTTTTAGTGAATTAAAAAAAAAAAAGAAAAAGACGTTAAAGCAGTAGATACCACTTAGTGAATTGAGCCCAATGTCCGATATATAATCAGTTCAAGGTGAAAAAGTCTCATGCATGTAGTATCACCATACTTAGAAGGGGTAGCAGAATGTATTTTGGGGTGTAATTCTAAGTAGGGATCAACCGATTATCAGTACGGCCGATATTCACTTTTTTGTAAGTATCGGTCACAAATGTAATTGATGTAACTGATATTCCTTCAAGGGGTTTTCCCGGGGTGATGCATGCAGCATGTACCATTCTTTAGAATGGACGGTCGGCTTTCATGTAAAAACAACTGATGCAGCTCAGAAGCCGCTCAGCTGTTATTACAAGTAGCAGGAGGGGACGTCCCCAGCCTCCCGCCGACTTCCGTGGCTCGTCCAGGCTCTCCTTTACCACCAGGAGGCCCGAGCAACCACCCAGCACCGGCTGGCCAAAGACCCGAACAAAGCCAATTGCTTTGTTCAGGTCTCGGATCTAGTAACCCGGAAGTGATGTCATGACATTTCTCGGATTACTGGCATCTTAAAGGCGCCAGTTTTAAAAAATAGAAAGTATTAAAAAATGGAATGTTGATGTTTTAAATAATTTCAAGTGCAGAGGAGGGGTTGGGGGGTCTTATAGACCTCCAATCCCTCCATAAAGAGTAACTGTCACTGCCTATTACTGTCACAAGGGATGTTTACATTCCTTATGACAGCAATAACAAAAAAAAAATGTTAAAGGACAGTGTAAAAATAAATATTTTAAGTGTACAAAATATCAGCAAATAATATCGGCTATCAGGAGAGGTTGCCGAAATATCGGTATCGTATCGGCAACCAAACAAACTATATTAGTCGATCCCTAATTCTAAGTATGTCCATGCTGAGTGTGAGAAATATCTTATTACACTTTGTGTAAAAAAAAAACATTTTCATTTTTTTTCAAAAACCTTGTGGCCAAAAATGCCATTTTCAAAAAACTCACTATGGCTGTTTACTTTCCAAAATTGGGTAATTTTGTGGGTGTTTCCACTGTCCTGGTGCTCCAGAAACTCCAAAAATGTGATAGATAATCAGGAGAGTAGATGTATAATGTATGGTCCTTGAAACCCCAAAGGTGCTACTTGGATTTTGGGTCCCTTTATACATCTAGGCTATGAAAAGTCTTGCACCACTGAAAGCAAAAAGAAAACTTGCTCGTTGTCGAAGAGCATTCTATGAATATGGAAATAAGGCAAGTAGGATGTTAGCAAACACCCTGCAAATCAATAGGGCTAGAAATTATATCATGTAAATTAAAGTTTAAAAAATATAATGCGGTCCTCTATGATCTTGAAGAGCATAATACTACTCACACACAGGAAGATAAACACTCAGCATCACAGCAATATATAAAAGATTCAGGGATGCCGGCACTATCTAAATTAACCATTGAAAAATTAAATCAAGAATAACACAGCATATAACATCTCTTATCCATCCAGACAAGGTCACGTTTGTTCTAGGAATGTACAATATACAAAGAGTGCTCAATGCAATTCATCATTCCACTTGCCAGGCGTTACGCCTAGTGCTTTTATCTGCCGACGTGGAAAAAGCATTTGATAGGGTAGATTGAAAATTCATACTGGCCACTTTAAAACATATAGGGCTCAGCGAGGAAGGCATAGTTGGATTTCGGCACTCTGTCCGGCTCCCTCAGTTAGAGTGAGGATCAACTATAGCATCTCAAAAGTGTTCTCTATACGGAACGGCACCCAGCAAGGCTGCCCATTGTCTCTTCTTATTTTTATACTTACACTGGAACCATTTTTACCGGTGGATAGGGCAAATCAGGATATAAAGGGTATTCAGATAAATTTGATTTTCTTTTTGACTTCTTAACCCTCGTTTTTGGTAGAACTGCGCAGATATGGTGCCCTCTCGAACTTTAAAAGTGAATTACTCAAAATCAGAAGCAATGGGAGTGAGCATAGACACAATAGCAAAACATCATATAGGCTCTCAATTTAAATGGACGGATTCACATATTCATTACCTAGGTACGTATATTCTGAACAATTTGCATAAAGTTTTTGAACTTATTTTTTCCCCACTGATCTGTACACTTAAATTAAATCTTCGGAAATAGGATAAGGAATTGTTAACCTGGTTTGGGGGGACTAATGTTATTAAAATTAATGTTATGTCCCAATTGATTTATTTGTTACAGTCACTACCAATTAAACTACTCCAGGGGTTATTAAAGGACTTGCATGCAAGGTTTTTAAAGTTCATATGGAAGGGTAAACCACAGAGGGTGTGTAGATCTATTTTGAGACTTCCAAAGGCAGAAGGTGGTATTGGTTTCCCAGACCCAATAAAATACCATAATGCAGTGCATTTATCTAGAATACTGGACTGGTGCACCCAACAAGAAAAAAAAAGCAATGGGTACATTTAGAAAAGGTGAATGTAGGCATACCATTAGCCGGACTCCCCTGGATTCCAGTAGATGTCACTCTGATAGAGGCCAGTAACTCTGTCACTCTGATAGAGGCCGGAGCCACCCTTAAAGTGGAGAGATCGGATTTTTAAACATAGTGACCTTTCACCTTTTCCGAGATCCCTAATACCAGTTTTGGGTATTCCATCTTTTCAATCTGGCCTGAACGATCTGCAATTTGATATACTTATTCGTCGGGGCTCCTCCCGTTTGTTGCATTTTTTCAAGAAAATCGTCTCATGGCGCCAGCCATGAAATTGTTAGTTATTTTTCCCACAATTTGGACTTCCTCCGCTGTGCTCAGCTGGGTGCATATCTCCGCACTACGCCGGAAAGGTATTCTGAGATCAGAGACCTGACCATGTTCAAACAAACCTGCCTTGATGGGAAGCCAATGAGACATTCACTATCCCATCTGTACTCCTCGTTGATAATGACCAATGCTCCACAGGATCTTCCTTTTCTTCGACATTGGGAAAGAGATCTACAAATTAATCTCATGCAAACTCAAAAAAATAGAATTTTATTATTTGCTCATAAGTCTTCAGAGGTGAGCAGATATCAAGAAGGAGAATATAAATTCCTTACAAGACGATACTAAACTCCATCAGTACTACATCGTAGGTTTCCTCAGACCTCAAATGTCTTTTGGCGCTGTCTAGCCGGAAATCGGAGGGTACCCTATTTCACATTTTTTGGGAATGTCTGAAGGTGAATGACTTTTGAGATATGGTTGAACAGACGGTTAAAGAGCTAACGGGTGTGTCTCTTAAGAGGAGGCCTGTAGCATATTTACTGCATGATACACCCTTATCCAATAAAAGTTATAAAAACTCACTGTTAAAACCAGTTGTGCCAATTAACATCAATGAATGGTTAGAATTACACAAATCCAGGAAATGGAAGATCTCAAGATGTCAATGAAAGAACAAGGCGAGAAATATTGGAGGACTTGGACTACATATTGCTTGTATAAAGATCAGTTCCCTCTATAATTGGAGTGTTAATATTTAGGAGGGTATGGTGATATACACAGCCCTTGGCTTTTTTTCCTTTTTTTTGTTTTTTGTGGTGGTAGGGTTGTTTTAAAGAGAGAAAGAGAAAACGGAATAAGAAATACGTACTTCTATCCTAGCAGGGTTTGAAAAATGAGGGTAAAGCAGTTGAGGAGAATAGTAGTTAGATATTACGCTACATATTCAAGTTGCATAGGCTCTAATTCTTAATATTTAAGTAAGAGGAACTTAAATTTGAAATGTGTCTACATTTTGATTGTTTTTGTAGGTTAATTGCTAACATTCTGTAGATTGTAATGATGTCATTCTTTATATTTATACATAAATAAAGAATACAAAAAAAAGTCTCACATGTGGTACCCCCCATATTTGGGAGGCATAGCAGAATGTGTTTTGGGGTATACTGTAATTCTAAGTACTGTATGTCTATGCTGTGTGTCAGAAATAACTTGTTACAATGGAAACTGTTTGAAATAACCCGCCATACCTCGTACTAAATACCTTGACCGTCTACTTTCCAAAAAAACAGTAATTTCAGGGGGTACTTCTGCTGTACTGGCATTTTATGCGTTTGCGCAGTGGGGACCCATTGTGAAGCCTTAATGCTGCACTGTCAGGTTCCCTTATGGGCAATGGTGGCGGCAGCACCCGACAGCTGATGGAAACATTAGCTGCGGTGCCGACATCGCTGGACTCCAGGACAGGTAAGTGTTCTATTAGTAAAAGTCAGCAGCTGCAGTATGTGTCCAGTATGTGTACCTGCTGGCCTTTAATTTTTGCAGGTGTTGGTGGACCTCCTCTTTAAGTTATTTTTTTTACCAGGGAAATGTAGCAGAATACAGTTTGGCTTAAATTTATGAAGAAGATGATGTATTTGCAAAATTTTAGAACTGAAAAAAAGTGTTTTTTTTTTAAAAAATGTGTGTATGTTTTAATTTATATAGCAAAAAAAATTAGTGGGGATTAAATACTACCAAAGGAAAGCTCTATCCGTCTAAAAAATATTATAAAAATGTAATTTGGGTACAGTGTTATATGACTGAGTAATTGTCATTCAACGTGTGAGAGCGCTGAAAACTGGCCTGGGCAGGAAGGGGATGAAAGTGTTCAGTATTGAGGTGGTTACATGTACAGCAACCCCCTATTACCCCCCTCACATCCTCATCCTATTATTGTATGACCAATACCATCCAAATAATTCTTACTTTCAATTATCAAAGTTACCCGTCTACAAGGAGACCTGTATAGATCAAATGACACCACCAATGAGGATGGAGAAGGACCAGAGTCACATGACTGAGAAGATACTAAACCTCACGCTGGAGATCATCTACCTGCTGACCGGAGAGGTGAGGAGGATTCTGGGAGGTCACATGACATCACTCTTATCTCTATTAATAAAACACAGACCTGACCGGAGAGATGAGGAGGATTCTGGGAGGTCACATGACATCACTTTTATCTCTATTAATAAAACACAGACCTGACCGGAGAGGTGAGGAGGATTCTGGAAGGTCACATGACATCACTCTTATCTCTATTAATAAAACACGGACCTGACCGGCGAGGTGAGGAGGATTCTGGGAGGTCACATGACTTTATTCTTATCTCTATTAATAAAACACAGACCTGACCGGAGAGGTGAGGAGGATTCTGGATTTCTAACATGATATTCCTATTGTTCCTCAATACAGAGATTTCCTCTTGTGAAGTCAGGTGATCATATGACCATCACAGTGCCTCCATGTGACTCCCTAAAACCTGAGAGACACAACATGCAGAAGATTCTAGAAGTCACCAAGAAGATGATGGAGCTGCTGACAGGAGAGGTGAGCGGTGCTGGGAATTCTGGGACATTATCCAGTAACAGACAAGGGATGTGTCTAGAACATGGACTTGTAGAGGCGTGTTTTTTTTTGGTTTCTTTTTACACTATGTGCTATTACAAGATTAACACTTTTTACAAGTGATCTTTTGTACAATTTTCTTGGTTTAGGGTGAAGATCTGATAGATATAAAAGTTGAGATTAAAGCAGAAGAAGAAGAAGAGAGGTATGTGAGGAATGATCATCAGCAGTCTATGGAGGAGGATGGAATAACGGGGACATTTATAGAGGAGGACACTCCTACAGAGATCAGCACAGGTGGGTCATTAATACTAAATAAATTCCTCCACCCATACTGCTCACTGATTGGTCCAGAGTAGGGTGGGGACTGGGTGATATCAGCCTGTAATACCCTGGTCACTTTCCTGAGCTGTGTTCCCATCCTGTATTCCTGTATTTCTCTCAGATAATCTTCCTTCTCTGTGCTGCAGACACAATTTATGTATCTAGACTGGATTTATGGAGATTCTGGGATTCAGCTGGCAGCAAAATGTTGGTTTTCACCATAGGCATTGACCTGGAACATGTTTTTGGATTTTCTGCCCCATGCCTGAGTCTAGTAAGATCTCTGACAGAACAATTCAACCAGGGTTACTAACTCTGTTTTTTGCTGTCTGTGCTGCGTGGAGGGATATGTCTGTATAGTCTCAGACCCAAGTCACTGAGTGCAGTCTCAGGAGATTGGAGGCAGCGGTGTGGGACCTCTGCAACTTGTCTCATGTAAACAATTAAGCTTCCACTGAATGATGAATACCAATATTATGAATCCTGACCCTTACATGGTAAAAGTTATGTTGTACATTTCATAGTCCTGACCCCATTCTGATACTGTATAGTCCCAACTTTTGTATGCTATATAAAAGGTTGTACACTACATTGGGCTTACTTATTTTGCACCAATTTTCTACCAGCTGGGAATTTTATATCTGATGATTTGATTGGAGCACAGCCTTTTATGTTGATAATAATGTGATAACATCCTCAGACTTTGGATCATTAAACAGAAAGTGATAATGAGGGAAGAGTCAATAACCCAATGATGGTGGTCTTCAGGATCAGTCCAGTCTTCATCTTGGTTGTTCTCCCCCCATCCTCACTCTCTGACCTCTGGTGGGGCTCAGCCCCGCTGTTATTCATGACTAAATCATGGACTAAATAAGGAAGTGCAATACTTCTTGTGTTGGGAAGATGGCAATGAGTGATAGAGGGGGTGGGGATACTCGTCTCATAATCCCCTCATCAGTGTTAATTTAGTCGACTAAAACTGACTAAAACAAAAACAATTGAGGTGACTAAAACTAAAATGCCATTTTAGTCAAAAGACTAAGACTAAAACTAAATTGAAATTTTACGTCAAAATTAACACTGGTCTGTAGTGCATGTTCATTCCTCATTATCAAAAATAATAACATATTAGGTTTTTCACTCCAGCAGTATATAATGAGTTTGGAAATTGTAGAGAAATGCTTATATAATGCATTACAATTTAACCACTTGCCGACCATCGACTGCAGTCTGACGGCGACAAAGTGGCTCGATATCGCAAACCGCCGTCATATGACGGCGGCTGCGATATCACTCACTGTGCACGTGCACTCACTGTGTTCGGGGGGGGGCCAGGGAGCGAGTGCGGCAGACTCGACCGTTGCCGGCTACCCACGATGCCCCCCCCGGCAATGAAAGAACGGAGGTACGTGTATGTAAACACAGATCTCCATTCTCATAGAGGGGGAAGGGCGATGATCACAGGCTTCCTCTATATGGAAGCCGTGATCATCCCCTTTCCCCAGCTAGGGCAGCCCACACACAGTTAGAACACGCACAGGGAACACAGTTAACCCTTAGAGCGCCCCCTCCAAGTTAACCCCTTCACTATCAAAGGCATTTACACAGTAATCAGTGCAATTTCATAGCACTGATCGCTGTATAAATGCCAATGGTCCCAAAAAAGTGTCAAAATGGTCTGACATGTCCGACCCAATATCGCAGTAACGCTAAAAATCGCAGATCGCCGCCATTACTAGTAAAAAATAAAAAAAATAATAAAAACCCCAGAAATTAATTCTCATCGTCCGTAAACGCGGCGACTTTTGCGCAAACCAATCAATAACCGCCGATTGCGATTTTTTTTTTACCACAAATATGAGGAAGGATATAAATCGGCCAAAACCGATGGAAAATAATTTTTTTACATTTTTTTTCTGGATTTGTATTTTAGCAAAAAGTAAGAAATGTGGGTTTCTTTCCAAAATTATCGCTCTTCTTTTGTTTATAGCAGCGTTCAGAAATGACGCAGAGGTGATCAAATACCAATAAAAGAAAGCTCTATTTGTGGGGAAAAAAAGGACGCAAATTTAGTTTGGGTTAAACGTTGCACGACTGCGCAATTGTCAGTTAAAGCGACGCAGTGCCAAATCGCAAAAAGTGGTCTGGTCCTAAAGTGTGCAAACCTTCCGGGGCTGAAGTGGTTAACTACACCCATTAGATTTTAGACAAATAAAATTATTTTAGTTGACTAAACTGTCCTGGAGATTTAGTCGACTAAATACGACTAAAACTAAAACAATTGCAGAAGACTAAAATGGAACTAAACCTAAAATGCTATTTTAATCCTAAGGCTTAAGCTAAAACTAAATTGGCTGCCAAAATTAACACTGCCCCTCATCACAGTCACTTCTATAAAAGACAGTTCTCATTGTTTCCTCTCTGGCTAAGGTCCATGAATAAAGAAATGAACTGGTAGGAGATCAGAGGAGCCATTTACTAGTTACCTTGAGGGGGGAATTGTAAGATCCTCAGAGACAAAGCTGCC
Organism: Glandirana rugosa; assembly: GCA_018402905.1. NCBI lineage: Eukaryota > Metazoa > Chordata > Amphibia > Anura > Ranidae > Glandirana > Glandirana rugosa. The sequence goes on along the minus strand of BLSH010298134.1, from coordinate 553,756 downwards.
TGATGCGGGTGGAGTCCTGGTTTAGGGGAACCAATCAGCTCATGTCTAGTAATAATCTTTTTATTTCTATTTTAGTAGATGGACGGGAGATGAGGAAAACCTCAGAGGATTGTCTCACTTTGTCTCCAGACTGTAAAGTAGAAGATGAGGACATCACACAGTATAGTCCAGGAGAAAACCCGGCTACCTCAAATGTCCATCCGGCACCACACAGTGTAGATGGACCATCGTATTCCTCTTATCCTGAGGAACCTCAGACTGTGAGGGACGGTACCATCCTTCCAACAGATAAGAGCTTTTCCTGTATTGAGTGCGGGAAGTGTTTCCTTTCTAAATCTGGTCTTAATGTGCATAAGAGAACTCACATAGGGGAAAAGCCATATTCCTGTCCTGAGTGCGGGAAATGTTTTTTAAACAAGTCCCATCTTTACAGACATCAGAGATCTCACACAGGGGAGAAGCCATATTCCTGTCCTGAGTGTGGGAAATGTTTTTCAGAGAAGTCCGATCTTTATACACATCAGAGATCTCACACGGGGGAGAAGCCGTATTCCTGTCCTGAGTGTGGGAAATGTTTTTCAAAGGACTCCAATCTTTACACACATCAGAGATCTCACACAGGGGAGAAGCCATATTCCTGTCCTGAGTGTGGGAAATGTTTTTCAGACAAGAGCTGTCTTTACACACATCAGAGATCTCACACGGGGGAAAAGCCGTATTCCTGTCTTGAGTGTAGGAAATGTTTTTCTAAGAAGTGCAATCTTTACAGACATCAGAGATCTCACACAGAGAAGAAGCCACTTTCCTGTCCTGAGTGAGGGAATTGTCCCTCACTGAAGTCCTGTCTTCCTGTACATCAGGGACCCCAAACAACCCTTGAGGTGTATTAGTGCCTTGAGTGTGGGACATGTCTTTTATATGAACTACATAGTAACATAGTAAGGTTGGAAAAAGACATCCAGTCTAACCTGTGTGTGTGCTTATATGCTAGTAGTACACTGTGTACCCCAGTATGTTGTGGTCATTTAGGTGCCCATCTAACAATTTTTTTAAATTATCGACGCTCCCCGCTGAAACCACTGCTTGTGGAAGAGAATTTCACGTCCTTACGGCTCTTACAGTAAAGACCCCTCTACGCAGATTAAGGTTAAACCTCTTTTCTTCTAATCTTAGTGAATGGTCGCGTGTCTTTTTAAATTCCCTTTCATGGAAAAGCTTTTTCCCTGTAGTGGGGTCACCAGCACTGCATTTGTACATTGATATCATATCCCCTCTCAAGTTCAGTTCTTGTAGTCTTACCTCATACTTAAGGTCTTCCAGTCCCTTTATTCCTTTTATTGACTTTCTCTGGACCCTCTCCAGTTCCAGCACATCCCTCCTGAGGAATGTCGCCCAGAACTGGACTTCATACTTAAGATGTGGCCAACCAGAGTCTTTCTTGTGGGAGAATTATCGTTTTATCTCTGGAGTGAATCCCCCCTTTTTAATGGATGCCAATATGCTGTTGGCTTTGCTTGCAGCAGCTTTGCATTGCATGCCATTGCTGAACCTGTCCTCTACTAGGACCCCCAGGTCCTTTTCCATCCTAGATTCCCCCAGAGGTTCTCCTCCTAGCAAGTAAGCTTCATTCATATTTTTGGTACCCAAATGCATTATTTTACATTTTCCAACATTAAACCTTATTTGCCATGTCGTTGTCCATCCTATTAATATGTTCAGATCTTAGAAGGTTTCCACATCCTGCGTGGAAGTTATTGCAATGCTTAGCATCGTCCGCAAATACCGAGATTGAGCTACTTATCCCATCCTCCAAATCGTTTATGAATAAATTAAATAGGATTGGTTCCAGGACAGAACCCTGGGGGACCCCGCTTTCAACACCGGACCAGTACTCCCTATTTAGCACCGCCCTCTGGGCTCGCCACTTATAGCCAGTTTTCAATCCATGTACCTTTAATCCATGCCAACAGACCTTAATTTGTACAGTAAATGTTTGTTTCGAACTGTATCGAATGCCTTTGCAAAATCCAGACACATCACGTCTACCGGCCTTCCTCTATCCAGATACACCACATCCACAGGCCTTACTCTATACAGATACACAACATCTACGGGCCTTCCTTTATCCAGATACACAACATCCACAGGTCTTTCTCTATCAAGATACACCACATCCACAGACCTACCTTTATCCAGATACACCACATCTACGGGCTTTCCTTTATCCAGATACAACACATCTATGGGCCTTCCTCTATCCAGATACACAACATCTACAGGCATTCCTTTATGCATATACACCACATTCACAGGGCTTCCTTTATGCAGATACACCACATTCGCAAGGCTTCCTTTATGCAGATACATGATATCCACAGGCCTTCCTTTATCCAGATACACCACATCTACAGGCCTTCCTTTATGCAGATACACCACAACCACAGGCCTTCTTTTATGCAGATACATGATATCCACAGGCCTTCCTTTATGAAGATCCACCCCATCCACGGGCCTTCCTCTATCCAGGTACACCACATCCACAGACCTTCCTTTATCAAGATACACCACATCCACAGGCCTTCCATTATCCAGATAATACACCCCATCCACATGCCTTCCATTATCCAGATACGTCACATCCACAGGTATTCCTCTAACCAGATACACCACATCTACAGGCCTTCCTTTATCCAGATACACCACATCCACAGGTCTTCCTTTATCCAGATACACCACATCTACAGACCTTCCTTTATCCAGATACACCCCATCCACAGGCCTTCCTTTATACAGATACACCACATCCACAGGCCTTCCATTATCAAGATACACCACATCCACAGGCCTTCCTCTAACCAGATACACCACATCTACAGGCTTTCCTCTATCCAGGTACACCACATCCACAGGCCTTCCTTTATCAAGATACACCACATCCACAGTCCTTCCATTATCCAGGTACACCACATCCACAGGCCTTCCATTATCCAGATACGCCACATCCATAGGTATTCCTCTAATCAGATACACCACATCTACAGGCCTTCCTTTATCCAGATACACCACATCTACAGGTCTTCCTTTATCCAGATACACCACATCCACAGACCTTCCTTTATCCAGATACACCCCATCCACAGGCCTTCCTTTATACAGATACACCACATCCACAGGCCTTCCATTATCCAGATACACCACATCCACAGGCCTTCCTCCAACCAGATACACCGCATCTACAGGCTTCCTTTATCCAGATACACTTCATCCACAGGCCTTTCTTTATCCAGATACACCACATCCACAGGCCTTTATTTATACAGATACACCACATCCACAGGCCTTCCCCTATACAGATACACCACATCTACGGGCCCTCCTTTATCCAGATACACCCCATCCACTGTCCTTCCTCTATCCAGATACACCACATATACGGGCATTCCTTTATCCAGATACACCACTTTTACCAGGCTTTCTTTATCCAGATACACCCCATCCACAGGCCTTCCTTTATCCAGATACACCACACCCACAGGCCTTTCTTTATCCAGATACACCAAATCCACAGGCCTTCCTCTATCCAGATACACCACATCCACAGGCCTTCCTTTATCCAGATACACCACATTCACAAGCCTTCCTTTATCCAGATACACCACATCCACAGGCCTTCCTTTATCCAGATACACCCCATCCACAGGCCTTCCATTATCCAGATAGGCCACATCCTCAGGCCTTCCTTTATCCAGATACACCACATCCACAGGCCTTCCTTTATCCAGATACACCACATCTACAAGCCTTCCTCTATCCAGATACACCACATCCACAAGCCTTCCTCCAAACAGATACACCCCATTCACAGGCCTTCCTTTATGCAGATACACCAAATCCACAGGTTTTCCTTTATCTAGATGGCAGCTCACCTCCTCATAGAAGGTTAATAAATCGGTCTGGCAAGAACTTAATGAATCCATGCCGATTGCTGCTAATGATACCGTTCCGTTCTTATTTTTTTTTTTTAATCAGAAAAAAAGATTTGATTGTTTTTCCAACATCAGATACAAACAGAGCAAATCAAGAGTCTGTCTTTATAGTGTACAGGAGATCAAATATGTAAGCATCATGTCATTATTCACCAATTTCCATAATATAACACAATATACAGACTTAATATCAGGAATGTATTCCATATGGGCATGAAAACAATTAAAGTAACCAAGGCCATGTCTAGCATGACCATATTCACACGAAGCCCATGTGTTATTGAATTTAGATATTGCAGTCATTTAAGCAGTATAAGGAAGAAACAATAGATTTGACCTTGTTAACATAAAATAACCTATAAAACTGAGTGAAAACATAACTCAGTATACTAGCTGTCGAAGGCCTTAACTGCGTCTAATGAGAAGATGGCATAATTCCCAGGACTGTCTTTAGGGACCTGGAGATTTAGAAAGAGTCTCCATAAGTTATGGGCTGTAGACCTAGTCGGAATAAACCCAGACTGGTCCCTGTGTACCAGTTTGTTCACCACTTTAGCCAATCTAGTTGCCAGCACCCTCGCCAGTAGTTTGACATCTGCTGTCAATAAGGAGATAGGTCTATAGGAGTTGGGTAGTTGTGGATCCTTACCGGGCTTTGGTAGTACAACAATGACGGCCTCATTCAAAGATGCCAGCAAGGTTCCAGACTGAAAGGCATCATTGTAAACTTTTAACAAGATGGGTAACAGTTTGTCAGAGTATTTCTTGTATACCTCCGACAGTAGACCGTCCGCCCCTGGGGCCCTCCCATTATGGGACTGCTTGAGTGCTAGGGATAATTCCTCCTCATTTAGGGGAGCATTTAGCGCCGCGGCCTCCCATTCTAATAAACAAGGTAATGTGCAACTTCCCAGAAAATTATCAATATCGGATTCCGAGGGCTGTACCTTAGAGGAGTATAAGTCTTCATAGAAAGAGCGGAAAATTCCCACTATTTCCGGAGTGTGACTATGTAGTGTTCATTCCTGGTCCTTCAGTTTAGTAATGAGAGAGGATGCCTGCTGGGATTTTGCTAATAGTGCCAGCATGTGCCCGGTGGATTCGCCCTCTTCAAAGTGCCTTTGTTGGAGGAAAAAGCGCTTGTTCTCAGCCAGCTGTAATGCCAGCTGTCGGGACATAGCCTGTGCCTCCAACCAAGCCCTCCTACTATAATCGTCAGGCTGAGAAATGTACTGGCCTTCCAGTCTTTTAGCCTCAGTGCATATGGATAGCTCCCATGCCTTAGTACCAGTTTTTATAGCCGACACTATTTTAATAAACTGGCACCTCAGGTAGGCCTTGGTTTCGTCCCACACAACATTCAGAGGGGCGGAATCAAGGTTACACTGTAAGAAAGTATCTAGCATGCCTGGAATTGGGTCCTGCTCTGGAAATAAGGAAACCCAGAACGGGTTCAGCTTCCATAGGGTATGTTTAGGGGAGTTATTCACTGCAATTTCCACCCAAAAGGGTGAGTGGTCAGATATATGTTTGTTCCCATATTCAGATGACTGCAGGGCTAGGAGCATATTATCGTTACTGAACCCCATATCTATCCTAGACAGTCCGCCATGCGTTGCAGAATAGTAGGAGAACTGTCTAGTAGTGGGATGTTGAGCCCTCCACACGTCTGTCAACCCAAGGTCCGATACCAGGCGAGCAAAGGGGTAGGACCTCCCAAGATCGGGCGGGTCAATGGGGCAGCGGTCATTTTATCCCAATTTGAATCCATAATCCCCAATTGCCAATAGAGGTATGTCAGGAAATTGGGTCATAAAGCTCGCTAGGTTTTTTAGGACCTCGGATGAGAATGGTGGAGGGATGTAAACATCCGCCAGAATACAGGTAAAACCATATATTGTACAGAGCAGTAATACATATCGGCCCCCTGGAATTGGTGGCTAAATAGTCTAGTAGAAAAAGTGGTAGAATGGTTGGTTGACAAGTGTGTTTCTTGCAGACACACAACAGAGGCATGTAATTGTTTTACCGTTCTAAGTACCGCTGTCCTTTTCACAGGATCATTTAGGCCTCTAATATTCCATGAAAATATGCGAGCCGCTTTAGCCATCATGGTAGTATGCAAAAGTATGTGCGAGCCCTACCAAAATAGAAGGGAGCAGCTCGGGCATAGTAATCAGTGTTCGACACCATAGCTGGATGTGAGGTCTCAAAGAATTAATCTTCCAATGGAGACCATTGTCTATAGCATGCAGCAGCACAAAGGGGGTCTCTTCAGCAAGGGTAAAGACCACTGGGTCAGCATTGTAGAGGGGCAACAAAACCAAAACAGAAAAGTATAACAGATCGAGTGAGCCTCCATACGTTGCAAATGGGACCTCCATTCGAGGGGGAACAGTGGAAACCCAAACGGTGACTTTCATCGTAGCAGGAATAGTAATTCAATACGTTACAAGTCTTAGATAAAGAGCATTCTGTAATCTGCCTCAGCATAACATAAAGAGGGACTTGTAAAGATATTCATTGCACGTCTGACAGGTTAGTAGCTATATTCATGTGCCTTCCAGGCGACGGGAGGCCTCCGCTCTAAGTGATCTTTCCTCTCGGTCTAGCCATTGAGTTGCCAGGGAGGGGCGGTCAAAGAAATTAACCCCTCCCCTCGCCACAACTCACAAACGTGCCGGATATAACATGGCGTACTGTAAATTTATAGCTCTGAGCCTCTTCTTGATCTCTAAATTGCGCCCAATGTTTTTGCAATCCTGCTGAAAAATCCAGCAATAGTGAAATCTTCGAATTATCCACAGTGAGGTTGCTGCCCCTGGTTTTAGCCTTAGAGAGAATTGCATCTCTGTCCTTGTAGTTCAATAATTTGAATGGGAATGGTCGGGTCGAGTTTCCTGGAGGCGGTGGGCAAGCTGGCACCCTATGTGCTCTTTCTACCGTGAACATGGGGGAGAAAGAGTCCTTGCCAAAAACAGAGATCAGCCACTACTCTATGAACTGCACCGGATTTTTTCCTTCCGCCCTTTCTGGGATACCTATGGCACGCACATTATTGCAACGCATTCTGTTCTCTAAATCGTCTAGACGCGTAGCATGTTGCGCCGTGAGCTGCCCTTGTTGTTTTACATCTCTTTGCAATGGCACCATATCATCCTCCATCGAACTCACCCTGCCCTCTAGAGCAGATGTGCGTTCTCTCAATTTTTGCATGTCCTGGTGCATATACGAGATTTTGGATTTAACCTCATCTGCGAGGGCAGTTATAGAAGTGTTACAGGATGTCACTGCTGACAGTATATCCCGTAGGGTAGGCTCAGGGTCCTCCATGTCCATGTTTGGGGAATGGGGCCTAGTGAAAGGATCCACAGGTGTACTCACTGCGTTCCAGCATATGGTCTGCCCAGGCGTCTCCTCCAGCGGGACAGTATCGTGCGCATCCGACTGACCCCCAGATGATCCGTCCTGGTTAAGAACTGGGGTGGGGTGTTCTTTGTGCAAGGCCCGAGAGAATAGCTTCTCAGCTGCCTCCTTGTACAGATCATTAGAGGAGTGGGAGGGTCCGGCGCCATCTTGGCCTGCATCCATGGCCGGAGGGCGGCTTTTCCTGTAGTAACGGATTTTCGGCGGAGCTCGATACAGACACGTCTGTTTACATGCTCTGCTCAGCCACAGTGACTTATTAATGTCGAGTTTATCAAGTCTATTTCTAATTCTGTCCCCTGTTAGCCATGAGGGTGCCTCCTGTGACATGCTATGGAAATTAATGTTACATTCTTGGTTACTGAATCCCCCTGTTTCCCTTGTGAAGACTGAGAAGAATAAATTAATTACCTTTGCCATCTCTCCATCATTTGTAACCAGATTCCCTTCCTCATCCTTCTTTGGGTCAATATGTTCTGTTACTATTTATATACTTAACAAATTTCTTATGTTTTTTTTCACTCTCCTCCGCTATGTGTCTTTCGTCTTCTATCTTAACTTAACATGTACAGTCTAGGGGAAAGGGAAACATGAGTAAAACCTTTAAATGCATCAAGGGGGTGAATAAGGTTCAGGAGGGCAGTCTTTTCAACATGAAGCCAAAAATCAAGAACACGGGGACATGACCTCAAACTAACTGGGGGGAAGTTCAAAACTAATCTTAGAAAGTATTATTTTACTGAAAAGGTGGTTGATGATTGGAATAAACTACCAACAGAGGTAGTGAGACAGTCAACAGTAAATGGCTTCAAACATGCTTGGGATAAACATAAATCTATAGTCAGACAACAAGGTTACTGTGAAAACAAAAAAAATAAAAAAGGCAGACTCCATGGACTGTAACCGCCCTGATTGCACCCTTATGTTTCCTATTGCATTCTTTGTATAATTGGAATGCTGACGATGACCCCTGTATTTTTGAAGACTTTTTCCTTTGCTTTTATTTGCAATTTTACGTTGGAATGAAGCCACACAGGACCTTTGTTGGCTCTTGAATGTTGTTGGAAATCCCAGCTCTCGTGGTGAAGAAGCACACCCTGATATACACCTCATATATTCTCTATGGCTGATCTTCATCATGTAAAACAAGGAAACAGTTCATAAGGAGATCAGAGATCACCAAAGACATGCATGAAGTGTTGCACCATGCTGGCCATTGATAGCAGTAGAGAAATAAAAATGGAGTCATTACCTTTCATTGGCATTTTGTGGTGTAAGCTTTCACAAACATTTAGAGGCAGGCCGCTGATATAGCAGTATAACCGGCCCTCCCGTACTGGTCTCGGGCCCCATCAGATTCACAGGGGAGCCCAGGCAGCTCCAATGCTCATATATGGACTGCTGGTGCAGTAGTTTTAAACTGAACACCATCGCTCCCACTAGCCGACTGCAGGACATAAATTGCATTTCCCTGGGCCCCATCAGTTTGACAAGGGACCAGGAGGTGACAGCAGTGAGAGGGTTTTCATTTTATTTTTGTGCTGCAGGTGAATAAAGCAGCACATGTCCCAACTGTGCGATCAAATTCCAGCTGCTCAGTGGTGGGAGCATACAAGCTTTCCCAGAGTTTAGTAAAGCTGTTGTGAACAAAAACACAGAGCAACCAAAAATGCACAAGTGGGAGTCTCATAAATAAGAAGTAGCGCTTCCCCTGAAATTGGGGGGGGGGGGGGGTGCAGATTGAAAATAAATTATAACAAGGGAAGAAAAAACAAAAAACGCTACTGCACCAGCCTTATATATCAACTACATTTATTGAAAAATTATTCAGCATGACATAGCCCATGCCTTCCATCCCACATCTCCCTACCTCCAAAACTAGGTGCCCTCCTACCCCTGACCCACTGAGGAACCACCCCAGACCTGGATGCCCACCTACCTAACTGGACAGACCTAATGCCCACCCATTTAACTGTGGGAGGGAAATGTCCCAGGGAGCTGAGACCTCTCACTGCCCCCCCCCCCTAAAGGATGGAATGTGCCCAATCTAATGTCCCACCACTTGATGGAGCATGGGGTGTGATGAAAGTTGGGACATCTATTCCTCATCATTGTTCAATCCCCCATTGAACAATGGTGAGGAATAGATGTCCCAACATTCATCACACCCCATGCTCTTACATGATTCCTGATGGAAATGGGACAGATTTGAGCTTCACACATCATAGCCTTTCTTGTCCAATGCCTCTTATCCTCCTTTCAACCCAGATTCATGGGCGAGTCTGGTTTTCCACACATCTGTCATTCACCTGGGACTCTTGTAGGGTCACACAGGGCACCATAGGATCACCATCAAGTGGTGGGACATTGGATTGGGCACATTCCATCCTTTAAAGGGGGGCAGTGAGAGGTCTCAGCTCCCTGGGACATTTCCCTCCCACCGTTAGATTGGTGGGCATTAGGTCTGTCCAGTTAGGTAGGTGGGCATCCAGATCTGGGTTGGTTCCTCAGCGGGTGAGGGGTAGGAGGGCACCTTGTTTTGGAGGTAGGGAGATGTGGGATGGGGGTCACGGGTTATGTTATGCTGAATAATTTTTCTTCAATAAATGTAGTTGATTCATAAGGCTGGTGCAGTAGCATTTTTTGTTTTTCTTCCCTTGTTATAATTTACTGTTGTGAACAAGGGCGTCATGGCTGAAGCGTGTTAACACCTGCTGTATCTACCTCCTTTTTATGGCATATTAATAATTTTGAAAAGATTCAAGAGCATGTGTCACATACCTGGTGGTAGAGTCTGGCTTATGCTGAGGCAACCTCTCTTGCGGCCCTGGTTTGAGAACCCCTGATAGTGTAGACAGGGAGCTTTAGAGCACAGAGGGGCACGAGGGCAGGACAATCTTCAGATGGTAAGCAGAAGTCCACTGGAGCTCATGCAAATGGGAGAGTAGTGGTTCAGTCCAGGTCAGCAACTGGCAGGCGGTGCGGTACAGCGGGATCAGGCAAACGGATGGTCGGGTACAGGCAGGGTTGGCAACGTGCTGGCAGCGGAAGTACAAAGGGAGCAGATAAGCGGGTAGTCGTAAACAAGCCGGGGTCAGATACAGGCAGATATCCACAAGTCCAGAGGGGTAGCCGGGGTCACAGGAACAGGAAGTCACTCAAAAGTAGTCACCGGGGGGGTCACGGGTGCAGGGAATGCTGTAGAACGGACAGCACCGGCTGCTGAGTTTTGCTGGTTTAAATAGGGCCATATGGCGCTGTTTCCGGCGTGTGCGCATGCACGGGCATGCGCACCACCCTGGAAACTCCTAGGAAAGCTGTCTTTTCCTTACATTGCCCCCCCCAAAGGGCAGCCTCCGGGTGATCAACTGGGCTCTCTTGGCCGGGTTGTTTCTCCAAAAAGTCTTGATGAGTTTCTGGGCGTGTAAGTTGCTCTCTGGCTCCCACAAATTCTCCTCCATAGCCTCTCCATTTTACAAGGAACTGTATGCCTCCTGTTCTTCTCCTGCAATCGAGGATGGCTTCCACCTCAAACTCCTCCTCTCCATCTATCACCACCGGTTCTGGTGGGGCTGTCTTTTGTCCTGGAAACAGGTCCCTGGCCACTGGCTTGAGGAGGTGCACGTGAAACACCGGTTGAATTTTAAGTGCAAGTGGCACATCAAGCTCATAGGTCACCTTATTGATTCTTTTCCGTATTGGGAAAGTCCCTATGAACTTCGGTCCCAACTTTTTAGATGGACAGGATAGTCTAATGTTGATGGTTGCCAGCCAGACCCGATTGCTGGGCTGGAGATCAAGCTCTCCTCATCTTTTCCTATCAAAAGTCTCCTTGTTGTGTTCCTGAGTCTGGGTAATGGTCTCCTGCAGCATCTTATTGTTCCTTTCCAGGAACTTGGTAATCTCCTGTGTGGCCGGGATTGAACTTTCCAGAAGGAAGTCAGGCAGGAACGTGGGATGGTAGCCGAGATTCGCCCAAAACGGAGACTGCTTGGTGGCAGAATGGACGGAGTTGTAGGCGAACTCGGCTAGTAGTAACAAAGAGACCCAATCATCTTGAGAATAGGAGGAATAGCAGCGGAGGTATTGCTCCAGGTTCTGTTTGGCCATTGGACTGCGGGGGGTAAGCTGAAGAGAAGGCCAATTTGATCCCCAGGATAGAGCACAAGGACCTCCAGACTCGGGATGTGAACTGCACCCCTCTATCTGACACAATACCTTTCGGGATGCCGTAAAGACCGACAACTTCCCGGATGAATACTTTGGCCAATTCAGTGGCTGAGGGAGTGCCCTTCATCGGGATAAAGTGCGCCATCTTCGTGAGGCAGTTGACCACCACGAAGATTGTTGTGTAGCCTGCAGATGGGGGCAATTCCACAATAAAGTCTATAGAGATTTGCACCCACGGATGCTCAGGAATAGGTAACGGGTTTAGTAGACCCCAAGCCTTAGCTCTCTCTGTCTTGTTCTTGGCACAGACAGGGCAGGCACTTACATAATTCTTACAGTCCTCCTTCAAATGTGGCCACCAGAAGGTGCGGGCAAGAAGTTCAGCTGTCTTTCTGTGGCCAGAGTGCCCGGATAACTGATGATCATGGCAGAGTTTCAGGGCAGACAGGCGGAGTTCTTCCGGCACAAAAACTTGTGTACCCGACCACCATAACCCATCCTTGAGGGAAGGTCCAGAAGCTGCGGGTATGGTGGAGCTGGCCAACGTTTGCCTGATTTGGGTGAGAATGTTTTCCTGGATTAACAGAAAGTGGTGAGCTGGTAAGATGGTGTCAGGAGGGGGTACCTCTCCGGTCTTGTGAGCGCATCCGGCTTAATGTTCTTGGATCCTGGCCGGTACGTAATATGTAACTGAAACCGGGAGAAGAACAGGGCTCAGTGTGCTTGGCGGGGCTTAAGTCTCTTGGCCATTCTCAGATATTCCAGGTTTTTGTGGTCTGTGAAGACCAAGACTGGATGAGCTGCTCCTTCCAAGAGATACCGCCATTCCTCCAGGGCGGATGTAATTGCCAACAGCTCCCTGTCAACCACTTTGTAGTTCCTCTCAGGGGGAGAAAGCTTCCGTGAAAAGAAAGCGATGGGGTGCAGAGATGCCTTAAGTCCCTGTCTTGGGACAAGACTGCCCCGACTGCGGTCTCCGAGGCATCTACTTCCAAGATGTAGGGCCGCGTGGAGTCGGGTGTTTGAGAACTGGTGCAGAGGTGAACAGTCTTTTCAGGGTTTGGAAGGCATCTTGCGCTTCCGGGGTCCAGACAAAATGGGTATTCTGCTTAGTTAATTGTGTTATCGGGGAGATGAAAGCAGAGAATCCTCGGATAAATTTTCTATAAAAATTGGCAAAGCCAACGAAGCGCTGTACCGCCTTTTTGTCCACTGGTGATGGCCAGTCCACAATAGCTGCAACTTTCTGGAGTTCCATGGTTGTGCCCGTAGTGGAGATGTGGAACCCCAGGAAGGTGATCTCTGTGTGCTCGAAGGCACACTTTTTGGCCTTGTTATACAGGCCATGCTGCCGCAGGCGGCTAAGTATACACTTGACATGTTTACGATGTTCCTCCAGGGAAGACTCTGAAGATATCATTGACCAGGTGCTGAAACATGGCCGGAGCATTGCAAAGCCCGAAGGGCATAACCAAATATTTGAAATGGCCAAATTAGGTCCAGAATGCCGTTTTCCATTCATCCCCCTCCCGTATGCGGATCAAGTTGTATGCTCCCCGCAGATCCAACTTGGTGAATATGGCTGCGGAGCCGAGGCATTGGAAGAGTTCAGGGACCAGAAGTAAAGGATGTCAGTTCTTGACCGTGATCTTATTGAGCGCCCCATAGTCTATGCACGGCCGGAGGGAGTAATCCTTTTTCTCCACAAAGAAGATCCTGGCTCCTGCGGGAGATGTGGAAGGCCGAATGAACCCCTTCTGCAGGTTCTCCTCCAGGTAAGCCTTGAGGGCTACTAGCTCCACTTCTGAAAGGGGGAAAATCCTGCCAAAAGGGACCTCAGCTCCAGGTAGCAGGTCTATCTGGCAGTCATATGGTCTGTGCGGTGGTAGCGAATCTGCCTTCTTGCTAAAAACATCCAAGAAGTCTTGGTAAGCTTCAGGGATAGACAGGCGGGTCTCCTGGTCCGGATCAGGGTTGATAGTGAGTACTGCTGGTGATGCTCTCTGGAGGGCTGGAAACAATTACTCAGGCGGTAAGGGGACCGGAACCAAACTTCCCCCGAGTTCCAGATAATGAGAGGGCTGTGGGCTCGGAGCCACGGGAGGCCGAGAATCACTGGAAATAATGGGGAGGAGATGGCATCCAATACCAGGAACTCTGAGTGGCCTTCGGCCATCTGAGCTGGTAAGGGGCAAGTCTCTTGATGCTTGACCCATCGGCCAAGCGGTTAGACAACGGGCATTCCTTGGGCCTGAGTGGGATCCGATGCTGGGCAGAGAAAGACAGGTCAATAAAACAACTGCATGCTCCCGAATCCAGGATGGCCGGAACTTGGATGTTCTTGTCAGGGAGCTGCAGGATGATGAGGAGGATCAGGTGAGGCACGGAACTTGGCAGAGACAGCACCTCCCCTGGGACTGGCGTTGGACCCTTATCCCTCTTGGCGAGGCAACTGTGGTTCATCCACCTCCTACTTTCCTCTGAGGACAGGGATGGGTGGAGGCCCCCAGTCTGCATAGACCTAGGACAGTCTAGTGGAGAGGAGGAGGAGGAGGTTGCTATTGGGTTTGGACCTGGATGGGTAGGCACTTGAGAAGGCATCCAGGTAGGATGCTGAAGTCCAGTAGCCCTCTCTGCTCTCTGCTCCCGCAGGCAATGGTCAATTTGGATGGCTAATGTGATTAGCGCTTCGAGGGTATGGGGTGCCAGCTCATTCTTAAGTGGCTCGGAGAGTCCCAGCCAGAACCGGTGGCAGAGGGCTGCGTCATTCCAGGCTGTGTCGGCACTCCAGCGCCTGAACTCCAAATCATAGTCCTGGGCAGGACGTGAGCCTTGCTGGAGGGCATGGAGTGTGGCTTCTGCGGTGGCTGCCTGATATGGGTCCTCATATAGTTGGGCCATTGTATGGAAGAAACAGCCCAAGGTGGTGGTCTCAGGAGCCTTTTGCTCCAATAGGCGATGAGCCCAGGCCTACGGGTCATCCTGAAGAAGCGAGATCACCAGGCCCACCTTAGTGGCTTCCAGAGAAAACGTGCGGGGCTGGAGAGCGAAGTACAGTTCCCAGGAACTGCAAAAAGCCCTAAACTTCCTGCAGTCCCCCGCAAACCGCTCAAGCATGGGCATCTTAGGCTCCATGTGCAGAGTCACTATGGTGCGGGGAGGTGTGCGGTCCATGCTGGCGGGGTTAGGAGTGGGCAAGTCCCGAACTTGATTTTCCAAGCGTGCATATCCCTCCTGCAGTCTTTTCACTGCTTGGGTTAATCCAGCGAGGTGCACACACATGGCCCCAGCGCAGACTCTGACATGGCTGTCCGTTTCTGTCATGTACCTGGTGGTAGAGTCTGACTTATGCGGGGGCAACCTCTCTTGCGGCCCTGGTTCGAGAACCCCTGAGAGTGTAGTCAGGGAGCTCTAGAGCACAGGGGGGCACGAGCTCACAATCTTCAGAGTAAGCAGAAGTCCACTGGAGCTCATGCAAACAGGAGAGTAGTGGTTCAGTCTGGGTCGGCAACTGACAGGTGGTGCGGTACAGTGGGATCAGGCAAACAGATGGTCGGGTACAAGCAGGGTTGGCAACGTGCTGGCAGCAGAAGTACAAAGGGAGCAGATAAGCGGGTAGTCGTAAACAAGCCAGGGTCAGATGCAGGCAGATATCCACAAGTCCAGAGGGGTAGCCGGGGTCACAGGAACAGGAAGTCACTCAAAAGTAGTCACCGGGGGGGGTTACAGGTGC